>CM062820.1:180445861-180823941 GCA_031772625.1 Pinus tabuliformis
AGAAATGAGTTGGCTAGGGGGGAGGGAATCAATCCCCAGACTGGATGGACACCTTGAGAATCCTAAGGGATGAGGTGAGAATATTTAATGCAGATAATGAGAGGATGGTAAGAGCCGAAGAAAGGTAGGAAGAGATCAATGTATACATCATCCAAAGTCTCTCGGCTTGGCAGAGGCAAAGAAAATATGAGAGGAGGGTGAGTCATAAATATAGGAAAATCCTTCAGGAATCTGAAGAAGACACCAATGGAGTATATTGTGGTAGGTTTACAATGAGGCACATGCAAGGGAGTGAGGAAAATGTGCCAAGAGGTGAGCCTTTGAGAAATTCAACTCGAGGAACTAGCACACAGGTGCAGTTTTCAAGTAAACCACCTAATTCAGCTGCCCAGAGGCATCATCATCATTCAGATATCAAAGAAAAGGATCCAAAATAATTTAAGAAGGATAAGGAACCTATATTTGATGGGGATATGAAGAATGTGGAGGATGCACAAGAGTGGATGCTAGGAACGAAGATTTTTTCTAGAATACATGACTACTCTGAGAATATTAAGGCTAGAGTTGCCTTGTATAGTTTAAGGGAAAGCTGACATATGGTGGGAATACTTGAATATTTTAGAGACATCAATGAAAATGAATTGATCTTGGGGGTGTTTGAGAAGCTCTTAAGAGAAAAATACATTTCTCTATCATAATATGATAATAAAGAAAAAGTGTTTTATGAACGCAAAATCTGTCAGTTAACCAGTGATCAATATGTCACCAAGTTCTTTGAACTATTTAGGTATGTACCATACCTCAAGGATGAGAAATACAAGATTAAGTAATTTAGGAATGAGATTCCTATAACATTCATGATTAAAATCAAATTGTTGGAACCCCAAACCCTAAAGGATGCTATCAAGAAATTACAGGAATTCTATGAATAAGAAAAGAGCAAACCTGAAGTTATGAGTAACTAACAAGCCAAGAGAAATTCTAGATATAATGAGAATTGGCCCAAGAACAACCCAAACAAGAAGGAAACAAAGCACCCAGACCAAGAATGAAAGTTTCAACAAAGACCAATATTCCTGTAAAGAAAAATGTGCAACAACCACCATGAGTGCAAACCAAGTTTGAAGGCCAATAAATACTCAAGTACTATCCCTCTGGTGGGAACCAAAAAAGGATAGAATTCCTACACCAGCAAAATGTTGGACCAAAGTTTTACAATCCTCAATCAGCAAGTGCAGTGGGTGAAGCATCCTAGAGTATACCAAGGATTTATGAAGCAGTTGACAATCACTAAGCAGATCACCAAGCATCCATCATTGATATGGAAGGTAAGATACAACAACAAGTAATTTCTATTTTAATTGATCCATGTTCTAAATATAGCTATATCAACCCAAAACTTATTGAGAATTACATATTGGGAAAGGAATTGCAACAATAACCTTGGTTGGTTCAATTGGCAATAGGCACAAGGAGAAGGATCAACCATTGGGTAAAGTCATTTGCAATTGAGCTTAGTGGCATGCCTAGAATAGCCCACTTGAATGTGTTTTAATTGGTTTGGTATGTCATATTATTAGGAATGGAATGGTTGTACTGACACAATACCAAGATAGATTTTTATGAGAAAGTGATAGAATGTTTCGATGAGGAAGGAACAAAGAAAGTGTTGCAAGGCAAGAAGAAGCCAATATCAGTGAAAATGACCACTATTATCCAGGCCAAACACAATAATAGAAAATGATGCATGTTGTTTGCAGTAAAAGTTTCCAAAAACGAGGAAGCAAGCAAATAAATAAAAGATAAGGAAGCTAAACTATTCCAAAAGTACCCTGTTTTTCATAAGTTTGTAGATGTTTTTCCAGTGGAAGTTCCCAGATTACCTTTTCATATAGAGCTAGAATTTTCTATCAAGTTCATACTAGGAGAAACACCAACATCCAAGGCTGTATATAGAATCAACACCCCATAGTTGGTTGAGCTAACGTTACAGCTGAAAGAAATGCTTGACAAAGGTTATATAAGGGAAAGTGTGTCTCCTTGGGGAGCACCAGTATAATGTGTGAAGAAGAAATATGGAACCCTTACATTGTACATTCATTATTGATAGCTAGATAAGGTAAACATAGGGAACTAGTACCCATTACCAAGGATCGACGATCTTTTTGACCAATTAACATGAGCAACAATTTTCTCCAAAATTGACCTGAGGTCAAGCTACTATCAGGTGACAATTAAGGAGGAAGATATCTATAAAATTGATTTCAGAGCAAGGTATTGGCTGTATGAATTCGTAGTGATATATTTTTGGCTTACCAATGCCCCAACCATGTTCATGTGCCGAATGAACAAAGTACTACATCCTTAATTCGACAAGTTTTTCATCATGTTTGTTAATGACATATTAATTTACTCAAAAACAAAAGAAGAACATGAAAAGCATTTGGTTTTAGTATTAAAACTTTTGAGAGAACATAAGCTCTATGAAAATTTCACCAAGTGTGACCTCTTCCAGTCATAGATGCATTACCTAGGGCACATTGTCTCTAAGGAAGGTGTACCAGTTGACCCTAAAAATATCAAATTCATAAGGGAGTGGGAAACTATAAGGAACGTGGATGAGGTTAGATCATTCATGGGATTGGCAGGATACTATAGGAGATTTATTCAAATTTATCCAAAATTGGTCATCCCATTAAAACTTTGCAGAAAAAAAGGGAAATTATTTGAGTGGAATGCACAATGTGTAGAAATCTTTGAGAAGTTAAAATAATTCCTCACCAGTGGACTAGTCCTGAGAATCGAAGATCGTGACAAGGACTTAGTGGTGTGTACATATGCATGCAAAGAAGGAATCGATGGAGTCTTAATGCAGGAAGGGAAATTTGTGTGCTATGAATCCATAAAATTGAATAAGCATGAGGAAAATTATTTGACAAATGATTTAGAATTGGCTGCTATAGTTCAAACTTTAAAAGTGTGGAGGGACTATTTCCTTGGTAGGAAGTTCACACTCATGTCAAACTATAATGGACTCAAACATTTGTTTGGACAACCGAAGTTGAATTCTAGACAAGAAGGATGGTTGGCCATGCTTAGCGAGTTTGAATTTGAGATTAACTACATAAAAGGAAAGGAAAACAAAGTTCTTGATTCCTTGAGCATAAGAATCCAAGTAAATCACTTGGTAGTGTCCAGTTTGTATGCAAAATATGTGGAAGAAAGAATCAAAATCACTTGAAAATTGGATGAAACATACCAGCAAATGAAAGAAAAGTTGTAGCAAGACGGTGAGGATGGAGGATATCATCTCACTGAGGATGACTTAGTCGGGTTCAAGGAAATAATTTAATTGCCTAATAGTGATGAAATAAAAAGGCTAATAATGAAATAATTCCATGATAAACCTTACTCATACCACCCAGGGTATCAAAATACCTCATAGCTATTAAAAGTACTTTCACTAGTAAAATCTGAAGAAACAAGTGGGATGTTTCGTGGCAAGATGCATAGAATACGAACAGGTAAAGGCTAAATGCAAACATATGGAAAGGTTGTTGCCACATATCCCTATTATGGATCGGATGTGGGAGGTAGTTTATATGAATTTCATTAGAGTATTTCCCAAAACATCCAAGAAACATGGTGCAATCATGGAACTGGTGGATAAACTTAGCAAAGTAGCCCATTTTATGGCAGTCTAAACCAATAATTCCACTAGTGATATAACACAGGAGATTGTGAGACTACATGGTATACCCAAGATGATTGTGTCATACAAAGATGCTATATTCACTTCCAGGTTTTGGAAAAATATGTTTAGAGGATTGGGAAAAAAATAGCATTTAGTAAAACCTATCATCCACAAACATATCAAAAAATAGAGAGGATTAATCGGATCCTTGAGGATATGCCAAGGATGTATGTGATGCAACAACCTAAGAAATGGGAAGAATAAATTCAACTTATGGAATTTGCATGCAATAATGGACACCAAGAGTCCATAAAGATGATCCCCTTTGAGGAATTCTATGGTGGGAGCTATAATACTCCTATTAAATGGAGTCATCCAATTAACAAAGTTCATGTAGGACATGATATGCTCATGGACATGGAACAACAAGTTCATATCATAAACCAAAATTTGAAAGGGGCAGAGGATAGAAAAAAAAGATATGCATATAAGAATGGGGTGCACAAATAGTTCCAAGTGGGGGAACATTTTTACTTGAGAATTAAACCCAAAAAAAGTTCCCTAAGGATGGGGACATGTGCCAAGTTGGCACCATGGTATTGTGGGCCATTTGAAATTCTTGAGAGGATTGGACCAGTAGCATATAGGTTGGCATTACCTCCATTAGTTAGAGTTCATAATGTTTTCCAAGTTTCTTTACTTAAAAGGTATGCATATGATTCTAATCATGTGATTTATTGGTATGAGTTGTAGGTGGAACTAGAGGGAGAGCTCCAACCAGAGCTAATGTCCATTCTAGAATGGAGCAGTCTCATGCTTTGGAATCAAGCCATATAGAAATTCAAGTTGCAATGGAAGCAATTTGGGTTAGAGGAGGCGACATGGGAAAGGACTGATGCCATGAAAGTTAAATATCCTTTCTTGTTTAATGATTAAATAAATTGTGTATAATTGTAATTATTGTATAGAGATGTGTGTATAAAGCTCCATGAAAAAATATGTGTCTTACTTTAATTATGACAATGTATGTGTAAATTAACACTAAGGACGATGTTCCCTCAAGAGGGAGGGGACTGTAATAGCCCACCGAAGGCTATTGCATAAGTCATATTGTAAATATGTGTAAATATTATGCAATGGTTGAAATCAAAAGGAAAAGGGGACTATGTCAAAGGGTCATAGGTTTCAGAGTTGGGGGAGCATAATTGATGCTTGGGATGTTGTGGTTTCTTTTGGAAAGAAGAAACTTGAATTCAGGACAACCATTGAATGTTAGATGGTACATGAAGTTGATGAACTAGCTACTGAAATTAATGGGTTGAGGAAAAGTACTCAAGCTTGTGCTTTCTTGAAAAAACACTACAAGAAAGGAGGACATAAATTTGTGAAGGGTTGAAAAACAACAAGGATGCAACGGTAATACTGTGACAGAATGGTAGACCAGGTAGGAGGAATTCAAGAGAGAATTCGAAAAATAGGATAAGGAATTTCAAAGTAAGCATTCAAATGGGAGAAAAATGAGCATTCAGATAAATGGGAGACAGACTGTATCTGAGTAGGAGAGACCCTTTGTAAGAGAGGATATTATTTCTTTGGGAGAGACTCATTCAAACTCCTCACAAAAATGGAGTATAACCCTTTTTATTAGAGGTAGACCAAGAAGGGACTCGAATTGGGCCTCTAGCAAAATCTTTCAGCAGGCATTGTTAAAGAGAAAAGAAAAGAAGAGAAGGGGATTAGTTTTATGTCCATGGTGGTTGTGGGTTGACTGTTAGTCTCTGCAGCCCTATAACAACTTGGGGTCCTTGGAAGTTATGATTTGAGATATGATACCTAGATCCCATTCACATCTTGGGTCCCTAGAGGATATGGGTCAGGATAGAGGTATGTGGAGCCCTATAATAGCTTGGATCCTTGGATGCTATGGGTTTGGATGAAATCTCTAAAGCCCTATAACATCTTGGGTCCCCTGGATGATGTGCGTTGAGATAGTTACTCTAGACCCTTGTAATAGCTTGGGAAGTGGCCATCCTAAGTTAGAGATAGAGGAATACTTGACTAAATATTTGCAGATACAACCCTATTGGAATAGTGGATTCTAAACTCCATAGAAGGGTGTGAGTCACTAGGTGTACACTTGGGGGTGAGGTGGGGCACCTATGGACTCCCTGTGTTGGCAGAGAAAGAAGAAATTAGCTTATAGGATTGATGAAGGAGGTCCTCTAGAGTCCTTGTCTTAGATGGAAATTGGTGTCCAGTAGTAGAAGCAAGAATTCCCCACTGAGACTCTAGAATATGGCTCGGGGGTGGTAGCTATAAGTAAAAGTGGCTATAGCTACCTAAGGTTAGGTGGACAGTCCTTGTTCTAGACTCAATTTCCATAAAAATTAAAAGATAAGTATTGGTGTGTACTTGTTTACTCTTTTAATGAAGCATGTTGCATTGTTGCTGGCAATGGTTCTAAATTTAGGATTAGAGTTGTGTTATTAATGCTTATATATGTGGTACGCCTTGTGGGGATATTCCACTCATGTAAGTATATAGAATTTATATGTGAATTATGGTTGAATATGGAATAAAAAAGTGTGTGATGACTTGCCAATGGAAAACACAGTGTGTCTGATGTGTAAGAGGTGAAATGAATCACATGATAATATTGGATAAGGTATAGAGTTGAATATGAATGAAATGCTTAATTATATGAAGAATAATGCATTAATAAAAATAAAAGAACTCCATGATATGTTATAGGTGATATCAAAACCCATCAGACCTTGAATTGAACCTTGAAAAGAAATGGGCTCTCTGATCCTTTTATTAATGTACATATTACGTAAAAGACCCTCTGCTCGCAGAGGTGGTCATTATATACAATCGATGTATTTTCTTACAAGTTGTTGCGCTGGTACGTAAGAAATATATGCGTGTTAAGGGGATATTCCCTAGGGCTATTTGAGTCCTAAAACTTTACCTAAATGTCCTCCAAGCTTTCATTTTTAGCATCCTCCATTCTCGCCACACGAAATTTGGGGATAAGGGCTACATGTCCTAGAGAATAGCCAAATGCCCTAGAAACCCTTGTGTGGCACTGGGGAGTTGCTTGCAGATTCATCGTAAACTCTGAAACTATTAGCATGTGGAAGGTAAGGTGGTAATATCTCAGAAGCTTGCACCAAGCCCATGGCTAGAAATAGTCATAGGAGTTCCTACCCACCATGTGAGGAATTCCCTACCTGAGAGCATGAAAGATGCACAGGCTAGAAATCCCTCATTTTAGCTAACACCCAAACTCACGAGGGGTAATTATGTGGAATTATTTAGATGATCATTAGCAGAGTCTCGAGATCTTGAATAAGATCAGGAGGTATACTAGACCTCTCGGATAGAGTTGCGATCAAGAAGAATAACTAGAGGAAGCCTGTGCAGTGGTAGACCTTGTCTTCAAGGAGATTACAAAGATATTTATCTAAGATATTACATAGGCAGAGTCAAATTTTCCTGAGTGAGCCATGGAAGAATGGAAAGGAAAAAAAGGAATATGTTGCGAAGAAAAGGAGCAAATATCTAATCTTATAGAAAATATTATATTGCCTTATCCTTGATTGATTAGAACCCTAGGCAAGAAGGCTTCCCATTGGAGGGGAAAAATTATCCTCTCACATGATTGGTCAAGATAATGATGTTGTGGTGTAAAAGTCCCAGACAGGTTGAATCCCTTAAGTTAATTTAATTAATGGTCAATAAGTCTATCACTTGAAAAAACAATGGTCATCACCAGACAAACCTTGTAACAAAAGCAAATGTCAGACGTTTCGGGAGTTTGAAATATCAAAATACCATAACCAAATTTGAATTTGAATTTAACTGGACAAATAGGATTGAAGAGCATGGGTGACATGGTATTGCGACTAGTGGGTGGGTTGGCCCACAACCCGCATAAGCCTAGACACATAGCCTGAAACATATCCAAAGGTACAAGTGAGGGAGAGCTAAGATTGAAGCACAAGGATGATGTGGCAGATGAGATGTGTCTGACGGTGCTACTATTGGTGAGTGGGTTGGCCCACAACTAACATAAGCCTGGATGCATAACCCAAAAGGATGAAAAGAGGGCACAATCTAAAATTTTGGGCAAAGCCTGGTGGTATGACATAAATGAGGTACATGGTCAGGCCCACACCAATGTTATAGTGGTATTGGTTGGGGATTGGCCACTTGTTGAGTAAGCCCAACATAGTTCACTCAGAGGAATAACATGCGAGTTATGAAATATGTGATGGGAGGAATCCCATGGGATGACATAAGTCATACCACATGACAGTATGTGCAAATCCTTGTTGGGTGTCGACTGGCCACTTTCTAGGCCAGCCCTACAATATGATCCTAGAAAAGTAGAGAGGAGCTGCAAGGAGGCGCAAGGGTAAAAATTTATATGAGGTGGCATGAGATGGATGTGGAAGACCAATGGGAGGCCATATGGCCCCACCATCCATGCAAGCCGGTTAAGTGAAACTTGGTGGGAATTAAAGGGCACTTTAAGTAGTGCATCAAAAGAGAACGAACAAGATGACAAGGAATGGATACATTGTAATCCATGCTGATCCAGGTGGATGATGAAACTCATCATTGGGTAACTATATCGACCTTAATACACCTCCAATATTATTTAAATCAACTCTTCTCATAATTCCTTACATAGTTTGATTATATTTTTCTTAATGAGATGAGTAAAAGTAAGATGTTATGTCTAGTGGACTAGTGTGCACTGTTTGCAGGTTTTTGAGAGAAAACCATGGAAAATTTTGGCTAATTAAGGGCAAAAATGTGAATGAGACAAGGATGAGAGATTGTAGGAGATATATCCTCCTCATTTATTCCTCACTCTTTCGAATACTCCTCCATCAAATTACACTAGCACGGAGTTGCAAACAGTCGAGTCATGAAGATCAAAATGAAGTCGAGCCAGTGACAGTTAAAGAGCCAGTTCACCTTAAGTTTGGGATCCAAGCCTTCATAGATTTAAGGAAGTCCTTGGAGAATTCAGTTGGATAAATAAGGAGGCCTAGACCCTCATTAGGATTCAAAGTTTTTATGTAAGAGCACTAAGCATTTTCGAGTTCAAGACTTGTGCAAGAAATTGTTATGTAATTTCTCTTATATGATAATGAGAATGACATTTTCTTGATCCAGCACTGAGTTGAATCAAAGGGATGAAGATGTTAGGTTAGGTCCGAAGCCTATTAGCAAAGGTTCCTCTTCTTGTACATGTATGCTTAGTTGATTTCATAGATTAATGGTTGAATTGGTTTTAGCATTACTTCATTGCAAGTAGTTTTTGATTTTTATTAGTTTGCTTCCATTTGTGCATTTCTCTAGTAGTAGCTTAGAAAGATAAAGGAATACTAAATTTTTTATAGTAGGGAGCTTTGGCCTCAATCCCCCTTCAGGGACCATGGTTTGAGGAAAGAACTCCTATGCAGCCCCAAAAAAACAGAATTTTGGTTTCTTATGGAATTTAGTTTTTTTTGCTACTTAGGCCAGCATCTTTTCAATTTTCAAGAATAGGATTCAATTTTAATTTTTTATATCTTCAGCCTTGTATTAGATCTCATAGTGTTTCACATTATTCTGCAAGTGTTTCCATGCATGAAATGGGCAACTAGATAATGAAATTTTGTTTTCTTTAGTTGATTGAAAATCTTTCTTGTTTGACATGATTCATGGATAAATGGTAGTGATTGATGCAGTGTAGGAGTTCCAATGGTGCAGAGAGATCTCATGAATAGCAACCCAAACCTAATCTTATCCATCCATGATCATCCAAAGCCACTAAGTCCCTCACCCAATTCATCATTCCATAAGAACAACTTTCCAAGCTTGTTGAGCAAATCCAACCATCTTACAAACTCCATTTTGAGCTCTGGAGAAGTCCTAAACACTCCCTTGACTTATTTATACTACCATTCACCTTCCCTAAGAACTACACCACCTTCCAAGTCACTCCTATTTCTCTCGATCAGATCCTGTAGAAACATTTGGACATCCTATATGAAGTATTTGTAAATCCTGTAGAACGACCTGTAGTGGCCTATTTTGAGGCCGAATTGTGGAAAAAGCATCTAGGAAGATAGGAGAAGACCCCTACTTGCCTCCTAAGCCATCTGACTTCCACCACCAGCTCTAACCCACTTGCCACATCACCAAGGGTATTTGGCATTCACATTTTCACACAAAAAAGACAAAAAGGAAAAAAGAGTTATTGTGTTCATTTACATGCATAGTAGGAGAGTGTTTGGTTCTTTCAGATTGCATGCCTAGGACAGTAGGATTAAAAACATGCTAATTTAGAATTATTTTGAAGCAAATCCTTTTATCAGTTAGTTAGATGAATGGTGTGTTTAAGCATTTGATTTCAATCTTTCCTTACTACAGTAGATGAGATTTCAGCTAGTGCAAATTCCCCTTTTCCTCAATGGTAATCAAATTTCTTCTGAAGCAATAGAAGGATGGTTTGAGAAACCATAGTGGTCTATCACTAGCTCAGTAGTGAGAAGGAGTGGAGCCATCGCATCTACTTGTGTATAGAGCACTGTCACCTCCAAGTTTGTACGAACCCTAGGTTGATAAAGTAAAGTTGGTAGCTCCAGGAGTTGCAACATTCTTGTTGCAATACTAGTGCTCATTACTTTTTCATGCCATTGTCGGGGAGGTGTCTAAGATGTGATTTCTTCTTTCTTTCTTCCATTTATTATCTCTGAAATTCTACTATTAGCTTCATTTCTACAAAAGTAATGGTAAATTGGTTTGCTTTCTTCTCTATTCTACAAGTGAGCTTTCATTCATCAGTTAGTTTCCATTCAGTTTGTTATCTCAATTTTGCAATTAGTCTCAAAGCTTGAAAAAAAAAACCACAAAACAAAACAAAAACACTTCTTTCATGCCTCGTAGAAATAAGGATAACTTAGGAAAATTTCTACCAAATACCTCCACCACTTCAAACAACCAACCTTCCCTCTTCTTTGGTGGTTGTGAATTGGAGGACCCCTTAGGCGAACAACCAGAGATTTTTGAAGAGACTATAGGGGGCGAAGAAAAAGCAGAACCCTTTCCAACTGACCTAATGGCTAAAAATAGAAATGACAGAGGAGATAGAGAAAGAATTGACGGTGCCTTTCCCATCAGAGAAACTAATGGGGATACCAAGATGAAAAACATAAGCCCCTCTACTCCTCCTCATTTGCATGGCCCGACCTCAGAAGATCCAGATACTTTCTTGTTTGAGTTCATTGTCATATATAGAACTTATGATTACACCACTGATGAGCATAAGTTTAAATTACTCCCATCTACTATCAAGGATGCAGCTCTGCGCTGGTTCATGGGTTTACCTAGGGATAGCATCACAACTCGGGCTCAGATGCAGCAAGCCTTGAACAACAAGTATCGAGACTACTGCAGGTCCAAAGACACTAAAGAGGATATTTTTAGGATGACCTTGGGCATGATGAATCCCTAGCAAATTATGAAGAAAGATTCTAGCTTATCTACAAAAGGGCTAGGTACACACTTGATCCGATGTCATTGAAGCTAGTCCTACTCCGAGGGGTAAGGGAAGATCTTCTGGATACGCTAAACCTACTAGCAATAGGGGACATCTACCAACTGCCCTATGAAGATATCAAGGCTCTCTTTTTAGAATGATTCTAGGGCAGCTAGGAAAAATGGTAGGGGTAGTCAACCAATGTCCAGCCTATCCTCTTCCAACACATCCATAAAAGGTGAAATTGGAAATATGCTAGAAGATTTCAAGAGTGAAATGTTGCAAACCCTTCCCCTACAGATGGACACTATGCACATCAAGAGAAAGCAGGAGAAAGCAGAGAGAGCATTAGCCATCTTCTACCCTAGATGCATAAGGAGGCACCCTGGGAATGAATGTCCATTAAACCTGATTGAAATTTTCTCGATCTGTGAAGAAAACCACTCCACAGGCAAGTGCCCTTATATACCTGGACTAAAAGTTGTGTAGCAGGGAACTGAAGGGGTGACTGAATAGCGCTGCTACATAAATGAAGGGAGACCCCATGGGCATGCAAGAGTCATCCCATGAATATTACAACCCTAACCATAACACATCCATTCCCTCTTGGAGGCCCCCTGCACATCCCTCCTGGTCTACACCCCCTCCTTGGTCTTTTGCACCTTAGTACCATTCCAAGCTGACCAACTAGTCATTTTATCTATATACTTCACCACAACCTCAGTGGAATGCACCACCCTAGGGGTGGAGGCCCCCATACAACAATGATCTAGCTTTACTGCCTTCACAACCTACTCAACCATAGCCTTTATGCCCTCCTCGACCTAAAAAACCTCAGATGCCTACCCAACCAAATGTGAACTTGAACAATAGATAGGCACAAAAAGTATACAGTCGAGAGACATCTTATCCTGCTTATGGGGCACAATAATAACAATATGGGGGCAATAGGGGCACAACAATATTAATAAGGGGTATAACTACAATAGTAATGGGGCAATCACTAGTATTATAGGGACCCAACATGCCCCTCTCCTTCAAAAAAGTGTTGTCCTCAACGCTTGAGTAGTTCTGGATACTTTTGCATAAAATTCTCATCCTCCCATGTGGAATCTTCAGCGGATAAGTTCTTCCACTTGATAAGATACTCTGAAATTGATCGATTCCGTAGCTGTCGAGTTCTTGTTTCTGTCACTGCTTCCGGTTCCAATATAATTTTTCCTTCCTCGTCAAGTTCTGGCAATATTGTTTGAACTGGGAGCTTGTCGCCTATAACCTTTTTTAAACATGAAACATGGAAAACTGGGTGCAATCGAGAAGCTGCAGGAAGCTCCAATTTGTATGCCATAGTACCAATCTTTTACAACACCTTCTACGGACCATAATACTTTGGTGATAATTTATTATCCTTCTTAGCTTACTTTAGGGACATTTGCTTATATGGTTGTAGTCGTAGGAATGCCCAATCACCTACATCAAAACTTCTTTCACTGCGATGTTGATCTGCCTGTTGTTTCATTCTATTTTGTGCCAACACGAGGTTATCCTTTAAGAGTTGGAGGACTTGTTGTTGATGTTCGATGTGATGTTCCACTGCCTGAACCTTAGAATTTTCTCTTAAATATGATGTGATGGATGGTGGTTGGTACCGATAAAGTGCCATAAATGGGGTCATTTTTGTTGCTGTATGGAAGGAAGTGTTATACCACCATTCAGCCAGAGGCAACCATTTGACCCATTGTTTATCAGATACAAAGCAACGAAGATATCCTTCCAAACATTTGTTTACTATCTCAGTTTGCCCATCAGATTGAGGATGATTAGACGAGCTATGAGCTAACTGAGTACCAAGACAAGAAAATAATTCTGTCCAAAAATTTCCAGTGAAAATGGGATCTCTGTCACTTACAATAATCTTTGGGTTTCCATGTAGCTTTTGAACTGTTTCCATAAATGCAGTAGAAACTGTACTGGCTTTAAATGGATGTGATAATGCACAAAAGTGTGCATACTTGGTAAGTCTGTCAACTACCACCATGATGACACTCTTTCCCTCGGACTTGGGTAAACCTGTGATAAAATCCATTGAAACCTCCTCCCAACATTGGCTTGGAATGGATAAAGGTTGTAATAGACCCGGTGTCTTAATTGTTTCAACTTTATTTTGTTGGCAAACAAAACATTTCGCCACAAACTTTTGAATATCTGATTTAAGGCCATCCGAAAAAAATTCCTTCTTAACCCTGTGGTAAGTTTTTAAAAATCCTAAGTGCCCTCCTAAGGGAGAAGTGTGCAATTCCATAAGAATCTTTTGTTTTAGCTGGGAATTCTTACAGAGGTATAAGTGATCTTTGTACCATAACGAATCATTTTGCCAGCTAAATGTATCAGAAGTACTGGAATATTGTTGTAGCTTTCAAATATGTGCCCACACTTCTTCATCATTCTTCCATTCCTCCTTTGCTTCGTTTATCCAATCTGGTTAGATAATAGAAATGGCACACAACAATGCTTCCATATCCTCATCCTTTATTGAGAGTGCATCTGCCACCACATTTTGCTTCCCTTTTTTGTAGATGATTTCAAAGTCATAACCCAACTCTTTATGACCCACTTTTGTTGCTCTTCGAGGATTTGTTCTAAAAAGTATTTAAGGCTGTCATGATCTTTTTTTACCTTGAAGTGTCTTCCCATTAGGTAGGGTCGCCATTTCTTAAGTGCATGGAGTATTGCCAACATATCCTTCTCATAAATAGCTTTGCTTAAAAACTTTCCTTTGATTGGATGACTTTCAAAAGTAATGGGTCTTTCATCTTGCATTAGAACAGCACCAATTCCATTTCCTGAAGCATCACATTCCACAATAAAGGTTTTTGTGAAGTCCAGTGTATCTAAGACCGGTGCTTGGCACATTGCCTCTTTAAGATGTTTAAAGGCCTTTGTTGCTTCCGGAGTCTATGAAAATGAATCTTTCTTCAATAATGTTGTTAGAGGTGCTGCTATTCTCCCATAATTCTTAACGAACTTGCGATAATACCCTGTCAACCCAAGAAATCCTCGCAGATGCTTTATGGATGTGGGGATTTTCCATTCCTTAATGGCTTTAATTTTGCTAGGGTGTACCTTAACTCCTTCATGAGATACAATATGACCCAAATATTCCACCTCCTGGACTCCAAAGAAACATTTGGATCTTTTTGCATATAGTTGTTTCTCCTCCAATAGTTGTAGCACCCTGTCAACATGTTCAACATGATCCTTCCAAGACTTGCTGTAGATTAGTATATCATCAAAAAATACTAACACAAATTTTCTAAGGAATGGTTTGAAAATTTAATTCATAAAACCTTGAAATGTTGAAGGTGCATTGGTAAGGCCAAAAGGCATGACCAAAAATTCATAATGACCCTCATGAGTTCTAAATGCCGTTTTCGGAATGTCTTCAATCTTCATTCTGATTTGATGATACCCCGAACGAAGATCCAACTTGGTGAAGTAAATTGATCCATGCAATTCATCCAGTAATTCATCAATGACAGGAATGGGGAACTTATCTTTAATAGTGAGCTTGTTGAGCTCCCTATAATCTTGACACATGCGCCATGATCCATCCTTCTTGTGCACCAATACTACTGGAGCTGAGAAAGAACTTTGACTCAGTTGAATTATACCAGCCTCTAGCATTTCTGCAACCATACGTTCAATTTCACATTTTTGGACATAGGGATATCTGTACGGCCTGATGTTTGGAGGAACACTTCCTGGAATCAGATGAATAGCATGATCATGATCACGCATAGGCGGGAGACCTTTGGGAGTCTCAAATACCTTGGAATGATTGTCTAGGACTTTTTGGAGATCTGGAGAAATAGATGATTCCAATGTGGAAACATATAGCGAACATAATTGTGCAATTACACCTCTTTGCTCCTTTTTTAGAAGCTTTGTCATGCCATTAGAGCTGATTATCTTTCTCGGCTTCCCTGCAATACCCCTTAATTCAACTTCCTTTCCTTCCACAAAAAATTTCATGAAAAGTTCTTGAAATTTAAAAGCTATTGTACCCAAGGATTGTAGCCATTGGACTCCTAGTACAACATCAGCACCTCCCATTGGAATGGAAAGCATTGGGCTAGTCAATACATATTCTCCCATGGATAGCTTGATATTATGGCACTTTCCAGAACAATTTATTGTTCCTCCATTTGCAATCATCACTTGACACTCTGGTGCTGGATATAGGAAGCAATTCAATTATTTTTCTACCCTACAATGAATAAAATTGTGGGTGCTTCCTGAATCAATCAACACTATTACCTTTTTCTTCTTGATTTGTCCTTCTATCTTGATGGTTTGAGGAGTGGTAATTCCCGCCAATGAATTACAAGATATGGTCGGATTTATTTGTTCTTCATCTAGGCTTTGTTCCTGGAATATATCCTCTTCTTTTGACCTTTCTTGCTCCTTTTCTTCTTCCTCTTCACAATCTATGTAGAATAATTTCTTCTCAGCACACTTATGACCTTTTGTGTATTTGCTATCACAATTGTAACAAAGCCCTTTTGCTCTTTTTTCTTCCAATTGTTGTGGTGTCAACCTTGTAGGTTGTGGAAGACTATGGGCAACAACACTTCTGTCTTTATAGTTGTGAATGGTATGCTTCCTAGTTGCCATAATTTTGCTTTCCATTTTTCTTGCTAACCTGAATGCCTTCTCTAATGAATCAGGTTCCCAAAGGCGCAAATCATGTTGGATATTATCCTTTAAAGACCCTTTGAACACATCAATCCTATGCTCCTCTGGAATATCTTTTACCCTTATGTTCAATTTTTGGAACTCCTCAATGTGCTCCATTATTGAACCCTTTTGTTTGAGACTTATAAATTGGCTAAAAAAGTGTTTCTTTTTGTATCCTCATAATGTGCTATCAATTCTTCCATAAAAATTGCCCAAGTGATAAATTGTTTACGAGAACAAAGCCATTGATACCATACAAACTGATTTGGTTCCAAATATAAAGTTGCCATACGTACCTTTTGTGTGTTTTGCACATTATTGAGATCGAAGAATTGCTCCATCTGTAATATCCATGTGGCGGGATCCTTTTCATCAAACTTCCTCATATCGATTTTTGGAACATGGTGAGTCTTCGATCCAATATTAGAGTCTATGGAATCATGATTAACATTTCTTTTGTTCCCATCATGAGTTTCCTTTAGTACTCTTTCACCCTTATTGACCATTTCTTGTAGCAACTTATTCATATTTATCTTCAATTCTTCCATCTTATCATCCATGCCATCAATTTTAGCGTCCATGCCATTCACCTTAGCTTCCATGCCATCCATCTTAGCTTCTACGCCTTTCTTTAAACATTCCATCGTAGCTTCTACACCTTTCTTTAAACCATCCATCTTAGCTTCTACATCTTTCTTTAAACCATCCATCTTAGATTCTGTTCCCTTTTGTGCAAGGGACAGTTGTTGCACTTGGTCTTGTAATGTTGATATATCATGTTGCATTTCTTCCTCTTCTTCATGAGTCATGCTAGAGCTTTCAGGTTCCTTACTAGGTGTTTTCATTTTCTTTCCTTGGGGCATCAGTTACCGATAATAATGCTCTACTATGCCCTTTGAATTCCTTCAAAATAAATTTTCAAACCAAGCTTAAGCAAAAATTTAAAAAAATCTACACACCTTTTTTCACTTTGTAGGAGCTTGATATTGCCTCTGATGTATCTCTGTACTTTCCAATCATCTAGTTCTGAAATTGTGACCTGTAGTAGCTCTCTGTGTCCTCTTTCCAATGCCACCAGTCTGATCCAAATTGGATTCTCCAAGAAAGAGTTATGCACAATCTCCCAAGATGACCTGA
Source organism: Pinus tabuliformis (assembly GCA_031772625.1). NCBI lineage: Eukaryota > Viridiplantae > Streptophyta > Pinopsida > Pinales > Pinaceae > Pinus > Pinus tabuliformis. Next base: position 180,462,970 of record CM062820.1, read on the forward strand.
TTATAGACCTTTCCAGAAGAGTGAAATTATATGAAGTGCCACGTGTACAATTTTCCAGCTTTGGTTCTGAAAAAGATATACAAGAGACTACAGTTCGTCCTCTTTCTGTACCTTCTTACAAAATTTCAATCTGATCCCCAGAGAGAAAGTTATGACGATTTTCCCTAGGTCACCTGTTTTAAATGTAATTCAGGAGTCTACAAAAAGACCAACTTCCTCAGAGCATATCTCCGCAAATATCACGCGAAAAGATCTGAAATTTGGACCCAAGGTTTAGCGCAATTTGTTCTTAAATGGGTTTTCTTTTGCGACTTCTGAAACGCCACAGAAAAAAAGTTATAGAGAAAATGCCACGATGACCTGTTTGGAGCAGCGAAACCCTAGAATCCAAAGCTCTGATACCAAATGTTATGAAACCAGCTCAAGAAAAGATAGAAAAGAAAGATCAACACCTTAGAATTCAGCCTCTTCGAGGGGGCAACCTCATTTACATTACATAAATGAGTAATTCTTGGATGATACAAATGACAAAACCTCCTTTCTGTATATAGGAGTCTAAGGAGTCACAATATAATCCAGCCGACCTAACAATAATAATATAAAGCCACAAAAATAACAATAGAGGGATTCTATGGGGCACATAAATGACAATATGGGGGTAATAGGGGCACAACAATATAAATAAGGGGTATAACTACAATAGTAATGGGGTAATCACTAGTATTATAGGGACCCAACAGACTTCAACAAGTTAGCTTGTCATTTATTTGGGTTATTGGGCAAAGACTCTAAATTTTTATGGTTAGAAAGCTGTCAAGAGGCCTTGGACATTCTAAAGGACAAGTTGACCACTGAACCTATTCTTTGAGGCCCATATTGGGCCCTTCCTTTCCATATACATGCTAATGTCTCTCAAAAATATGTAGGAGCAACTCTAGGCTAGATAGATGACAAGTTACCCTATGCCATTTACTTCATTAGTAAGAATCTATCAAAAGTAGAATTGAATTACACAGTGACTGAAAAGGAGCTCCTAGCTATTGTGCATTCATTGAAAAATTTTATGCATTACATTACATGTTACCAATCATTTGTACATACTGACCATGCTGCAACTGAATACTTGATGAATAAACCTGATGTAAATGCCTGGATTATTAGATGCTTACTTTTATTACAACAGTTTGATCTAACTATTATTGATAAGCCTGGAAAAGAGAAAGTTGTTGAATATTTTTTATCCAAATTGACTTTTCCTGCAGGGGAGGAAGGAATGGTTGATGATTAGTTACCGGATGAACACTTATTCACCATTTCATCTCTCTCCATTGTTTGCTAACATAGAAAATTACTTGGTGTCTGCACAGTTTCCACCAAATTTGTCCTACAAAGAAAAAAGAAATATTGTGAGGAAGAGTGCCCCATTCACTTGGATTAGGAAAAACCTCTTCAAACTAGGCCCATATCAAATTCTCAGAAGATGTGTCAGGGAGGAAGAAGTCTTTGACATCCTTTTGACCTATCATGATGGGCCTTGTGGAGGTCACTTTGCAGCGAAAAGGACAACATTCAAGGTGCTATAAGCTAGTTATTACTTTCCCACTCTTCACCAGGATGTGAGGAGGAGGTATACTAGCCAATGTGATAAGTGCCAAAGGATGGGGAAACCTATCCCAAGGGATGAAATGCCTCTGCAACCTCATGTGAATTTCGAGCCATTTAACAAGTGGGGCATGGATTTCATTGGACGCATTGACCCTCCATCTAGGAAAAAGCAATACATCATAGTGTGCACTAACTATTTAACCAAGTTGGTTGAAGCCAAGGCCATCAAACTAGCAACATAAGAGAAATTGGTTGAGTTCTTAAGGGAAAATGTATTTTATAAGTTTGGGTACCCTAGAGAACTGGTCACTGATCAAGGCAGTCAGTTTACATCTCACATGATTAAAAATTTGTTAAGCCATCATAATATCAAGCATAGAACATACACCCCTTACCACCCAAAAGCTAATGGGAAAGTGGAGGTAACCAATAGAGCATTGGAAGGCATTCTGACGAAGGTGATTGGAAGTAGTAGAAAGGACTGGGAAGATAGGTTAGTTGAGGCCACTTCGGCCTACAATACCACCTGGAAGACCATCACTAGATTCACTCCTTATGAGCTGGTTTGTGGGAAGAAGGCCTTGTTGTCCATTCAATTTTAATACAACAACTTAAAAATGGCAACACAACTAGATCTAGATCTCACTAGGGTGCAACAAGAGATATTGCTGCAACTGAAAGGGTTAGATGAGTTTAGAATGAGGGCACTCTTGCACACATAGGTGACTCAAATTCAAAGCAATATCTAGCATGACAAGAACATTAAGGGAAAATAGTTTCAAGAAGGTGATTGGGCTCTATTGTATGATTCCAGATACAAGGATTTTAAAGGCAGGTTAAGGACTAGATGGTTAGGGTCTTATGTCATAGAAAAATGTCATGATAATGGTTCAATATAGGTAAGAACCATTGATGTAGAGTGGTGCAGGGTTCCCCGGCATATAACCATCCATAGCCAAACTTCTACCAGGGTAACACATGCACATACCCACAGTATACATTTAACACAATAGTGAATCCAGAACTATCCCAGGTGTCTGACTCTACTATTGGAAATAATACTAAGAGGGGGGGGTGAATCAGTATTATCAGTCAATTATTTTCATTTTACAATCAGAATTGTATATGCTACTTTAGTTAGATAAACCTTTGTATATGCGCAACTACAGTTAAGGAAACCAGCGTATAACCTGCAGACTTATAATTTTATTCTTCAGATGTTGATCATTAATCTGTGCATCAGAACCATATAAACAAAATAGTAAAATAGAGCAGATAGTCACACACAAGAACACAAGATATAAGGTGGAAACCCAATGTGGGTGAAAACCACCTGCTGCAATTCATCTCTATCTTGTTTTAATTAGAAACCTCTTTTTACAATGTTTTTGTACTGGTGCAGTCTTTTACCAGTATGCAGGCTTCTACCTGCAAAAGGCTACAACCTTCTCTCGTTCTCCAGCTTCTCTTGGAAGGGAACTACAACCCCCTTAGCTCTTTTACTAGCTGAAGTACTAGTACACAGGTGCTAGCCTACAGAAGGCTACAACCTTCTTTGTTATTCCAGGCACCACGTTTCATAGATTTTCAGACTGGATCCATCAAATACATCTGCATCAAAAATTCTCCTTTGCACCCACCAAAAACTGAATCAACCAATCACTTCTCTAAATGCCGTAACCAAAATACATTAGTAGTAACGAGAATCCACTCCTAAACCCAGAACACTACAACAATAAACAGAAGTAGCTAAAACATATTTCATGAGACGCACGCTACTTCAATATGTAGAACCTGTGTTCATACGTTGCTGCATTAAGGCCAAACTGCGTATACGGTATTTTGAATTACCGAACCAGCGTGTATACATGCCGTTTCTATGCAGAACTTCTCTTCAAGCTTTGAGATCTTGACCCATCAATAGAACTTATCCTTCTCCTTGTGCTTAGGTTCCTCCTTGATTCAGATCCCGCTATGCACCATAACCCAATGACCAGTATTATGATCTTTTCTCTTCATGAGATATTCAATCCTTCAGTGCCTTTGCGCAAAGATCTCCTTCCCCTTTTATAGTCTTAGGCCTTACTCAATACCATGGTCCAAAACCACTTAGAGCCAATACTTGGGACTCAATACCTGGTTTCAACACTTCGAACGAGATACCATGGTCCAAAACCATAGGTCCAAATACCAAGGACTAAATACCATGGACTAAAAACAAGTTTTCCCATATGTATGTGCTTTTCCTTGCATGAAACTGCATGCATACGCATATGCACCTTTGTGTCGGCTATCCCATGTGTATACACGTCTCCGTCAAAGGGAACTTGCATATACCTCCTTTTTCTTGATTCTGGGAGCCTGAACTGTGATTTGTCATTTGAGTGAGTTGCCATCAAGAACAACACTTGTATCATAGTGCCAATCCTGAGTCATAATGCCAACAATCTCCCCCTTTGGACTTGATGGAAACCCCAAGTCACTCGAAGTCATTCTCCCCCTTTGTCATCAAGGTAAAAGGGTTATGCTCCCCCCAAGTACATGCTAAAGTCTCTGCTCTGCTGTGCTGTCCATGCTCCCCCTGACTGTAGACAAGGTCTGTAAAAAAAATTTCTACAAGAAATAACATGACTCTATACATCCTAAATGACCTTCCCATCATCAAAGACTCATACATACATCCATCTCCCAACCAAGTGGGGATATACCAATATTGACTCATCCACCCAACCAAGTGGGAATACACCAAAAGTTTACACATGATAAACAAGAATATTACATCATCCATCCCAGGCATAGTGGGGAAACCAAAATAGTCCATTACATGACCTTGATAATAAACAATATACATGACATAGAGACGAAATATCTAAGACAAGAGAGTCATCAACAACTAACATCAGCAGCATCTATCAATCATCATTCAGACCGGCAACCATGATCTCCCTCTGCACCTATTCCACCTGAAACAAAAGCAGCTGTGAAATTGAACCAAGATCTTCTAAGATAATGTCAACAATGCATTATCAGAAGTATGTGCTCCCCTTGAACCTGTGCCAGATGGTCTCTGTCAGACCCATATCAAACTCCTTTCATCTGAGTCTGGCCCACTACTTGTCTCCAAACCAACATATACGCGACTGTATCCACAGAAACTGGTGTATGTATGTGGATACTCTTCATGAAACTCATGTACAACCATTGTTCTCTAAAGCAGATAATTTCAATAGCATGATGATGGATCAACTACTCCTAGTTTCTGTCTGAGGTATTCAAATGTCTCCCTGGGCAGAGGTTTGGTGAATATATCAGCAACCTGTTCCTTAGAGGGAACATACTCCAATTTGACCTTTTTTTCAAGCACTTGTTCCCGAAGGAAATGATATTTGATAAGTATGTGCTTGGTCTTTGAATGCATGACTGGATTCTTTGAGATGCTGATTGCACTTGTATTATCACATAAAGTAGAGATAGGTGGAGTACAAGTGATTTGAATGTCTTATAAAGTTTGCATCATCAAAAGGAGTTGTGTGTAGCAAGATGCAGTAGCCACATATTCTGCTTCAGCTGTAGATAATGCAATTGAGCTTTGTTTCTTTCTAAACAAAGATACTAATATGGAACCCATAAAGAATGCACCACCACTAGTGCTTTTTCTGTCATCCACGCTTCCTACCCAATCTGCATCTGTATATGCATGAAGCGTGAGATCTGTATCTCTAGGATACCATAAGCCATAGTCTTGAGTTCCTTGAGGATACTTGAAAATTCTTTTAACTGCCTGAAGATGAGTTTCCTTTGGATTTGCCTGAAATCTTCCAACTATTCCTACTGCACACATGATGTCTGGTCGGGTACATGTTAGATAGAGCAGACTACCGATCACCAATCTATGGTTGGTTGATGTACTGCTGCTGATTCATCATTTGCGCTGAGGCTGCATCCTGTTATCATAGGGGTACATATTGGTTTTGAATCCTCCATCCCATATTTCTTCAAGATCTGCTTGAGGTACTTGGTTTGTGATAGAAAAATACCATATTTGTTTTGTTGGACTTGTAAACCAAGAAAATATGTGAGCTCACCAAGCAGGGACATTTCAAATTCTTTTTGCATCACCAAGGCAAAGTTTTGGCTCATGTCTTCTTTGTTGCTACCAAAGATGATATCACCAACATACACAACAAGTATTAACAACTTATCATTTTCAATTTTTATATATAGATTGCTATCTCTTGATCCTTTTGAAAAACCTTGTTGATGGAGGTACTTATCCAAACGATAATACCAAGCCCTTGGAGCCTGTTTAAGACCATATAGAGCCTTTTTGAGTCTGCATACAAGTTTTGGATAATTTCCAAGGGTAAACCCATCTAGTTGCTCAATGTACACTTCTTCTTCCAAGTCTCCATTCAGAAAGGTAGATTTCATGTCCATTTGATATACTTTGAACTTCTGAAAGCTAGAAAGAGCTAAAAACATTCTTATCGCTTCAAGTCTGCCAACTGGTGCAAAGGTTTCTTCAAAGTCTATACCTTATTGTTGAGCATACCCTTTACAAACAAGTCTAGCCTTGTTTCTAATAACATCTCCATTTTCATTCAGCTTATTTTTGAATATCCATTTTGTCCCTATGACATTCTTATCATTGTTCTAGGAACGAACTCCCAAGTGTTATTCTTTTCAATCTGTTCAAGTTCTTCATTCATGGCCTTGACCCAGCATTCATCTTTACATGCTTCACTAACATTTCGTGGTTCAATGGAGGAGAGCAATGCTAGGTAGCTTGAAGCTTCTGTAATAGTTCTTCTTGTTTGTACACTTGCCTCTTTCTGCCCCAAAATTTGAGTCTTTGGATGGTTCTTTTGGACGTACATGGATGGAGTCTTATCTTCTATCCTTATTTGTTCTTCTGGTGCCTCATAGGTTTCTTCTTCATCATTAGTCTGATTTGATGTTGAAGGATAGTCCTCTTCATCTTCAAAATCTTCGGATTTTACCTGCTTTGGATTGTTTCCTGCTTCATCAATCACCACATCAATAATTTCAACAATTTTTCCAAGTCTTTTATTGTAACACTTATATCCTTTACTTCAGGAAGAGTACCTAAGGAGAATGCCTTCATCTACTCTAGGTTCAAACTTGCCAAGCTTTTCATCAGTCCTCTTGATGTAACATTTGCTTCGAAAAACTTTGAAGTATTTTACCATAGGAGTCTTTCCATACCAGACTTCATGAGGAGTTTGAGTGCTATTTACCCGGACATTTGTTTTGTTGAGAATAGTAACGATAGCAAATGCATCTTCACCCTAGAAGGCTGCAGGAGTTCTAGAATCATCAAGCATAGCATGGGCCATTTGTTGAACTATTTTGTTCATCCTTTCCACCACTCTATTTTGCTGAGGAGTCCTTGCAGTAGAGAATTCCCTTCTTATTCCATGCTCTTCAAAAAAGTCAAAAAATTCATCGAGGTAAATTCCCCTCCTCGATCAGACCTGAGGCATTTGATTTTGCGATATGATTCATTTTCAACCAAGGCTTTGAAAGCTTTGAACTTTTCGAAAGCTTCATCTTTATGCTTTATAAGTCTTATCCAACACATCCTAGAAAATTTGTCAATGAACAATATAAATTATTCTTCTCCACAAGGTGAATTTTTCCTTAATGGACCACATAAATCAGTATGGACAAGTTGAAGTGGCTTACTAGCTGATCCTTCCTTCTCAGGAAAATGTGTTCTAGTTTTCTTACCAAACTGACATGACTTGCATATTGTATTGTCTAGAATTCTGATGTCAGAAGATCATGAACAACCTGATATTTGCATGCTTTCCTTATCTGAGGGAAGCTTAGATGCCCCAATCTTCTGTGCCATAGCCAATGTTCATCACTTTTGCTTATATAGCATTGTTGTTGTCCTCCTTTGAGTATGTATAAATTATTTGGATTTCTTATTCCTTTGATTATTGTTTCTCCTGTAGCAAGCTCACGAACAATGCATCCATTTGATCGAAATATTACCTCATTTCCTTGACCACACATTTGACTAACACTCAAAAGATTATGCTTTATGCCATCAACATACATAACATTTCCAGCTTTGACTTTTTCTTTCACAAAAATATAACCTTTACCTTTTATGAGTGCAGCAGTGTCATTTCCAAATGAGACCTTCCTTTCCTTTTCTAAGGCACTATATGACTGAAGTTTTTCTTTATTACCTGTCATATGTTTCGAGCATTCACTGTCGATGTACCAATGATTCTCCTGTCCTTCATATAAGGCTATACCACATCTTTCTGGTTGTGGTTCTTTCTTTCTCCATGTTTTGGGACCCAATGAAGCTTGCTCATTTTGAGATGCTTGCCGAAACCTACTACTGCATTTAGAATCTTCATGACCGAAGTTGTTACAAATAGAGCATTCTATTTCATTTTCAAGAGTAGAAAAGTTATTATAGGTCCTCTGCATGATCCCAGTCACACTCCTTTGATTTTGTGTTTCTCGAGTCATGATGGTCTTGTAGGCAACACATTGAGCAGCTTTGTGTCCAAAGTTATGACATGAAAAACATTGGCCATTGAAGAAATTCCTGCGATTAACAAATCTACCATCCAAGTGATTGTAGTTTCCATTGACATTCATTCTTGAGGCAAATTGAGAATGATTTACTTGTGGTTGGTTGTAGCTTCTGTTCATCCAATTTACATGGTGATCACTATTCATCCTTGAAGTAAATTGACCCCGATTTACGTGGTGATCTACTTTATACCTTTGCTGTCGATTGTCAACCTGTTCACTTCTCCTTGGTGCAACAAGATAACTTTTGGAGGTGGATGGCCTTTGTGCTTGAGATGCTTCTTCAGCATATCTAAGACCTGTCTTTATTAGAGGAGAACACTGCACTTTTATAATCTCATCTAAAGTTTAAGATCCTTTAGAAAATCTAAGATTAAGAGCTTTTGTTTTCTCAATATCTTTTGTAAGTCCCCCAATTTCACATTCTAATTTTTCATTGTGTTTTTCCCTTTCAACAATTTGGAATGTCAGAGTATCTATAATCATACACTTTTCTTCTAAACAAATTTTAAGTTTAGAAATTTCTTCATAAAGATCATCTTCATCTATAGCATCTAAGAAATCATCATCTTCAAAAGCCATCAAAAGTCTATAATCATTACCATGTTCATATTCATCACTATTTGAAAGTCCATTGCTGTCTTCATGAGTATAATAGCTCTTCTTACTTATACTCTGTTTTCTATTCCATTTAACCGGTTCCTTACCTTTATCAAGCTTATCTTTATGGGGACATTTGGCTGCATAGTGACCGACTCTTCCACAAGCAAAGAATTTGAAAGGTAGCTTACCTCTGAATCTTCCAGAACCCCATTGAAGGTTTTTTACAAAGTTTGATTCTTCCTCTCCTTCTGACGTATGTCCTGACTCATTGTATTCTCCTTTGAATGCAGCGTCTCTCATGTCTGATGGACTCCCTTTTCTCATTTCGAAAGCAGTTAGAATTCATTGTAGTTGTGACATGGTAATACTCTGAAGATTATGCTTTTCTTCTATGGCAGAAACTTTTGATTCAAACTTAGAAGACAAAGATCTTAGAACCTTTTTAACCAAAGTAACTTCTTTTATCTCTTCACCCAAGTTTTCCATGCAATTAACAATCTCATCTATACGTAAGAAATAATTAGCCACACTTTCATCATTGTGCATTCTGAGAGTTTCATATTGAATTCTGAGAGATTGTAGTTTTTCACATTTTACCTGATTGTCTCCTTCATAGCTCATAATGATATTGTCCCATATTTCCTTGGCAGTTTTGAGCTGCATCACCTTGATGAATTTTGGTTGAGATAGACTCCCCAATAAAGTATTGACAGCCTTTGCATTTGTTTCATACTTCTTTTTACCAACCGTATCTGTAGGAGTTGCTGATGGAAATGTGTATCCTCCTTCCACGATATCCCATACTTCTGTACCAAGAGATTGAAGATAGGCTATGATTCTTACCTTCCAATAGACAAAGTTGCTCGCATCAAAGATTGGTGGCCTGATAGATGCCTCTTTTTCGTAGTTGTTCATGATGATAGATCTTCCTTCAAGTGATCAAGCTCCTTCTAAAGGACCTACTCTAATACCAATTGTTCGAAATAATACTGAGAGGGGGGGGTGAGTCAATATTATCAGTCAATTATTTTCATTTCATAATCAGATTTGTATACGCTACTTCAGTTAGATAAAACTGCGTATATACGCAACTACAGTTAAGGAAACCAGCGTATAGCAGGAAAAATTATAATTTTATTCTTCAGATGTTGATCATTAATCTGTGCATCAGAACCCTATAAACATAATAGTAAAATAGAGCAGATAGTCACACACAAGAACACAAGATATAAGGTGGAAACCCAATGTGGGTGAAAACCACCTACTGCAATTCGTCTCTATCTTCTTTTAATTAGAAACCTCTTTTTACAATATTTCTATACTGGTTCAGTCTTTTACCAGTACGGAGGCTTCTAGCTGCAGAAGGCTACAACCCTCTCTTATTCTCCAGCTTCTCTTGGAAGGGAGCTACAACCCCCTTAGCTCTTGTACTAGCTGAAGTACTAGTACGAAGATGCTAGCCTATAGAAGGCTACAACCTTCTCTGTTCTTCCAGGGCCCACGTTTCATAAATTTTCAAACTGGATCCATCAAATACATCTGCATCAAACAATCTCCTTTGCACCCACCAAAAATTGAGTCAAAAGATCACTTCTCTAAATGATGTAACCAGACTACATTAATAGTAACCAGAAACCACTCCTGAACCCAGAACACTGCAGCAATAAATAGAAGCAGTTAAAACATATTACATAAGACGTACACTACTTCAATATGTAGAACCTGCATGCATACATTGCTGCATTAAGGCCAAACTGCGTATATGCTATTTTGAATTACCAAACCAGCATGTATACGTGCCTTTTCTATGCGGAACTCCACTTCAAGCCTTGAGATCTTGACCCATCAATAGAACTTATCCTTCTCCTTACGCTCAGGTTCCTCCTTGATTAAGATCCAACTATGCACCATAACCCAATGACCAATATTCTACATCTTTTCTCTTCATGAGATATTCAATCCTTTAGTGCCTTTGCCTAAAGATCTCCTTCCCCTTTTATAGTCTTAGGCCTTACACAATACCATGGTCCAAAACCACTTAGAGACAATATTTGGGACTCAATACCTGGTTTCAACACTTCGAACAAGATACCATGGTCCAAAACCATAGGTCCAAATACCAAGGACTAAAAACAAGTTTTCCCATATGCACGCTCTTTTCCTTGCATGAAAGTGCGTGCATACACATACGCCCCTTTGTGTCAGTTATCCCGCGTGTATACGTGTCTCCATCAAAGGGAACCTATGTATACCTCCTTTTCCTTGATTCTAAGAGCCTGAACTGTGATTTGTCACTTGAGTGAGTTTCCATCAAGAACAACACTTCTGTCATAGTGCCAAGCCTGAGTCATAATGCCAACATCTACGATGGAGTCAAACCTTCAGACCATAAATGGTCAAGTGGCCCTCTTATACAGTTCCTATGTATAGGAACTTCAATCACCCCACCAATACTTACTCTCAGGACTATATATGAAATCCCATATATCAGTGCATTTATTCCTTTCGTAATCGTTACAGAAAGGATTAACACACAATACACATATTTCTGCTTTGGTTACGACATTAGCACAGACCTCGAGGTTAAAACCTCATCGCAATCGGCCATCGCAATATCCTACGAGACTTACACATATGAACCATCACCCTTCTCCAACTCCGATCTCCGACTATCGGAGTGATAACACATGTTTTTGTGTTAAAAGGCCCACACCATATAACTATCGGAAATATTAACCATTCGGGAATACAAAGGAATTTCCACTCTGAACCATATATGCTGGATTTCAAATTCTATATATTCATGTTCATATCCTCGTCAGGTCTACCTCCTCTACGCTACCTTCATGCTCTCTGATAGCTTGACCTCATACTGCACCAAACTTCGAACCTCCAATCGCCGATATATCACTATCGGTGATATCGCAACATTCCTGAACTATTGACCATTGGCACCCCAATCACCGATATGCGATTTAATCGGGACTATTGATCTGGTCACGATCCAACGATCCATGATTAATCGTTATTCTCCAAGGCTCATTTTGATCACTTTAAAAGGGTCTTCCGTTGATGCGATCAAATATCAGTCGTAGATCTACGAGATCTAACAATTGTTGTGCATCACTTACACTTCTCCGCAATTCCTTTTACTTAGAAGTTTTATGCCGTTCCAATGGTTTTTCTGTGGTTCTGTCTTTTCCAGAGGATCCTGTTCTTAACTGTTTTCACTGCAACTCCCTCCTGAGTTGATTCCTCAGCGAATTCTCAACTTCTTCAATGGATTCTAAGAACCCTTATGATTCCTATGAATCATTCTCCACTCCCTCTCTGCGTGTTCTGTAGAACTCTGTCTTAATCTCCTGTAACAGAACCTACGAGTTCAAACTATAATTAATAAACACTTAAAACACACATTTATCTCTTTTTCACAATCAGGAATAACTCTGAATATATATTAATATAAAAGCAAGATTACATTCGATACATCTCGGTCTCACACACGCATGACTCTCAACATTAGTGGCCTCTTCTATTGAACGCCCAGGTTCACTTATTTATAAGAATGCATTGGATTGGATCATTGGAGGGTCCGATCACCCCTCTAAAAAAGCCCTAAAGCTCTTTGCATGCATACATATGTGTTGAGACATTATCCATTCCACCCTTTCCTTTGTTTTAAAATAGAAAGTCTTCTTATCAGCTTCCCATTTAATGCCTAAAAGCTCTCTCTTGTTCCTAGAATCATGGAAATGTTTAAGAGTTGGATTTGACTTCTACCACTCATGTTCTCATTTATTTATTTTGAAAGCGTTTACACATTCTCCCATTATCTAAAAAGCCTAAATATTACATTGACTTGGAACTTAGGAAAACTATTTTCTAAAATGCATGACCACCTATGTCTACTACTTGTAACGATTTTCCTTGGGATGAATGCTCCTGCATCAGACTCCCAAAGTAGAAAATATTCATGATCTCCTGATCATGTGTCTTTTGATCTTGGTCTTCCTGGATCCCATACTTTGTTCTGTAACTGTCCAGATGCTTTGTTCCTTTTCCGCGGTTGCGCTTCTGCTGTCTTTTGCTCCATTTTCTTCTTCCTGTCAATCAGGTTCAACTTTTGATTGATCTTGCTTGCTGCTGTTGCCATTTTCCTCCATTTGGACTACTTCATCATCAGCTCCCACATTTCTTCAATTTCTATGTCCAGCATATTTTTGGGCTGGTCCATTTTCTGCTCCTTACTTCTTTCTCTTTCTCTGTGTTGCAGGTTACTATTGCTATCTTCTATGCTGACTCCTACTTGGCTTGCTACCATTTTTTCTTTACTTGCTTCATCCTTCGGTTTACCTATTTCCTCCCTATCATCCTTACCCTCTTTCATGATTAAATCATGACTGTTCAACACTTTCTCCAGAAAATTAGCTTCTCCATTCCATGGATTGAATTCTTCCACAAATTCTCTTCTTTCACCTTTATTTGGTTGTTCACTTGTGCCAAATCTTCTCCAGCATTTGCAACAAAACCTGCACACTCGAAACACTTGTTAAAATAAAAAACACAAGGCTGCTATGCCTTATCTCCCTTTGGCAACAATTTAGTTTGCTTCTCTATGTTCTCCTTCTCCTCTGTCAGTACATTAGTATGCTAATTTGAATTCTCAGCAGAATTCATGAGACTATTCATTAGTCTCTCTTTCACATCATCTGTTCTAATGATGTCTTCCTGCTTGGGTTCACAGTAGTGAACTTATCCTCCTTTAACCTGTTGCTAGTTATCTTCACTTTTAAATTGTTTGATTCGTACTGCCTCTTTACCATCTTCAAACAACCCCTGCTCAATCTCTCTAATCACTTACTCATACTCATTCATGCTTTTTAATGATCCTGCAAAAAAATTATTGCATCTTCCTGTCTCCAAGGCTACTTGAGACACATCTTCTTCTTCAGAAAATGTAACTGCAGCTTCATTTCTACCGTCAGGTTCTCTCGTCAGTTTCTCCAATAGTTTAATCTCCTCTTCACACTTAGCAAGCATTTCATCACAATGCTCTCTTCTTCCAGCTTCATCCTTCACATGCTGTGTTACAGTATTAAAATATTGTCTTCCTTTGACCCTTGTACTTTCAAGGTCTTTCTGTTGTAGCAAATCACTACTTCTCTCATTCAAGAGGTCTTCTCCATCATACTCTGCTCTCCTATAGTACTTGTCATGCGGAAAGAGTCAATTTTGCGGACAAAACCGACCTCCCTAGAAGCTAAGGCTTTCTAGTGACAAACAAGACAATTAAACACTATCTTTCCCTAAATATGCATTTAGAATACAAGTAATCAGGTGTTTATAACATACCTTTAGTCCAACGCTTTGTAGTACTCCAGTCTCTCCGATCCGGATGAGCTCCTCCTTCTCTTCGAAACCTGCATTCACTAACAAGCAAACGATTACATAGCACCTGAATAACTCATAAAATAAAACATATTCATCATACAGACCAAGGAGTATATGAAACAAATCATGTATAACAACTTGTTGAGAAAAATGAGCTTAATTGTATTAAGTGGAAACAAAAGAAACCATTACAACCTGAGCCTTGGTGTTGTGCAGGTCCTCCCAGGGTCCAGCAAGAGTTTTCCTTTACTTTGATCAGCTCACCCACTTCCAAATGAAGCTAAGAAAGGATTGGAATCTCTCCTCTCAAGCTCTATAAGGGAGTCCTAATTTCAGCAGCATCTACCCTTAGGAATCTTCAACTTTCAACCTCCCCTCCCTCTGGCCCAATTCCTGTATTTATAGTGCTTAGGAGGAAGTTAACCAGGTCCACCATGAATGGGATAAGCCCCTCTTTCAATGGGATAGCTCCCCTCTTCATGGGATAAGTTCCTCTTACATAGGGATGCATGAACCATCTGGAGGCGCTCAATCCACGTCAAACCATCTTCTAGAATGCTCTAGAAATGACCACAAGTAACTTTTTTGAAGTGAAACTTGCGCCTTTTGACCTTTACAGGAGTACGCACCCACCCCTTTACAGACAGAGCGTACAAGTACGCAGGTATGGTGAACTTGGGGTGCGTACACGCAGGTGAGGCCAAGAGAAACTGCGTAACCAGAGTTAATTGATTTTTTAAGGACTTTCTCTCTTTCTTGGAGTTTGACATGAGGAGCAGAGGTATGAGACTTGCCAAGGAGGATAGTATGACAGTTGATAGAGCCATACTAACTGCAAATAGTCATGGTGACAAATTTTAGTGTAACAAATTGCCCCCTTAAGTGCGAAGCCTGTAGTAGATTTAGGGTTTCATATCATCTAGGAAGGGTGAAGTACTTTATCATTTCAAGGATTATCTTGTGGAGAGCCCGGTTGGAACCTGCAAGTATTCAACACAAAATACATGTATGAGATCATATCATCGCTGAGGTAGGCATTCCAATACTCAGATCAAAAACTTTAACTAGCAAACTAACTACTGCTCTGATACAGGAATGATTTCATAGTACATCATAATCATAGACTCATGTAGACACAGTATGGACGCAGCCATCTGTTTATAGTTAGTCTACTATACAATGACTACAAAACTCCTCGCAGCCTGGATGGTGGAAACTAGATCCAGGGTCTTCATTTCTACTTCCCGAAATAGTACGATTCTATCCATGCGAATAAATGAGTTGATGTCGAGCATGGTAGAAACCACTTGATTACCAGTCAATGATGTAAACTGTTAACAAGTGTGAGAGAGACCACCAGTGATGTCAATGGTTCTCAAAGTACCCAATACAATCCATGAGAGGTGAATGAATGTGCTGATGTCGAACATGTCACGGAATCCTTCGATCGAAAGTCGATGATGTAAATTGTCGTCGAAGGCGAGAAATCTGCCATTGATGCATGCGGATCTCAAGGTACTGACGATTTCTAGATCATATTTCTAGATAATGTGTTGATGTCGATAGAAAGCGATCCGTCGTAGGCAAGCCCACAACACGAAATCATAAATCAAGTTGAAGAAATGTAGCTGTAAGGATTGACTTAGGGATGGTCAAGATGGATGACAGGTATTTTGCAGATGAATGGTTTATTTGCAGCGACCTCTTCAACACATAACGACACAACAGATGGCTTGGTGACATTTGACCCAAAGTTAATACCCGGCTGAAGACTTTCAATGTGGTTCAATCAACTGTGAGGCAAACGATTTCCCAACCCAGGTGAATGAAAAGTGTCGTGTTCAAGAGTGGTGATAAGGTTTCTTCTGAGACAAAGGATAGCAAATAGGCTCATTTTTCTCTCTTTTCCCCCACCATTTCTGGCAAGTACCTCTTTATTTTTTACAAGCTTGAGGAGGATAACATATGCTTGATTATAAGCTCATCCTTCGGATGAGTCCAACTTAGTTTAGATTCGAACCCTAAGAAGGAGTGGTCCGTTCCTGTTTGTAATCGAACAGGTCCTTTACTGTGAAATTTTAACGAGTCCAGTATAGGAGAAACTCGGCGTTTTTCAATTTTAGAGAGTCTGAAAAACTTAAGAAGACTCCAGGGTTGAACTTTTTTGCAAATTTGTGTCTCCCAAGCCCGAAAAAGTATAAAATAATACTTGAGAGAACCGCTTGGTTTTTTACGACCAAGGAGTACTTCATAGTTAGTGTCTTTGACTTGAAAAGTAAAAAGCGATCAAGGACACATCGTTTTATTTCCAATATCAAGTTCGAAATGACAAAAACCTGGCAATCTTTTGTTGTTTTTACGGTCAGAAAAATGGCTATAAGGGGACCGTCTTTTAATTCCGTTTTAACGAGTGTAAAAGAAACGCTCGACAATCTTTTCATGTTTTAGGAGTCAGAAAAGGGCTTAAAACATGACTCTGATGTTTTTGTTTGTGAAAAATGACAATTTTCCCTGAAAATCCTTTATCCTGCACAAAAACCAACACATTACTCATACCTGTTTAAGATAGATAAAAATACTTTGAAAAATACCTTTTCACAGTGGAAAATAAACAAATTTAACATTTATTTACTCAAAAAACCTATAAAAAGGGCTTTTACCATTTCATTTTTACCATTTTACTGTTGAGGAGAGAAAAAGGGCTTTTGGCAAGAAACTTCCCGTGGTCATTGCGGAGAATCCGACCGTCGAAACCGAACGTCGTCTCATCAGGTATTCTACAACATCCTCCCTTGCATTTCCATCTGTTTAGAATTTGTTTTTAAGCTTTAGTTTCATTTTTTGGAGGCCTTGGGGTTTCAAGGTCCGCTTTTCGGGGTACGCAGGTGCTCCACTGGTGACCTGCGTACCCCGACATTTTCTCAGTTGGGAAAATGCCGGGCGTACGCAGCTTGCCTTAAGAGAACCTGCGTACACACGCTCTGTCTCTAAAGGTGGGCTGCGTACACCGCGGAGAGGATTTTCAAACCCCCATTTCTCCAAAATGAACCAAAAAATTTTAATTTTATGGACTCTAACAGATGTTTTATGGTGTGTAGATTGCCCACCATGCTTGATTGGCGCAAAAGAGAACACGAAGATGTTGATTTAGCCGCCATTAATCACCAACCTTCCATTGATGCTTTGAAGGCATGCGGTCTTTACAAATACTGGGCCATACCTGGCATGAGGGCCCAGGTGCGCTTTCTAGAGTGGCTGGTTGAAAGGTGGAACGTTCAAGATCAATGCTTTTACATTGGAGGGCACCAGCTCGAGATAGAGCCCTCAGACATTTACTTTCTCACTGGTTTGCCTAAGAGAGGCGAACAATTGACTCTGCCTGGGACTAGGCCGGGTGGCTAGTCCATTGCTAGTCTCCGTCTAGAGTGGTGTAATAATCAAAACCAGGAGAGGGGGATAGAAATTAAAAAGATATCCCGACCTGAACTTATGGTAATTGCCTTTACAGTTACCAGACTTTGCGGAGCTGCCGCTTTGCACATTGCCACCGGGTCCCAAATGCGGATGGCGATTGACTGCTATCGAGGCACCATTTTCAACTGGTGTGATGCTGTGTTGGCCAATTTAAAGGGCCAACTGACTAGGGCAAAAATCGAGCAACTAAAGACTTTTGGTTATGGGCCTTTAGTTGTGAGTTTTGCCCTAGAGAGGGTTCCGATTTTGATCCCGCAGCTGCTTACTGTTGAGGTTGGGCTTCCTCGAGAGCCTAAGTTGATGCGATGGGTTGCGGTGATGGCCCGTCATCCTGACGAGGGCATGGATGTTGTCCGATTTAGACTGGAGTACTTTCACTGGTTAGAGGACCAGGTCTTTTCGATACAGGATTTTCCTTATGCTGGAGTCGATTTTCGTGGAGATCCGGACATGATTCTTCCACCAGGAGAACAGTGGGATGACACAGGTACTTCATTTTTCACAAGTTTTTAAATTATCTATATATATATATATATTTTTTTTATATCGTCTCAAAACTGACAGTGACAATTTTCAAAATGCAGATGTAGGCCCACGGCGTCTAGCCAATCTCCGGCCTTTCGAGAGGAGACAACCAGTTGCACCGGCACTGGTCCCACAGAACGAGGCTACAGAGACCTTAGCTGAGTTGGAACAAGACCTAGAGCGTCTGACGACAGATATACCAGAGACTACTATAGATGATATTCCTATCAGGCTTCAGCGCTATGTAGTCGGAGTCCCAGGACCTTTTAGGAGGTTCTTGTGTAGGGTAGCCCGTGCAGTGGTGTCGTATAGAGATCATCACCAGTGATTGGATGATCGTTTTTGTAGACACATGTGACATTTTGGTTTTTTGTACTTATCATTTTTGCCGATCATAAGGTGTTTTGCAACCTATGATCGAAGATGATGTATTTTTTACACACTCCTATCTATATATATCATTATTACCGGCTTATCTTGTTAAACATGTGTGATTAAATGTTTTTAAATTTACATGTATGATTATCGCAAATGTCGTCTAACATTCGAGAAGCAATTGCATCTGCTAATGTATTTAAAGACCTTGGAATATGCTGATATTCAATGTAATCAAACTCACGTTCCAAGAGACACACTCTCAAAAATAACCTTAATAACACCGGATTTCTAATGGCATACACTCTATTAAGCTGTAATACAACGAGTTCAGAATCTAACCTCACTATCAAACTCCGAATCCCAAATGAAATAGATTCAGACAATAACTCAATCACTGCAATGTATTCTGCAATGTTGTTTGTTGTTTGACCGAGGCTCACCCCATGCATAGAAACTAACTCGTCAGAGGGCGAATAGATAACCCAAGCTGCGGAAGAGATATTCCGTGTATTACGACAAGCATCGTCAGCAAATCCAATGTATGTTTGGAGAGGCATCGACATCTGCAAACATCAAGCGTAAAACCAAGATAAGCAGAATAACGATGAAAAACACACTTTCTAAGCTAAGCACACTGTCTAAACTAACAAACACACCAGCTAGAAAGAAACACTGTCTAACCTAATCTAACTAAAATCTCCACACTCATCATTTAAGCATAATACCTCTTTAGGTAAAGTCCATTTCTGGGTTTACCCAAAGAGTCCCCGTCAAAGTAAACTAGCTCATAGGCCCCTTTCGCTAGCTTTCGCTTGACAATATAGGGCCCATGCCACATAGGGACGAATTTTCCAGCGCCTAATTTATCGTTAGCTTGATCATATAATAGCACTAGGTCTCCTTCCGAAAAATTTCGAGGGGTCACATTTCGATCATACTGAGCTTTCATTCGTTTTGCATGAGTCTCGATTGCCAATGCAGCATCACGTCGAGTTTCATCTAATTGAGCTAAGTATAATAAACGCTTCTCCTCTTCGGAAGTAGCTGGAAGTAATTCGACAGCCATTTGAAGTGACGGGATTTCGCATTCAATGGGCAGCACAGCTTCCAAACCATAAACTAGTTGGAAAGGAGTGAACCCTGTTGATGTTTTCACTGAGGTTCGGTATGCCCAAAGCGCGGAAAATAACATGTTGTGCCAATTCGACCGATGAATACCAATGATTCGTCGGATCATGATAACTAAAACTTTGTTGATGGACTCAACCAGACCGTTGGCTTGTGGATAATAAGGAGTTGAGCTATCATGACGCAAACCAAGCTGGCCCGTCAGTTCTGTCATCATAATGTTTCGAAAATGGCGCCCATGGTCAGTGATTATCGCTTGTGGGACACCAAACCTAGCAATTATGTGATTGAATACGAAAATTGCAGCTGTCTTGCCGTCAGCCTCGAATGTAGGCATCGCCTCGGCCCACTTAGTAAAATAATCAACCGCAAGGATGATATACGCATGCCCCCCGGCCGAGTGAGGGTTACATGTAATAAAATCGATACCCCATTTGGAAAAAGGACCAACGACAATTATAGGGTGGAGAGGAGCAGGTGGTGTGCGCATCTTGCGATCAAACACTTGACAGTTGTGGCATTTCCGGACCGCGATAATACAGTCTTTAAACAAGGACGGCCAGAAGTAGCCAGCGCGCAATATCTTTTGGGCTGTGGCATACCCAGACATATGACCGCCACACGCTCTAGAGTGACAGTCATTCAAAACCCTTTCAGCTTCTTCGTGAGTTAAGCAACGTCGGAAAACCAAATCTGCCCCACGGCGATAAAGAGTATCTCCGATAATTTTGTACTGTTGGGACTGGAATCGAATTTTCCGACGTTCCGACTTTGAAATTTCGGGCCGAAAGGATTGGTTTGGAGATAGACGATTATATCCCCATACCACGGATCTAAAGTGCTGATGAGAAACAAATATTCGTCCGCAATGGGTTCCTCTGCCACAGTTTCCGTGTCAGCACACGGGAAATCACACATCAACTCTGCAAAAACTAAAGATTTCTTAGACTTAGATTTTTCAAATTCCAAGTCGAACTCCTGCAGGATAACAATCCATTTGGAGTACTTGCCCCCTAGCAATTGTTTAGTTAAAATGTAGATCATAGGGTTGCAATCCGAAATGACTGTAGTTTTACGGAGAAGAATGTAGTGACGAAAACGTTGGACAGCTTGAACGGCTGCCAATGCCAATTTCTCCACATGTGAATATTTTAGCTCAGTGGGATTTAACGTCCTACTAAGATAATATATCACATGTTCCATTCCGAATTCATCTTCCTGAACTAACACCATTCCAATGGTGGAATGGGAGGTAGCGAGGTACAAAAAGTAATCTTGGTTGTAGTTGGGAGGATGCAACAACGGTGCATGGGTCAACACGTGTTTAAGTGCATCAAAAGATTTCTGAGCTATCTCATCCCAAGAGAATTGAGCGTTCTGTTTCAACAACTGTGTAAAACCTTTTGTAACTTCGGCGTAGTTAGGAATGAATCGGTGTAAAAAGTTTGCTTTCCCCTGCAAACTTTGGAGTTGGCGAAGACTCGAAGGAGGAGGCAATTTGATGATAGCTTCTACCTTCGAGGGATCGACGCGAATGCCGGCTTTTGAAACTACAAATCCCAGCAATCGTCCCACTTCTGTACAGAAGACACATTTGTGTGGGTTCAACCGTATACGATAATGCCTACACCTCATGAAGATTGCTCGTAAATGGACAAGGTGATCAGCTCGATGTAATGAATGAGCGGGAAAATCATCGAGATACGGTTGCACAATGTGTTTGATGTCATGAAACGCATAAGACATCGACCTTTGAAAAGTGGCTCCGGCATTCTTAAGCCCAAAAGGTAATTTGCAATAAGCAAATGTCCCCCATGGACAAATGAAAGCCGTTTTTGGTTGATCGGCAGGTAGAATATTGATTTGATTGTAACCGGAAAAACCGTCCATAAAGGAAAATATTTCACTGCCGGCACAATCATCAATTATTTGATCGATATAGGGTGTTGGATAGTTGTCCTTGGGACAAGCACGATTGATATCCCTATAGTCGATGCATATTCTTATTGTTCCCTGTTTTTTGTTTACCGGAACAATATTCGATACCCAATCCGTTAACAGGATCGGATAAATGAAACCTGCTTTCAACAACTTCTCAACTTCTGCTTTAATGGAAGCCGCTTTTCGTGGGTGAATCTGATGCAAACGTTGCCGGACGGGTTTAGTGTCTAGGTAAGTCTTAATCTCATGGACAACAATTGCGGGATCAATTCCTGGCATTTCCTCATAGGACCAGGCAAACACGTCGCGGAATTCTTGAAATAGGGCCTTGTATGTCTGAATTTCGTCATCTCAACACGAGGCACCTATATGAATGTTTTCAATGATTTGGGCTTGACTGAAATGTCAATGGGAACAGTGTGAGAGATGTTTCCCAAATTCAGCTCTGAATCAGGATGTTTCATTGGACTCTGAGCTTCCTTGACATATTCAGTTGTGAAGATTGATGAGAAATCGTTTTCAAAATGATCATCCTCAGGTAAAAACGAAGATCTATGATGGAGATCTTCCCATGGTAAATCGTCTACACACAGGACTTCACAAAGTTGTTCGTCAGATGACACAACTTCGGGAAACGTTATTAACTCCGAGGTTGAGGTGAAAAGTGATTCCTCATGGACCACATTCATTTGGTCGATTTTGGTTGAACGCGGGTCGGTAAAAGACTGTACGGCTTCATAGGCATTCATATGGACTCAAAGGCATAGCATTACCAAATGAGTATTTTTCAGATTCAGAGGGAACGATCCAAGGATCGTCGTAAACAATGGTATCTGATGTAATCATATGAATGGATGCAAACGAAGACACGGCGTTGATTGGAGGAAAAGGAAAAGTTCCCAGTAAACCGGCATCTTTAACTAATCCTACGCCAACATCCTTATAAGGGATAGTCGTTTTACCGACATGCTGGATACTTTCTGAAGAGGCTGGGTCGGATGAAAAGTAAGCCAGCTGGTCTATGGTCATGATCTTGCCATTATGTGGAAACTTTATTACTCTGAAGACCGATGAAACGACCGCTGTCATAGCGTAAGACCAACTTCGACCCAAGAGAAGGTTGTAGTCTAGAGGGGCATCAACCACCTCCACATCTAGACTAACGGTTTTTCCTTCAACCCCTATAGGCAAATCTTGTAGAATGCCAAACGGATGGAACCCACGGCCATCAAAGGCCTTAAGAATTGTCGGGGATTGATTTAGTGAAGGGGAACCAAGCGATCTCCAGCACTGTATCGACATAATACACGTGGAAGCTCCCTCATCAATTACAGTCCAATGAATAGGCCTGTTTTTGACTATCACTGGGATTTGGAAAGCCATCTGATGAGGTAAACGCGGTGTACTATTTTCTAGATCAAAGATTATCAGGTTCGGGTCCTGAACATCAACAGCTCCTATAGCCGACAAAAGTAATTTTCGCTGTGCTGGGCATGATTGCAGCACTTCTAAAGCCGACATTGCTGAGGGTGAAACAGCTAAATCCTCAACAATGTTGTAATTCTGGGCCGCTCTCGCATGTGGATTGAAAGCAGACCTTCGAAGTACACCCTTGGCGGGCGGTTTGATTACTAAGTCAGGGTTAGGTTTCTCGATCTGTAGTGGATCGGAACCGGGAGCTGAGGTTGATGGATTAGAATGAGAAGATTCTGCTTCTTTTGATCCATCAACAGAACTTTTACTACCATAATCTTGCGATCGAGTCGCAATCCTTACATGAGACATCATCAATATGGGTTCTTCACTGGCACTCGAGGAAGAACCTATCATTTTACTCTCCTGCTTTGGAAATGGATCTTTCAAAACAACAGGAGTTGGGGAACCTTTGACGATTTTCACAACCTCAGCCCGATGAGGGCAATCTCTTGTAAAATGATCCTCTTCACAAATAAGACAAGGATATCGAGGTTTGCGCTTTTTGTCATTGGTTTCCGACTTTTCTGTTTTCTCCTTTGGAGTTTTGTCTGCTTTATTCTTCTTCTTGCCTTTCTTTTTCCCACCGTTTTTTGATTTAGCCGTAGATGACTCTACAACGTGAATATCAGCGGAAACTTCAGCAGAAGATTCTCCTGTCGAGGAGTCTGGTAAGGTTATAATGGGTGAATAATTCTTTGAAGACTTCTTCTTGCTTTTAGTATTCACCGTACCAATCATGTCATCAGCAGCATGAGATCCCGAAGGAGCCGCAGTAATTTGATTTGACTTTGGAAGATCTGGGATCTTTTCGTGTAACGTACCTGACTGAGTGTAAACTAAGTCAAGGTACTGTGCTTGAGCAATCACTTGCTCCTCAGTAACTACTCCGGCCTTAGCTACGTCTTCAGTAATCTTCGGTAATAATGATTTAACAAACCATTCAGCTAAGATTTGGTCCGGGATAAAAACTTTCACTAATCGCCTTCGACGTCTCCATTCATGAATATGATTGGAAATATAAGTGGACGTCGACTGTTTTAATGAAGTTAGTAACTCCGTGCCATTATCATATCTGACTGGCAACTGAAAATGAGTTAAGAACGAGTTAGCTAACTGACTAAAATTATAAAAAGAGGCACGTGGTAACTCAATGTACCACTTGGCCACGAGACCAATGAGTGTACGCTGGAAAAGACGTAAGCGGATCGAATCATCCAAGATAGAATTTGAGGCACACCAGAGGTGGTAAGTCATCACATGATTTGACGGATCCTCTCCAGACTTACCTTCGAACTTGGGTATGTCACTGGGAAACTTATTTGGCATTGGCGGCCAGAACGGAAGATAATTTATTGGATCGTTCGTTAGGCGTGTCAAGTCTGGTAAATCCAAAGTTGCGATAAATAGCAATTGCCGATTAGGATCCCTAAAACTCTGGGTCACAAGACCAGTCCCAGGAGGAGGATATCCAGGATAACTTGGAATAGGAATCGCATTCGGGATATTGTATCCTCCCGGAAAACCAGAATTAACCGGACCGTACTGGGGTTGCTGTGGTTGTTGATAAGTGTACCCAGGATACGGTTGATACTGGTAAACCGGTTGCTGGACAGTAGGCCCGTATTGGTACTGTCCCTGGTACGGTTGATAAACAAATTGTGGTTGACTAGTGACAACCGTACTTAAACCAGGTTGTCCTACAGGCATCTGAACCGTAGTTTGAATCGTGGATCCAGACAATGGTAAATATGTCTGAGGAGTAGTTACAAAGACAGTAGAAACCGGAGTTGTCGATACTCCAGAAGTAAGTGCGGTAGACTGAACAGATGTTGCGGTAGTTGCAGCAGTCGTTTGAGATGGAGTACTAGGTGCAATGGGCGACTGAGTAACTATCGAAGGTACAGAAGTTTGAACATTAGACTGGACTGGTTGCTGGGGTGGACCAGAAACTAAAGGTTGTCCAGTTTGAGATGACAACTGTACGCTTGGTTGCAACCCTTGTTGAACTTGCGATGGATCCCACACTATGTTCATTCTGGGGTATTGACCCATGACAGGTTGAGGATATTGAGATCCATAACCGGATTGAGGGTAGGATTGATAATTGAAAGGTTCATTTCCCATACCTTGAATATACGATTGACCTTGGGGTGGTTGATAACCTTGACTCGAGTACTGACCTTGGGGTAGATACCCTTGAGGTAAGTACTGATACTGGGGTTGACCTTGAGGCATAAATTGATACTGAGGTTGACTTTGGGGTACATATTGAGGCTGGGGTTGACCTTGAGGAATGTACTGTACCATGGGTACATACTGTCCTTGAGGTTGCCCCCCAGACGCAATTTGTGTACCTTGAGGTTGCCCCCCAGGCGTTAATTGAGGCTGCCCCCCAGGCGGTAACTGGCCACCTTGAGGTTGAGAACTGGGAATTGAACCTGACATCATGTAAATGTCTCCTACGCCCAATGGTTTATTACCATTGTTTCCAGTTAATAACCCATGTTCAATGGGTTGAGGAGATGCTCCCGCAAAAGTACCAGAAAGTGACTAATACCCAGCAGGAACAGAAGGACCGCCGTACAAGAAAGATTCAGGAGATTGAGTAAACATAGACGACTGACCAAACATATTTACAGGAGTATAAATACCTCCAGGTGGATAAGGAGTACGAGGTGGAGAAAAACTTGACCCTGAGTTGTCCAAGTAATTAGTTAACGAAAGATACCAAGTAGTACTTCTAGTTGGACTGTAAAAAATGGATTCACGCTCCCTTAGATCAATAGTAGGTTGATCTTCAGGGATAGGGATGCCTACTTCTTCTTCTGGAGCAAGTTCTTCAATAGCTATCAAACCAGAAGGAAGATTTTCGGTGATGACTCTTTCTACCCTAGGTGAATCAGGAACACTAGAAGTTGGAGTAACAGGTTCAGATATTTCAGGTTCTTCGCCTATATCACTAGTAGATGAAAAACTACCAGCAAGCTCGGAAGCTGCAACAGCTTCAGGATTATAACCTGTTTCTAGACTTTGGTAATCTGGATGGACTATCAACGAAGACTCTCCTTCTTCAGGTGAACCTACTTTACTGCCACTAGGAGTTACAAGGACTTTCAAACCTTCGTAATGACCCAGGACGTCTTCAGGAGGTTCGCCCCGAAGTCTACGGGACTTCCTCAACAAATCAGCCACGGTAACAATCTCAGGAGACTGGCCCCGAAGTCTACAGGGTTGTCTCGGTGATTCAGCCACAGTTAAAAACTTTTAACTACTGCATGCGCAAAAAAAGTAAAATCTCAAAGCAAACCGCCTAAAGTCTCTAAAGAACCAAACAAATTCGAATCACACGCCTAAAGAATCTAGGGCATCAAACCAAACACAAACAGTAGCCTTCCAGACTGAAAACACTAGTTGGTGATGAAGCCCAACATCGCCGAATTCAGTACAGAAGTGGTGGGTGGAACAGTTACCCCGGTAACCTGCTTAATGAATAGACCGGCACAAGTTCCTCCACTTTAACCGTCTCGAGTGAAGTGAACCCCCCGGAAAATCCAAGTGAGTCTAGCCGACGTCTGTTCCAGGTACAGTGGGATCTTCCCTCCACCGTCACCTCGGGTAGAATCCTAAAGATAATGGTCACTAAGGTTACCAACAGCAACAAATATACCTGTGGGAACAGTCTACGACCCGATAGCACGCAAGGGCAGAGTAACAAGCTCAATCCCCTTGCCGGCTCCTTGACAATAATCCAAGGTTTACCGACAAGTGACCCCAGGCTCCTCGACAATAATCCGAGGTTTACCGTTTGTAGTACGTGCGTATCTGGCGTCTTTCCAAATGAAGGAGGATTGATCCCCTCAATGGTTCGGACACGGTCTCGTGCTTCTCCTTTAAGAGGAGCTTTCCCAGAGTACAAATGAAACAGTTGGATTTATCCTACCACAAGATAAGCTACTTGTTTGGTTTTACTGTCTTGGAGAGTTAATTACTCTCCTACTCCAAGACACTAGCCTGATCTATATTGGTGTTTCAGAGCCCTAGTAAATAAAAAGTTACGAAGTTGTTTTTACTTTAAGCGTTAATTTTTATGGCTTTTCTTTAGGACAAAAGGTAGCGGAGATGAAACTGATGGTGTGTAGACTCGACTCAAATCCACTAAAAAGATGCACTTAGGATGATTTATACTAATTTTCTTTTTCAATGAATTCCCTAGCTAAGAGAGTTGGAGAATGCAAAATTGATATAAAGACAACTTTCTTGGCAATGAAAATCAAAGAAACAATCTCTTTATCTTTTCCAAAGCATACAACACATGACCACTAATTACTTCACGAAAATTCCTTTTCTTTTCAAAGACTCAAATGCTACTAAAGCAAACTTTTCTTCAAAAGAGATTTTTTGGATTTTTCCTACTTAACAAAGCATATAAAAATCAACAATCAAATTTTAAAAATCTATGACAATCAAATCAATTTTACCTAAAAGCAAATCTAAGAGAAATTCACCTAATAAGCAAATCTAATGAGGCCAAAACCTACAAAGTATGATTCCAGGATGTTTTACTCAGTCATGATTTAACTAAGGACTAGTTAATGCAGAATCAAAAACCAGTCAAAAACAAAAATCAAAATCTTTTGTTCTTTTTCTTAAAATGAAATTCACAGTTTAATCAACAAACTTTTTCGAGATTCAGCAAAGAGACAAAACAAAGGTAGGTGTCTCACACAGGTAGATTTTATGAAAGGTCCAACTCCTAAGAAGACTGCAAAGACCAGGGATATCCAAGGTTTTACGACTTCTAAAGCCAAAGTCACTACAGGACCGATTCGAAATCAAACCCTAGGGCCAGAAACTCTATGAATTTCACTAAAACTCTTGACACTGATGAAACAAGTTTAGGTGAAGACTTCTGGCAGGTAACCAGTGGATCTGGGCAGTAAAAACAACTTACAAACAAAATCTAAGAGGCAAAAAGGAAAAAATTGAAATTTTCTCAATTTTGACAGGGTACGCAGGCAACCTGTTTGCATAGGTGCGTGTACGCTTTGTGCACAAAGCTGCAGTGCGTACAGGTACGCACTGTGCTTAACGCAGAGGCTCCGTACTTCTAGCAAAACCAAGAAAAACTAAAATCTAATTTAATCCTACGCTAAGCCACCCAAATGCATAGTCAGACAGCCAAAAACCAGAAAGAAAGCGACTTATCTCAAATCAAAGTTTCACACAAAGGAAAAATCATTCACATCAATGGAGTTCCCCAGTGGAGTCGCCATTTTGTCATGCGGAAAGAGTCAATTTTGCGGACAAAACCGACCTCCCTATAAGCTAAGGCTTTCTAGTGACAAACAAGACAATTAAACACTATCTTTCCCTAAATATGCATTTAGAATACAAGTAATCAGGTGTTTATAACATACCTTTAGTCCAACGCTTTGTAGAAGTCCAGTCTCTCCGATCCGGATGAGGTCCTCCTTCTCTTCGAAACCTGCATT
The DNA here is from genome assembly GCA_031772625.1 of Pinus tabuliformis. Classification (NCBI taxonomy): domain Eukaryota; kingdom Viridiplantae; phylum Streptophyta; class Pinopsida; order Pinales; family Pinaceae; genus Pinus; species Pinus tabuliformis. The sequence continues at coordinate 180,491,562 of CM062820.1, forward strand.
CACTAACAAGCAAACGATTACATAGCACCTGAATAACTCATAAAATAAAACATATTCATCATACAGACCAAGGAGTATATGAAACAAATCATGTATAACAACTTGTTGAGAAAAATGAGCTTAATTGTATTAAGTGGAAACAAAAGAAACCATTACAACCTGAGCCTTGGTGTTGTGCAGGTCCTCCCAGGGTCCAGCAAGAGTTTTTCTTTACTTTGATCAGCTCACCCACTTCCAAATGAAGCTAAGAAAGGATGGGAATCTCTCCTCTCAAGCTCTATAAGGGAGTCCTAATTTCAGCAGCATCTACCCTTAGGAATCTTCAGCTTTCAACCTCCCCTCCCTCTGGCCCAATGCCTGTATTTATAGTGCTTAGGAGGAAGTTAATCAGGTCCACCATGAATGGGATAAGCCCCTCTTTCAATGGGATAGCTCCCCTCTTCATGGGATAAGTTCCTCTTACATAGGGATGCATGAACCATCTGGAGGCGCTCAATCCACGTCAAACCATCTTCTAGAATGCTCTAGAAATGACCACAAGTAACTTTTTTGAAGTGAAACTTGCGCCTTTTGACCTTTACAGGAGTACGCACCCACCCCTTTACAGACAGAGCGTACAAGTACGCAGGTATTGTGAACTTGGGGTGCGTACACGCAGGTGAGGCCAAGAGAAACTGCGTAACCAGAGTTAATTGACTTTTTAAGGACTTTCTCTCTTTCTTGGAGTTTGACATGAGGAGCAGAGGTATGAGACTTGCCAAGGAGGATAGTATGGCAGTTGATAGAGCCATACTGACTGCAAATAGTCATGGTGACAAATTTTAGTGTAACAGTACTCCTCCAGACTTTTGACATCTTCAAAAGACTGTCCATCCTCTTCAAAACACTCCTTTGTTAGTGTTCCTTTTCCCAAGGATAAATCCTTTGCACAGGGTTCCTTCTTCTTAACATGTTTTAGTAGATGTCTTTCTTCCCTATTGTCTTTCTTAACAGCCTCCATGGCTATCTCCACTGTGCTTATCATCATAGTGAATTTATGATCCTTTACCATGTTTTCAGCTAACATAGTCTCTTCTTCAAGTTTTCCTTCAGTCCCTTACTATTTTAAATCCTTCAGATGATTTAGAAATTTTTCGATTGTCTCCTCTTCAATCTCTTCAATAGTGAATTTATCATCATACTGAATTTAGGATCCTTTACTATGTTTTCAGCTAACATAGTCTCTTCTTCAAGTTCGCCTTCAGTCCCTTGCTATTTTAAATCCTTCAGATGATTTAGAAATTTGCGATTGTCTCCTCTTCAATCTCTTCAAGCCCTTCACTTGGTTGCTTGATATCTTTCTCTAGGTGTATATGAGATCTATCTATCTCATCTTATTCCAAAACAGAATTTAGATTCTGCTTGTCTGCTTCTTTTATGACAATATCAACAAATTGTCCTTCACCTACAAACATACACAAATTGTTAGATTTAAAATCATCAAACCTTTTGGTCTCACTTGAAGTTTCAGTCTTCAAGTCTTCATCTTCACTTTCTCCCATAAATTCTCCTTGTTCTGGTTCACAAATGGATTCTTCCATTTCTAACTCAACTTCCTTGAATTTTTCCTTCAGCCACTTCACTTGCTTTTGTTGTAGCCTTCTCTGCATCTCATGCCATTCCATTAGCTTCTTCCTTAAGACCCAACCTAGTCTTTGGCTTTCCTCAAGCATTCTCCTTAATGCATTGAGTTGTTCTTTTATTTCAGCAACCTCTTTATCAATTTCTTCTTGACTCATCCTCTTCCCATTTGCTTTGGCATCCTCTTTCTTACATCCTCTGTTGTGGCTTATCTCTGAACCTCTGCTATGACTATCAGTAGTCATCTTCTTCTCTTCTTTCCTCATGAGCTCCTTTGTAGCAAGCCTCTGCAACAACTAGTCCTCCTGGCTGCAATCTTAGCTCACTAAGCTCTCCTCACTCAGTCTTTTAGTAAGCACAGGTCCTTTGTCTAGAACCTTCTCTAGACCAAAAGCTTTGCTCCTTCTAGGCTTTTGCAATCTCTCACTCTCTCGTGAGAACACTTCAACTGTCCTCTTTGTCCAATCTCTTGTTGGATTCTTTAGGTTCACTCCCACTTCTTCTTTTAGAGTATTCTCCTTACTTTTTCTTCAAGAACTCACCTGGTTCTTCTCTCACAACTTCTCTTGTTGTCACCTGTGCATTAGTATAAAAACACACATTCTTAATTTAAAATAGAACATACCTTCAAGATATCAGCATGATATTGCTTCACCCATTCTTCTGCACTTTGAATGGATTGTCCTCTGGTTGGTTTCCAAGTCCTCTTTCCTTCAAAACTTTCATTAAGAAATCTTACTTTTTCTTTCCTTTAAGGAATTCTCTGTTCCTATTTACTCAAAGCCTCCGCTGGAATGCTATAGCCTTCTAGAACTTCAAAGTTCCCTCTTATAGATTACAAATCTTCTCTGATACAAACTTCTGCTTTGATACCAATCTGCTCTGATACCACTAATGGTGTAGGGGTACCTGACATATAACCATCCTTAGTCAAACTTCTGCCAGGTTAACAACCACACATACCCACAATATGCATTTAACACAATAATGCATCCACAACTGTCCCAGGTGTCTGACTCTACGATGGAGTCAAACCTTTAGACCATAAATGGTCAAGTGGCCCTCTTATACAGTTCCTGTGCATAGGAACTTCAATCTCCCCACCAATACTTCCTCTCGGGACTATATATGAAATCCCATATATTGGCGCTTTTATTCCTTTCGTAATCCTTACACAAAGGATTAACACACAATACACATATTTCCACTTTGGTTACAGCCTTAGCACAGACCTCGAGGTTAAAACCTTATCGCAATCGGCCATCGCAATGTCCTACGAGACTTACACATATGAACCATCACCCTTCTCTGATTCCGATCTCCAACTATTAGAGTGATAACACATGTTTCTGTGTTAAAGGCCACATCATATAACTATCGGAAATATTAACCATTCGGGAATACAAAGGAATTCCCACTCCGAACCATATACGCGATTTCAAATTCCATATTATTCACGTTCATATCCTCATCGAGTCCGCCTCCTCTATGCTGCCTTTGCAGTCTCTGATAGCCTGACCTCCCACTGCACCGAACTTCGAACCTTCAATCGCTGATATATCGCTATTGGTGATGTCCCAACATTACTAAACTGCTAACCCTTGGCACCTCCGATCGCCGATACGTGATTTAATCGTGACTGTTGATCTGGCCATGATCCAACGGTCCACGATTAATCGCTATGCGCTCTTCGCAATTCTCCAAGGCTCATTCTGATCACCTTAAAAGGTCTTCCGCAAATGCGATTAAATATCATCCATAGATCTATGAGATCTAACGGCTACTGTGCATCACTTACACTTCTCTGCAATTCCTTTTACTTAGAAGTTTTGCACTGTTTCAGTTGTTTTTCTATGGTTCCAGCTTTTCCAAAGGATCTCGTTCTTCATCATTTTCACTACAACTCCCTCCTGAGTTGATTCCTCAGCAAATTCTCAAATTCTTCAATGGATTCTAACAACCCTTATGATTCCTCTAAATCATTCTCCACTCCCTCTCTGTGTGTTCCGCAGAACTCTGTCTGTAATCTCCTGTAACAGAACCTACGAATTCAAACTATAATTAATCAACACTTAAAACATGCATTCAACTCTTTTTCAAAATCACGAATAGCTCTAAATATATATTAATATCAAAGCAAGATTACATTCAAGACATCTTGGTCTCACACAGGCCAGATTCTCAACATTAGTGGCCTCTTCTATTGAACGCGCAGGTTCACTTTTTTATAAGAATGCATTGGATTGGATCATTGGAGGGTCCAATCACGCCTCTAAAAAAAGCCCTAAAGCTCTCTACATGCATACATATGTGGCAGATAAGTCTCCTTAAGACTTTAGACATTCCACCCTTTCCTCTATTTTAAAACAAAAAGTCTTTGTATCATATTCCCATTTAATGCCTAAAATCTCTCTCTTGTTCCTAGAATCATGGAACTGTTTAAGAGTTGGATTTTAGTTCTACCACTCATGCTCTCATTTATTTATTTTGAGAGCATTTAAATGTAGAAATTTCTGTTTTCCCACCCTGGTTTTCAGTTTCACCTTATTTCTCCCATGTAGTTAAATGCCCTTTCCCATAACCATACATTTAACAAGCTGAAAAAATAAATATTGCTGAAAACACAAATTCTGGAAATTTTACAGAATGCTAGAAATTGCAGAAATAAAAATCAGCAATAATAAACAGCCTTTAAAACACATTTAAACACTGAGATTTTTCGTCAACTTGACCTTGGAAAAACCCCCTACAACTCTTGGGGAAAACCAGTTTGAGAGCTCTTCTTTATTTCTGGAAAATGCCTTTGTACAGTGAGAAAATTTTCAGCAAATTTTTTTTTTCCAGCAAGCAAACTTATCTGTTTCTCAACTAACAGACAATCTGAAAATGCGTTGTACGAGATGTACGAACTGTACGGACATACAGATGTACGGACTGTGTGTACAGCCATATGGAATGTACGGACAGACCTCGAAATTTGTGCAGAAAATCACCTCCTCGATATTTGTGCCTAAAAATCAGTTTTTCCCTGTTTGCTCACAAAAATCTGCCTTTTTCTGATTATTCTTTGAGCTGTACGGATTTTCTGAAGTGTTGCCTTGGTATGTGTGCCAAACTGCTGCCTCTTTCTCCTCCTTGTCCAGAAATCTCCCTTGCTCTCTTGCTCTCCTTCTCCCAATCTGCTCATGAAAGAATGAATGATCTTTTCCTCCTTTTCCTCCCTTAACCCAACCCTAAGTGACTTTTGGGTGATCCCTAAATCCAATGGCTGAAATAGATTTAGATCAATGGCTGAGATTAAATGCTCATTTAAATCTCACTTTCTATTTTTTAATTCACCCCACTTTAATAAAGACCCACTTAGCCATTTATTTCCAAAGTCACTTTTCCTTTCTAATTTTTCATTGACTTTATAAAAGTCACTTTAAAATTAGACTTAGTAACTTTATCACTTAAAGTCACTTTTAAATTAGATTTAACTTTATAAAAAATTATAAAGTTACTTTAGGAGAAAAATTAAATTCTTTTGGACACTTTTCCCTAGGCCAAAGATTAAAGCCTAAGGGAACCACCTGTCCTCCGGTACCAAATTTCAACACTCCCTCTTACCGAGGAAGGTGTTCCTCACCACACCCATCTTGTCTCTGAAGTAGACATGCTTGCCCCGTGGTAAGGCTTTGGTAAGAATATCTTCAACCTGCTCATCAGTGGAAATATACTCAAGCTTCACAGCTCCCTTCTGAACATAGTCTCTGATGAAATGATATATGATCCCGATATGCTTTGACCTGTCATGAAATACTGGATTCTCCATGAGTTTAATGCAACTCTGATTATCACAGTAAATCACTGAAGGTCTCAACGGCTGACCAAATAAGCCAAACAACATCTTGCGAAGCCAGATGGCCTCACAACTAGCTAGACTGGCTGCCATATACTCTACTTCTGTTGAACTCAGTGCTACTGACTGCTGCTTCCGGCTGAACCATGACACTACTGCTAAACCCAACCCAAAACAACACCCTGAAGTGATCTTCCTATCAGAAGCACAACCTGCCCAATCAGAATCAGTGTATCCTGCAAATCTCACTCCATCTCCCTGCCTGTAGTCCAGACCATAATCCACTGTCCCCTGCAAGTACCGCAAAATGTGTTTTGCAGCCACCCAGTGAACCTTCCTAGGCTCACACATAAACTGACTCATCGTGTTGACTGCAAAAAAGATATCTGGTCTAGTGTTGACCAAATACATCAAGGAACCAATCAGCTGCCTGTACAATGTGGGATCCACCAACTCGGAATCTGAAGCATGAAGCTTCTTCCAGTTGGTGATCATCGGTGTCGACATGGGTCTACAATCCTCCATGTGGAATCTGCTAAGGATATCCACAATATACTTACCCTGCCCCAGGAAGAAATGCCCCTCCTCCTGCCACACCTCCAAACCCAAAAAGTAATGCATCAAGCTGATGTCCTTCATCTCAAACTCCGCCGCAAGATCTCTCTTGCAGTTCTCTATGAGTCTCTCTGCACCTGTAATGACCAAGTCATCCACATACAGCACCAGAATGAGAGGCTCCTCACCAATCACAATAAAGTAAAGGTTCGGATCTGCCTCACTCTTTGTGAAACCCATCCCCTGCAAATATGTATCTATCCTGGAGTACCAAGCTCTGGGAGCTTGCTTCAGGCCATAAAGGGCCTTCTTCAGTCTGCACACATGGGACTCCTTCCCATGCACCTCAAAGCCCTGTGGCTGCTCAATGTACACCTCCTCCTGTATGAAGCCATTGAGAAATGCGGTCTCCACATCCATCTGGTGGATCTTCCAACCCATCTCTGCTGCTATCGATATAATGGAGCGGATCGAAGTATATCGAGCCACGGGAGCGAAGGTCTCCTCATAATCAACTCCCTCTACCTGGGTGAACCCTCTAGCCACAAACCTTGCTTTGAATTTCTCAATGCTGCCATCTGCAGCATGCTTTACCTTGTAAAGCCATCTGGAAGTAACCACAGATTTGCCCTCAGGCCTCGGCACCACCTCCCAAACATCATTCTTCATGATAGAAGAATACTCCTCCTGCATGGCCTCTCTCCAGACCTGCTGGCTAGCTGCCTCCTCATAGCTAGAAGGCTCAGAGTCAAGGATGCTGGTAACTATCGCCATATAACTACAAAACCTCTCAGGTGGTCTACTCTCTCTGACCGGCCTCTTCGGCTCAGCAACAGATGTGGCATCTCTCAAGGTGTCCTGAAGCCACTTGGGCTTCCTCTTCCCTGAGCATGCTTCTCCCATAGGAGAATGAAACTCCTCCTCATCACCATCAGTAGCCTGAACTCCTGACTGTCTGTCTGCTGTCCTCCTGCCTACACCTGAAACTGTAGAAGCTGAGGTACCGTGTGAACTGTCCATCAGTGGACTCCCTAGTGAACTGCTCTGCATGCTGCCAGGAGCACCACCCCTCTGGCTCCGCGAGCCACTGCTCACTGATGGACCTGACATTCTCATAGATGTACCTCCGGATCCTCCTGATCCCTGCCCACTGGATCCCTACGACTGACTCAACTGCTGCTGAGGGTCTGGCTGATCCAGATACTCTAACTCCCGTGACCTCCTAAAGGCCCTGTCCTCCTCGAACTTCACATCCCGTTTGACAACAACTCTCCTCTGTGCAGGAATGTAAATCCGAAAGGCCTTTGAGGTCTCACTATAGCCCACAAAGATACCCTTCTCTGCGGTGGGCTCTAGTTTGATCCTCTTCTCCTTCGGTATATAGGAGTATGTAATGCATCCAAAGATATGAAGATGACCAATATCAGGCTTCTTCCCAGAGAAAGCCTCATCCGGAGTCATGTGCCCCAAAGCACGATGCGGACTCCTGTTCTGCAAGTAAACAGTTGTGTTGCAGACCTCTGCCCACAAGAAAAATGGCAACCCCTGATCATGTAACATGGCTTTGGCAGCCCCTATGATGGATCTGTTCTTCCTCTCCGCAACCCCATTCTGCTGGGGGTTGTAAGGAACAGTGAACTCCCTCCTAATGTCTGCCTCCGCACAATAGTCAACAAACTCTCCAAGGGTGTACTCTCCTCCATTTTCCGACCTCAGGGACTTGATCTTCCGACCTGTCTGTGTCTCCACAAGAGCTCTAAACTCCTGAAACCGCTTGAAGACCTCACTCTTGGTCTTCAAGAAATAAATCCAGGTCCTCCTGGAGTGATCATCAATGAATAAAACATAGTACTCATATCCACTCAAGGAAACATGAGACATCCGACCGCTCACATCGGAATGAATCAAATCAAGTATCCCAGTCGCTCTGTTGTCACTGCTGGGAAAAGGGAATTTGGCAAACTTGCCCATCGCACAACCTCTGCAAGTATCAAAGTGATCAGTACTGAAATCTGGCACACCTGTAGTGATCTCCCGCAATGTCCTCAAGGCTCCATGATACATGTGTCCCATCCTGCGGTGCCAAATCTCACACAGCTCAGAACTGCTAGCTCTACTGTCGGTACTACTGCTCAATGCCAACAGGGGCTGGAATGCAAACTTGTACACCTTTGCATGGCATACACCTATCACTCTAGCTGAATCATCTGGAGTGCCCCTGGGATACATCAACACATGTCCTCCCCTGAACAGTACCTCATATCCTCTGTCCTCCAAAGCTGAGACGGATATGAGGTTCTTCTTCATCCCTGGCACATAAAGAACATCTGACACTTTCAAGGGAGGTTTGGACTCCCTCTGAAATGTCAGTGTCCCCACCCCGACTGCTCTAACAACTCTGTCATCACCGAGTACTACCTCTATATCAGTGCCACTCTCTGAAAGCTCTGAGAAGTACTCACGGACTCCTGTCATATGACGTGAAGCCCCACTGTCCACATAACAGATACCTGAAGATGCTCTGCTAATCGAGGGAAAAGCATGCTCCCTCTGAACCTGTGTGGCAGGTGATCCTGCACTAGAGGACTCACATGTAGTGAACGCAAACTCCCGGTCAAAACGACCTACAAAGTCCTCAATCTCTGCTGAAGCTGCCACGTCCTGGTTCTTCCCCTTCTTCTTCTTCTTCTCCGGACACACAACTGCATAGTGTCCCATTTTCTGACAATTCCAACACTTCACCTTGGAATAGTCCTTCTGTGTGTTCCCCTGTTTACCTTTACCTTTGCCTTTGCCCCCACCACCGCTTGTGGGAGCCTACTTCTTCCCTTTGCCTTTCTTGCCTCCTGCCACTAGTGCTACGTCCTCATCCTGCTCAACTGGCTTGGCTGCCCCAAGCTGTCCTTTCCTGATCTCTGTCTGAATGCAATCATCCCAAAACCTCTCCCATGTGGGAAGGGTCTCACGTGCACAAACCCCATCAGCAAAGTTCAACCATGAACGGGGGAGGCCATTCACTGCAATCCGCACCAACTCAGTGGGTGCAATGGCCTCTCCAATCGCTGCCAACTCATCTCTCACATTAGTAATCTTTGTGAGATATCCAGCTGCACTATCATTACCCATCTTAATGTTCTTCAGCTTCTCCTTCAGGACCATTTTTCGGTTCTCATTGGTACTCTGGTAGAGATTGGACAATGCTGTCCACATCTCATGGGCATTGCTCTTTCCTCTCACATGAGGAATGCAATGGTCTTTGATTCCGTCTAGAATCAGCCTCTTACCCTTGTTGTTATTTTTATTATAAGTTGTCAACTGAGTAGCATCAGTAGGCACAACAACAGGGTTATGTGTGGTATGCACCATGATATCCCAGACTTCTGCCTCCTCAAAGATACTCTGCATTCTCTCCTTCCAAACGCTGTAATTTGTATGCCCATCCAGCCTATCCTCTACCCTCAATCCCAATGACATCCTGCTGTCCTAAAACTGAAAAATAGCACTGTTGTGGTAAAGATAAAACTGTTGTTTATGAAAAATCAGCTTGCTGGAATTTTCTGAGTGAAAAATCAGCAGCTGTAATTTTTCCTTTTGCTGTCCCAAACTGCCCTTCAGCACTCAAGCTCTGATACCATGTAGAAATTTCTGTTTTCCCACCCCGGTTTTCAGTTTCACCTTATTTCTCCCATGTAGTTAAATGCCCTTTCCCATAACCATACATTTAACAAGCTGAAAAAATAAATATTGCTGAAAACACAAATTCTGGAAATTTTACAGAATGTTGGAAATTGCAGAAATAAAAATCAGCAATAATAAACAGCCTTTAAAACACATTTAAACACTGAGATTTTTGGTCAATTTGACCTTGGAAAAACCCCCTACAACTCTTGGGGAAAACCAGTTTGAGAGCTCTTCTTTATTTCTGGAAAATGCCTTTTTACAGTGAGAAAATTTTCAGCAAAAAATCAGCAAAACAAATTTTTCCAGCAAGCAAACTTATCTGTTTTTTAGCTAACAGACAATCTGAAAATGCGTTGTACGAGCTGTACGGACCGTACAAATGTACGGACTGTACGGACGTACTGATGTACAGACCGTACGGACTATACGGACGACCGTACAGACTGTATGGACATACCTCGAAATTTGTGCAGAAAATCACCTCCTCGATATTCGTGCCTAAAAATCAGTTTTTCCCTGTTTGCTCACAAAAATCTGCCTTTTTCTACTAGTTCTTTGAGTTGTACGGATTTGCTGAAGTGTTGCCTTGGTATGTGTGCCAAACTACTGCCTCTTTCTCCTCCTTGTCCAGAAATCTCCCTTGCTCTCTTGCTCTCCTTCTCCCAATTTGCTCATGAAAGAATGAATGATCTTTTCCTCCTTTTCCTCCCTTAACCCAACCCTAAGTGACTTTCAGGTGATCCCTAAATCCAATGGCTGAAATAGATTTAGATCAATGGCTGAGATTAAATGCTCATTTAAATCTCACTTTCTATTTTTTAATTCACCCAACTTTAATAAAGACCCACTTAGTCATTTATTTCCAAAGTCACTTTTCCTTTCTAATTTTTCATTGACTTTATAAAAGTCACTTTAAAATTAGACTTAGTAACTTTATCACTTAAAGTCACTTTTAAATTAGATTTAACTTTATAAAAAATTATAAAGTTACTTTAGGAGAAAAATTAAATTCTTTTGGACACTTTTCCCTAGGCCAAAGATCAAAGCCTAAGGGAACCACCTGTCCTCCGGTACCAAATTTCAACATTAAATATTCTCCCATTATCTAAAAATCCTAAATATTACATTAACTTGGAACTTAGGAAAACTATTTCCTAAAACGCATGACCCCCTATGTCTACTATTTATAATGATTTTCCTTGGGCTGAATGCTCCTACATCATAGAGGCTATTCCTTTACTTATCAATGGGCACAGATTGAAGGTCCACAAGAAATCCTTGTCAAAGCAATAATTTATCAATGGAATCAGCAAGACAATGTTGGTGGTGGAGTAAGTCTGAGCTTCTACCACATCAAGTCCCTGAAAAAATAAAAAGTGAAAAAAAAAAGAAAAAAAGAAAAAAGAAAAAATAAAGAGACTCAGGTGAAAACCTCCATGAGGCACCCGAGTCCCACTATTGGGTTGAAAACCTCTTGAGGCAGCCCATTGGTGTCAAAAAAAAAGGAAAAAATAAAAAGATCTCTGGGTGAAAACCTCTTTTGAGGAACCCAGAACAAGCAGCTAGGATGAAAACCTCTTGTAGGGAGACTAGTTGTGTTATGAAACCAGCTCAAGAAAAGATAGAAAAGATAGATCAACGCCTTAGAATTCAGCCTCTTCGAGGGGGAAACCTCCTTTACATTACATAAATGAACAATTCTTGGATGATACAAATGACAAAACCTCCTTTCTATATATAGGAGTCTAAGGAGTCACAATATAATCCAGCCGACCTAACAATAATAATATAAAGCCACAAAAATAACAATAGAGGGATTCTATGGGGCACAGTAATAACAATATGGGGGCAATAGGGGCACAACAATATTAATAAGGGGTATAACTACAATAGTAATGGGGTAATCACTAGTATTATAGGGACCCAACATGCCCCTCTCCTTCAAAAAAGTGTTGTCCTCAACGCTTGAGTAGTTCTGGATACTTATGCTTAAAATTCTCATCCTCCCATGTGGAATCTTCAGCAGATAAGTTCTTCCACTTGGATAAGATACTCTGAAATTGATCGATTTCGTAGTTGTCGAGTTCTTGTTTCTGTGACTTCTTCCAGTTCCAATATAATTTTTCCTTCCTCGTCAAGTTCTGGCAATATTGTTTGAACTGGGAGCTTGTCGCCTATAACCTTCTTTAAACATGAAACATGGAAAAATGGGTGCAATCGAGAAGCTGCAGGAAGCTCCAATTTTTATGCCATAGTACCAATATTTTGCAACACCTTGTACGGACCATAATACTTTGGTGATAATTTATTATCCTTCTTAGCTTTCTTGAGGGACATTTTCTTATATGGTTGTAGCCGTAGGAATACCCAATCACCTACATCAAAACTTCTTTCACTGCGATGTTGATCTCCCTGTTGTTTCATTCTATTCTGCGCTAACACGAGGTTATCCTTTAAGAGTTGGAGGACTTGTTGTTGATGTTCGATGTGATGTTCCACTTCCTGAACCTTAGAATTTTCTCTTAAATATGATGTGATGGATGGTGGTTGATACCCATAAAGTGCCATAAATGGGGTCATTTTTGTCGCTGTATGGAAGGAAGTGTTATACCACCATTCAGCCAAAGGCAACCATTTCACCCATTGTGTCTGTTTATCATATACAAAGCAACGAAGATATACTTCCAAACATTTGTTTACTATCTTAGTTTGCCCATCAGATTGAGGATGATAAGATGAGCTATGAGCTAACTGAGTACCAAGACAAGAAAATAATTCTGTCCAAAAATTTCCAGTTAAAATGGGATCTCTGTCACTTACAATAATCTTTGGGTTTCCATGTAGGTTTTGGATTGTTTCCATAAATGCAGTAGAAACTGTACTGGCTTTAAATGGATGTGATAATGCACAAAAGTGTGCATACTTGGTAAGTTTGTCAACTACCACCATGATGACACTCTTTCCCTTAGACTTTGGTAAACCTGTGATAAAATCCATTGAAACCACCTCCCAACATTGGCTTGGAATGGATAAAGGTTGTAATAGACCTGGTGTCTTAATTGTTTCAACTTTATTTTGTTGGCAAACCAAACATTCCGCCACAAACTTTTGAATATCTGATTTAAGGCCATCCCAAAAAAATTCCTTCTTAACCCTGTGGTAAGTTTTTAAAAATCCTAAGTGCCCTCCTAAGGGAGAAGTGTGCAAATCCATAAGAATCTTTTGTTTTAGCTGGGAATTCTTATAGAGGTATAAGCGATCTTTGTACCATAACGAATCATTTTGCCTGCTAAATGTATCAGACATACTGGAATCTTGTTGTAACTTTCGAATAAGTTCCCACACTTCTTCGTCATTCTTCCATTCCTCCCTTGCTTCGTTTATCCAATCTGGTTGGATAATAGAAATGGCACACAACAATGCTTCCACATCCTCATCCTTTCTTGAAAGTGCATCTGCCACCACATTTTGCTTCCCTTTTTTGTAGATGATTTCAAAGTCATAACCCAACATCTTTGTGACCCACTTTTGTTGCTCTTCAGAGGATAATCTTTGTTCTAAAAAGTATTTAAGGCTATCATGATCCGTTTTTACCTTGAAGTGTCTTCCCATTAGGTAGGGTCGCCATTTCTTAAGTGCATGGAGTATTGCCAACATTTCCTTCTCATAAATAGCTTTGTGTAAAAACTTTCGCTTGATTGGACGACTTTCAAAAGCAATGGGTCTTTCATATTTCATTAAAATAGCACCAATTCCATTTCCTAAAGCATCACATTCCACAATAAAGGTTTTTGTGAAGTCCGGTGTAGCTAAGACCTGTGCTTGGCACATTGTCTCTTTAAGATGTTTGAATGCCTTTGTTGCTTCTCGGGTCCATGAAAATGCATCTTTCTTCAATAATGTTGTTAGCGGTGCTGCTATTCTCCCATAATTCTTAACAAACTTGCGATAATACCCTGTCAACCCGAGAAATCCTCGCAGATGCTTTATGGATGTGGGAATTTTCCATTCCTTAATGGCTTTAATTTTGCTAGGGTCTACCTTAACTCCTTCATGAGATACAATATGACCCAGATATTCCACATCTTGTACTCCAAAGAAACATTTGGATCTTTTTGCATATAACTGTTTTTCCTCCAATAGTTGTAACACCCTGTCAACATGTTCAACATGATCCTTCCAAGACTCGCTGTAGATTAGTATATCATCAAAAAATACTAACACAAATTTTCTAAGGAATGGTTTGAAAATTGAATTCATCAAACCTTGAAATGTTGAAGGTGCATTGGTAAGGCCAAAAGGCATGACCAAAAATTCATAATGACCATCATGAGTTCTAAATGCTATTTTCGGAATGTCTTCAATCTTCTTTCTGATTTGATGATATCCCGAACGAAGATCCAACTTGGTGAAGTAAATTGATCCATGCAATTCATCCAGTAATTCATCAATGACATGAATGGGAAACTTATCTTTAATAGTGAGCTTGTTGAGCTCCCTATAATCTGGACACATGCACCATGATCCATCCTTCTTGTGCACCAATACGACTGGAGCAGAGAAATAATTTTGACTTGGTTGAATTATACCAACCTCTAGCATTTTTGCAACCATACGTTCAATTTCACTCTTTTGGGCATAGGGATATCTGTACGGCCTGATGTTTGGAGGAGAACTTCCTAGAATCAGATGAATAGCATGATCATGATCACGAAAAGGTGGGAGACCTTTGGGAGTCTCAAATACCTTGGAATGATTGTCAAAGACTTTTTGGAGATCTGGAGAAATAGATGATTCCACTGTGGACACATCTAGCGAACATAATTGTGCATCTACACCTCTTTGTTCCTTTTTTAGAAGCTTTGTCATACCGTTAGAGCTGATTATCTTTCCTGGTTTCCCTGCAATACCCCTTAAGTCAACTTCCTTTCCTTCCACAGAAAATTTCATGAAAAGTTCTTGAAAATTAAAAGCTATTGTACCCAAGGATTGTAGCCATTGGACTCCTAGTACAACATCAGCACCTCCCATTGGAATGGAAAGCATTGGGCTAGTCAATACATATTCTCCCATGGATAGCTTGATATTATGGCACTTTCCCAAGCAATTTATTGTTCCTCCATTTGCAACCATCACATGACACTCTGGTGATGGATATAAGAAGCAATTCAATTCTCTTGCTACCTTACAAAGAATAAAATTGTGGGTACTTCCTGAATCAATCAACACTATTACCTTTTTCTTCTTGATTTGTCCTTCTATTTTGATGGTTTGAGGAGTGGGAATTCCCGCCAATCCACTACAAGATATGGTCGGATTCATTTCTTCTTTATCTAGGCTTTGTTCCTGGAGTATATCCTCTTCTTTTGACCTTTCTTGCTCCTTTTCCTCTTCCTCTTCACAATCTATGTAGAATAATTTCTTCTCAGCACACTAATGACCTTTAGTGTATTTGCTATCACAACTGTAACAAAGCCCTTTTCCTCTTTTTTCTTCCAATTGTTGTGGTATCAACCTTATAGGTTGTGGAAGACTAGCGGAAACAACACTTCCGTCTTTATAGTTGTGAGTGGTATGCTTCCTGGTTGCCATAATTTTTCTTTCCATTTTTCTTGCTAACCTGAATGCCTTCTTTAATGAATCATGTTCCCAAAGGTGAACATCATGTTGGATATTATCCTTTAAAGACCCTATGAACACATGAATCCTATGCTCCTCTGGAATATCTTTTACCCTTATGTTCAATTTTTGGAACTCCTCAATGTTCTCCATTATTGAACCCTTTTGTTTGAGACTTATCAATTGGCTAAAAAAAGTGTTGCTTTTTGTATCCTCATAATGTGCTATCAATTCTTCGGTAAAAATTGCCCAAGTGATAAATTGTTTACGAGAGCAAAGCCATTGATACCATACAAACTGATTTGGTTCCAAATATAAAGTTTCCATACGTACCTTTTGTGTGTTTTGCACATTATTGAGATCGAAGAATTGCTCCATATGTAATATCCATGTGGCGGGATCCCTGCCATCAAACTTCCTCATATCGATTTTTGGAATATGGTGAGTCTTCGATCCAACATTAGAGTCTATGGAATCATGATTAACATTTCTTTTGTTCTCATCATGAGTTTCCTTTAGTACCCTTTCACCCTTAGTGACCATTTCTTGTAGCAACTTATTCATATTTATCTTCAATTCTTCCATCTTATCATCCATGCCATCAATTTTAGCGTCCATGCCATTCACCTTAGCTTCCATGCCATCCATCTTAGCTTCTACACCTTTCTTTAAACAATCCATCTTAGCTTCTACACCCTTCTTTAAACCATTCATCTTAGCTTCTACATCTTTCCTTAAACCATCCATCTTAGATTCTGTTGCTTTTTGTGGAAGTGACACTTGTTGCACTTGTTCTTGTAATTTTGATATATCATATAGCATTTCTTCTTCTTCTTCATGAGTCATGCTAGATATTTTAGGTTCCCTACTAGGTGTTTGCATTTTCTTTCCTTGGGGCATCAGTTACCGATAATAATGCTCTAATATGCCCTTTCAATTCCTTCAAATAAATTTTCAAACCAAGCTTAAGCAAAAATTAAAGAAAATCTACACACCTTTTTTCACTTTGTAGGAGCTCGATATTGCCTCTGATGTATCTTTGTACTTTCTAATTATCTAGTTCTGAATTTGTGACTTGTAGTAGCCCTCTGTGTCCTCTTTCCAATGCCACAATTCTGACCCAAATTGGATTCTCCAAGGAAGAGTTATGCGAAATCTCCCACAGTGACTTGATTATAGACTAGTTCAGTAGAGCGAACTTGTACGACGTGCCACGAGTCACTGTTTCAACCCTTGGATCTGAAAAACACAAACAAAAAGCTACAGTCTGTCCTCTTTCTGTACCTTCTTACGAAACTTCAATCCGATCACCAGAGAGAAAGTTATGATGATTTTCCCTAGGTCACCTATTTTGAATGTAATTCAGGAGTTTGCAAAAAGACCAACTTCCTCAGATCATATCTCCGCAAATATCGCGCGAAAAGATCTGAAATTCAGATCCAAGGTTCAGCGCGATTTCTTCTCAAATGGGTTTTTTTGCGACTTCTGAAACTTCACAGAAAAAAGGTTATAGCTAAAATGCCACGATGAACTGTTGGGAGAAGCGAAACCCTAGAATCCAAAGCTCTGATACCAAATGTTATGAAACCAGCTCAAGAAAAGATAGGAAAGATAGATCAACGCCTTAGAATTCAGCCTCTTCGAGGGGGCAACCTCCTTTACATTACATAAATGAACAATTCTTGGATGGTACAAATGACAAAACCTCATTTCTATATATAGGAGTCTAAGGAGTCACAATATAATCCAGCTGACCTAACAATAATAATATAAAGCCACAAAAATAACAATAGAGGGATTCTATGGGGCACAGTAATAACAATATGGGGGCAATAGGGGCACAAAAATATTAATAAGGGGTATAACTACAATAGTAATGGGGTAATCACTAGTATTATAGGGACCCAACAAGTTGTTTTAAAAATAAAAAAAAGGAAAAAATATAATAAGGAGAGAAAATAAAAACTTTGGAAATGTTGTTTGTAGGTCAGCAGGAGGAGGATCAGAGCCATAAGAGAGGAGCAGAAGGACCTATACACTCCATATTTTCATTCCTCCATCATATATTCTTCATAATCCCATAAATCCCTCCATTTATGAACTCCTCTAGCTCAGTTACACAGGCCCTGTGTTTTCTACAGGATTCCCTGTAATCCTACAACATTCTCTGAAATCCTACAGGATTCCCTGAAAACCTCCAGGACGATCCTGTAGGAATTATAGTGGCATGCGAATCCAAAGAAAAGTGACCCTAGAGTAAGGGGATGACCATCTTGTGTCAAAAAATAAAATGTTCACTTCACCACCTCATCACCATGCCTCCCATCACCATGATACCCCTGCATTGATCCAATAAGTCAGTTCCAAAATGATAATATTTTTGAGAGAAAATAAAAACAAATAGAAGAGTGTAACAATAGAGGACAAAGGGAAAATACCTGAAGACCATACCTCTCACCTGCAAATAACTAGACCCCTTCTCTAATGAGGACAATAATCAATATGCTCCAGAAGTGAAGAAAGAATGGAAGTTTAGGGGAGAGGCAGCTACAAGACATCTTGTAGGTTTCTTGTAAGAAATCCTATAGCAGCCTATCCCACAAAATGAAATTTCACAGTATTGCAATCATCTTCAGCATGGAGATCCCAATGTCAAGGAAGCTCCTCTAGAGCTCAACAACAACAGCAGGATCATTAGCATCACTCTCTAGTATCTGCACATCAAAGAAAACAAGCATCAAAAGAGGCCAATAAAAAAATATGCAACAAATATACATCACAGGGACATCATTCTCCAACAAGCAACATCATCAAGCATCTTACCCACATGTATGTCATCTTGCTTAAGCTCTCTCATTAGCATAATATGGTAAAAAAATGTAGGATTGTGTAAGAGTTGGTTTTATAAACAAAGGTGGCCAGTTAACTTGCCACCTTCTGCCAGTCAATGAGGAGAATATAGTTAGATCACTCCAGATGTGGTAGCAGTCAAATCAAAAGAAAAAGGAGATGAGGCCAAAAATGGTTAAGTTACGGATGATCGAAGTGGGAGATGATTACGAGGTAAGGAGGAATGATGGAGTGGTAGTGGGACCAACGATCCAAAAATGGGTGATCGTACTTGGGTAACCAGCACACATCCCACACAATCACCCATATGAGGAAATAAAACACTGATTTACATGAAAAGGAAGCATTCACAATATCGATGATTCATCGAACAAGGTTGCTCTCGGCCCTTGAAGTAGCATCTATAGGAAAACCAATGAGCAGTTTTCAACACAAGAGAACCTACACGATCCTACAGGAGGACCTACAGGATACAGTGTAGTCATCTACAAGATTTTCTGTGGGAATTTAGAGAGGAAGGATCAAAGGTTGGCTTCATCACATAGTAACTAGGAGGTAGGAGCTACACCTTCTCACATTTTCTAGTTAAAAAAATATAGAAAAACCCTCCATTTGGTTAAGGAATTTGCAGTCTAGTGGAATTATATTAGAGTGTTTTTATTTAAAATCTTTCACCCACTAGAATTTTGAATTATACCCTTACAAGCCTCCACAATTACCAAATGAAAAATGACACGGGGATTTAACAAGAGGGAACCCACAAACACAATGAGAATTCATCAGCACCCTCCTATAGTAGTAATCTTCACAATGCATAATTAGATGGGTTTCTTTGAAAAAGTGAGGGGATACAATGATGAGGTGGCCACAGACGTTTCTCTCTCACTCATACCACTAACTAGGGCACATGCCACTACTGTGGTTAAATGCCTCTCAATAGAAATCACCCCTGAAGTCATAAGAAGAATCACCACACTTCCTTTGGGGTTGCATTAGAGAAAGGAGGATAAGGGTAACAACATCCATTCAGAGAAGAAATTCTTTTTGGAAGGGGAGGAGGCGACGGAGGAAAAAAATGGGGTTAGAAGAGAAAGCCTTCCATACCCTTGGAATAAAATTAGCTACCACCTAATTAAATATATATCATGTGAAGGGAGATACAGTGTGGTATATGGATACCATTTCAGGATTCTCCAAGAACTGAGATTTGGAGCAGACACACCTCCTCAAAATAGAATAAGCATACCCTACTTTCTTCTTCAATCGGTTATATATATGAGCATCAAAGTGCACGAAGGAAAACATCAACAACTAGCCTATCATGGGTTAATCAAACTTATCCTAGAAGATTCCCTCCAAAACCTAAGACTCCCTATTACATGGACAACTTTTAGAGACATGCAGGCAGAGGGAGAAATAAAATCTCTTTAATATGAGAAAAGCCTCACTGCTAGTGAGAGAGTTGAAGAGGAAACAGAGGAGGAAGAAGGGGAATAAAAGGAGGAAAATGTAGAAGAGATAGAAGAAGATGAAAAAGAAGAAACATATGAACAGAGTAAGGAACTGGAGGAAGAAGAGGAAGAGAAAAACAAGGATGAGAAGGAGAATGGAAAAGATGAAAGAAAAGGCAAGGAAGAATAGAGGTCTACATTTCAAGAGAAAGAAGGGGAGGAATCAACAAGGGTATCTCTAGAACCCACTGAGAAAGAGGCAACAACTGCTCTTACTTCCCTAAGTGTACACCTATCAAGTCAAAAGGGAAGAGACAATGACAAACCCCATTGTAGTCAAGGACATGAAAAAGCACAAGGATCGGGCAAGAAAGACCTCAAACACCCACCAAAACTCCTATTGTCATTGATAAATCACTAAAACAGCAAGAAAAGGTAGCTCCTCTTGAGAAAAATCAGGGAGAAGGATCATCAGGGCAAGCCTCTCCCAAATCTCCCATCACTTATGTTAGAGGAGGCAGGTCACCAAGTTAGCCTCATCAAAAGGAAAAGGTCTCCTACAGGAGACACAAAAGTACCTAAAGGAATCAAAGTCCATCCTACAGGAAACTCTACTAAAACTACAAGAAACTGACAAAATGGACCAAGAAGGTATCACTGACCAAGAAACAAAGAAGGAAGATCCATAACTGAGGGAACCTAGTCCTCAACCTAACCTTGACTCTTACTACAGGTTCACTGAATGGGGTATGGTTATTCCATAAAAATTTGCCATCCCCTTATTCCTTGACGTTGAAAAATAAAGGGCAAGAACACATAGATGGATACAAATTGCCAAATCTAAAGGAGTGGAGGATATAGGCCACATGGAGGAGAAAGTAATGGAGATGGGCAAAGCGTTGAGAAGCATAAGGGACAGAAAGGCAATGATGAAAGCTTAGTTGGAAGTAGAGAATGCATGGCTAAGGGGACAACTAGAAGAAAGAGAAAGTCAGTTGGTAGCTATGGCCAGCTTATCCCTGGAGGTAATCTAGTGCAGGATTCCAACAAAGTCTTATGCCTTGTATCTTAAGGAGTAGTGGCTACAATTCCAAATTAGGACATTAAGAGAGGCACTATGCACTTCCAAGGCTACATACAATTCATTGATCTCTGTGATCAAAGCACCTTGGAAGAGAGAGCAAAAATGTCTGAGTTTTACCTACACAACTTGGCCTTGATAGATTTGAATGTGTTGGACCCAAATTCAAAAATGGGGGACTTGCAATTGATGGCCTTAGCATCATGGATGAATCATTAGGAGGTAAGGGAAGCAAATATGAAGAAGTTATTGGCAAGAGAAGAGACATAACCCCTCATGATAAGAGATGAGCAATCTAACCCAATGGCTATCATCATCACCCACAACTTGATTACAAATGATCCTAAGCTTGCACCTAGGTACCTTGCTGCCCAAGAGCAGGCAGTCACACACTTTGAAGACATGTTTATGTTGTTAGGATATGACAGCATGTAAGCTTGCCAAAGGATATGGAACACCTTGCCCTACAGCCTGAAAATCAGAGAATACCATTCTCCTCAGAAAATGAGAGAGACACTAAACTGAACACCCATGTACAAGCAACCTCTACAAAGACTAAAAGTCAATTGGATTGGCTTGAGACTAAGTCCACCACTACTCGTAGGAATGTTGGAAGGAAGGAAGGAAAACGAAGAAAGAAAGCAGTGGGAAGAGATAGAGAGGAAGGCATGATTCTATTCATAGGAAGAGGAAACTACAGTAGAAGCACGCGATGTCACGTTGGCCACTAGAGAAATGAAGGACATGGATATATATTGAGTTGCTCAGAGGATGAGCAACACTTTCAGTAGGGGGTTGTGATGAGCCTCATCATTCGGTAACTATTGGGTAACTATATGGACCTTAATAAACCTCCAAACTTATTAAATCAACTCTTATCATAATTCCCTACACATTCTGATTATATTTTTCTTAATGAGATGAATAAAAGTAAGATGTTATGTGTAGTGGACTAATGTGCATTGATTGCAGGTTTTTGAGAGCAAACCATAGCAATTTTGGCCAGTTAAGGGCAGAAAATCAGATGAGACAAGGAGGAGAGTTTGTAGGAGATAGATCCTCCTCATTTAATCCTCACTCATTCCAATATTCCTCCATCAAATCACACTAGCTCAGAGTTGCAAGTAGCTGGTCATGAAGATTAAAAGGCAGTCAAGCCAGTGACAGTTGAAGAGCCAGTTCATCTTGAGTTTAGGAGCCAAACCTCCCTAGATTTAAGGAATTCATTGGAGACTTCAGTTGGATAAATAAGGAGGCCTAGATCCTCATTAGGGTTCAGATTTTTTATGTAAGGGCACTAAGAATTTTCGAGTTCAAGACTTGTGGAAGACATTGTTATGTAATTTTTCTGATATGATAATGAGAATGAGAGTTTCCTTGATCTATCACTGAGTTGACTCAGAGGGCTGAAGCTCTTGGGTTTGTCCCCAACCCCAGCAGCAAAGGCTCCTCTTCTTGTACTTGTATTCTTATTTAATTTCATAGATTAATGGTTGAATTGGTTTTACCAATATTTCATTGCAAGTAGTTGTGGATTTGATTAGTTTTCTTCCATTTGTGCATTTCTTTAGAAGTAGCTTAGAAAGATAAAGGAATACCAAAAATTTAATGTAGGTATCTTTGGCCTCACTTCTCCCTTCAGGGACCATGGTTTGAGGAAAGAACTCCTATGCAGCCGCAAAGTGACAAAATTCTGATTTCTTGTGGAATTTAGGGTGTTTTGCTACTTAAGGAAACATATTTTCTGTTTTCAAGAATGGGATTCAATTGTCATGTCTGATATCTTCAATCTTGTATTAGATCTCATAGTGTTTCACATTATTTTGCAAGTGTTTCCATGCATGAACTAGGCAACTATATAATGAAATTATGTTTTCTTTAGTTGATTGAAAATATTTCTTGTTTGACATTATCCATGGATAAATGCCAGTGATTGATGCAATGCAGGAGTTTCAATAGTGCACAGAGATCTCATGACCAGCAACCCCAAATAACGTCATCCACCCATGATCATCCAAAGCCACTAAGTTCCTCACCCAATTCATCATTCCATAAGAACAACTTTCCAGGATTGTTGAGAAAATGTAACCATCTTAAAAACTCTATTTGAGCTCTGAAGAAGTCCCAACCACTCCCTTGACTTATTTCTCCCACCATTCACCTTCCCTAAGCCCTACACCACCTTCAAAATCACTCCTATTGCTCTCAGCTAGATCCTGTAGGAGCATTAGGACATCCTGTAGAACAACCTGTAGTGGCCTATTTTGAGGCTGAATTGTGGAAAAAGCATCTAGGAATATAGGAGAAGACCGCTACTTGCCTCCTAAGCCAAATGACCTTCCACCACCAGCTGTAACCAACCTGCCACATCACCAAGAGGATCTGACATTCACATTTTCACCCAAACAAGACTCAAAGTAAAAAAGAGTTATTGTGTTCATTTACATGCACAACAGTAGAGTGTTTGGTTATTTCAAATTTCATGCCTAGGATAAGAGGATTACACACATGTTAATATAGCATTCTTTTGAAGCAAAGCCTCTTAGCAGTTAGTTAGATGAATGTGTGTTTAAGCATTTGATTTCAATCTTTCCTTACTACAGTAGAAAAGATTTTAGCTACTTCAAATTCCCCTTTTCCTCATTGGTAATAAAGCTTCTTTTGAATCAACAGAAGGCCGGTTTGAGAAACCATAGTGGTCTATCACCCACTCAACAGTGACAAAGAGTGGACCCATCACATCTGATTGTGTATACAACACTGTCACCTCCAAGTTTGTACGAACCCCGGGTTGATAATGTAAAGTTGGTAGCCTAGGGAGTTGCAGCAATCTTGTTGCAATATTAGTGCTCATCAGTGGATGTTGGTGGCCACCAACCTATCTGACTTGGACCCCCACAATTGTTTATTTCAACTTTTGAGTTTCCTAAATTGTACCACAGTTTACTATTTTTGGCATTTTTTCAGGTCTTAAAATTCTGGAGCCATCCTGAGGCCCTAAATGACGTTTTTTTTGGGAAAATGGCACCAACATCAACCTTTGATTGACGATGGTCATTCAAAAGTTGTATTCCTCGGATAGATATTTCTAACGAGGTATTGTGCGCATCAAACAGAGATCGTATGCCAAAGTTACGAGCCCAGGAAGTTGATATACTAATCTACCCAAAAGGGGCCCATAGTTTGGCGCTTCATCTCCTAGGGTTAGATTTTTGGATGTTTTGGGTTTTTCATTGTTTATCAATAATTAGTATGCCTTTGAGCCTCATTGTAACATAGCTCAGAGGCATGTAGCTGCCACATCGCTTCTCAGAGATAAGCTACCATCACCCGAGCTAATTTATTTCCATTTCTGTTTGTAAGCATATTTCAGTGTTTTACGTTAATGAAAAGAAGTATTATTTCTGCTGCATCTCTATATTTATGGTTATCTCTATAATTTGTTGTATTCCTGTTTAAATCCAGATTAGTGGTATCAAAGCAGTCTTCTCTTTCTTTGTTTTTCTTTGCATGTCCCAACGAAGTCGAGATATAAGGAGTTAGGGCTTGAACTGGTCGAACCTTTGCAGGACTAGCCTCGCAAATCTCAATGACCTCCCATTGCGGATGAAAAGAGAGATGAAGGGGCAAGAGATCCTATCAAAATATTGCTCAAAGAAGCCCTGGAGTGGCAAAGGAACGCAATGGTGGAAAAATTTGCCTAGATCCTTCAACGATTACCCAAGGGAAATGCATCTAATTCCAACAGCTACTCTGGAAATTCCACACCCTTTAAGGTACAAGTTAGCTTTTACATTCCCATATTTGAGGGTCAGATAGATGAAGACACTATAGATAAATGGTTAAATATTGTAGAAGGGTATTTTTTTGTTCATGTTTTTTCCAACTAGGAAAAGATTACTTTCTCTCTTCTCAAAGCCACCCCCCATGTTAAGGACTGGTCAGGAACCTACTGCAAGTTCAAGGATGAAAGTACGACCTCGCTGTTTTCAGTTGCACCCACTTGGAATTCATTCTGGGATGCCATCAAGGAATAGTACTACCATGTGAAACACTATGAGGATAAATACATAAAGTGGACCACGCTGCGATAGGGAAGGGACCAAGATGTGTCGGAGTTTACCAAAACTTTGCATGCCCTTCACACAAAGTTGGGTATCAAGGGTTTTGAGTGATATTTGGTACTCAGATACCGCCACTGCCTATGCAGGTACATCCAAGATGAGATGGAGTTCCTAGACTTCTCCTTGCTCGGCACAACATACTGATACACTGTCAAGATCGAGAAAGTTTAAACAGAAGAAGCGAGATTTTGGATCCATGAATCAGAAGCAAGGGAAAGGCTTCCCCAAACCGCAGAACTGAGGACAAAGCCAAGAGGGTGTGACCCAGGACAACCCATCAAAGCCGCAAGAAAAGAAAAACACCATAAAGTCAAAGAAGGACACAGGAAAGTGGTGTGAGTTCCATAAGAGCCCCACTAATAACATAAGTGAGTGTCAGGCCATGTAGTCGCTGGTGGCCGAGTTGAAGCCTTCAGAATCTAATGCATGTTCGGACCCTGAGTCAAAACCCAACAAGAGGAAGGAAAAAGGGAAGCAGATCATTGATGCGGATCCTAACGCCACTATTTCCATTGCCAAGATCCAGAAGAATGAGCTTGAAGATCCAGAGGAGGGGGGAGCACCTTTTCCACTCACAAATATGGGTAAAGGGTTCACCACTACAATTCATTATCAATAGTGGTAGCCAAAAGAACCTCATTTCAGTAGAGGTCGTGAAGTGGCTGGGCCTGCTGACCATACCACATCCACAATCATACAACATTGGGTGGCTTCTTCAAGGACAAGACCTCCGAGTCCGCTAGCAGTGTCGCCTTCCCTACACCCTCAAGCCCCTCACAGATGAGATATTGTGTGATGTTGCATCTCTTGATGTTTGTGATGTATTATTAGGCAAACAATACTTGTGGAAGCCACATGCTGTGTATGAGTCAAGGCCTTGCGCTATTATTTTTTTTTTGGGAACTCATTATACAAGATACTTGAGCTAGCCCCACCTACCATCACCTCTTTGATCTCTGCTAAGAAATGCAGTAAGATCATCTCCCAGACTTGGAAATTCATTTTCTTTCTAGTTTGCTCTCAAAGTAAGGGGAAGATCGTAGCCACATCCATGGCCCCCGGGAAGGGTTCCTCCATGGAGCAGAAGCAAGTGGATACGGTCATGAAAGAATACAGGAACATCTTCTCCTCTCCTAGAGGGGTACCATTACACTGTCAGGTCAAGCATTCGTTCGATATGACTCCCATAGAACCTCTAACCAATGGGATGATATATCACCGCTCCATTCTGGAAAATGCCAACTACAAGTAGGGACATGATCAACATCAGGTGTCACACAAGTTTCAAGTGGGCGAAAAAGTTTAGTTGCATTGCAGAAAGAATCCCTTACTAGAGCCCTCAGAAGCTAAGACCACTCTGATATGGTCCTTACACCATTACCAAAGATGTCGGAGACAATTTTTTGGAGCGCAACATCCCCCCATTCCTTGGCTTGCACCTAGTCTTCAATGTGGACCGCGTTCAGCCATGCTCCCAGCATTATGGACACATCAGAGATTGCAGAAAAACTCACAAGTTCAGCAGAAGTTTCCCCATCTCATGGAGGCACTGAATGCAATGGGGACCATTGCTTCCTAAGGGGGGAGGAATGATCCAGGTGGATTTTGGTGGCCACCCACCTATCCGACTTGGACCCCCACCATTGTTTATTCCAGTTTTATAGTTTCCTAAATTGTAGCATAGTTTAATATTTTTGGCAGTTTTTCGGGTCCTGAACTTCCTAAGCCGTTTTGAGGGCTTAAACGATGTTTTTTGGGAAAATGGGACCAACATAAGATATATATTGTTTTTGTATTTTGGGCCTCAAACAGAGATCGTATGCCAAAATTAAAACCCTGTGAAGTTGATGTACCAATAGCAGGGCCCATAGTTTGGTGCTTCATCTCCTAGGGTTAGGTTTTTGGATGTTTAGGGTTTTATTTTGTTTCTCAATGATAAATAGGCCTTCGAGCCTCATTGTAAAATAGTTCAGAGGCATGTAGTGATCACATCTCTTCTCAGAGATAAGCTACCATCGCCTGAGCTAGTTTATTTCCATTTTTGTTTGTAAGCATATTTGAGTATTTTACTTTAATGAAATGAATTATTATTTCTATTGCATCTCTGTATATATGGTTACCTTAGTAATTCGTTGTGTTCCTATTTAAATCCGGATCACATGCGAGCCCGACATAGCTCTCATTGGTGAAGGGAGGACACATAGAGGGGCTCACTATCCATGTAAGCTCGATCCAATGAGTTGGTGGGTGACCAAGTATGTAGTTTGGGAACCACCAGGAGAGGGGCCAAACAGGATGACATGGAGCCAATCAGTAGTTGATTGGAAGATTCAATAGCACGCAAGTCCCTAGTGGGTTGGTGCCCCACTAGCTATGGATGAGTTATTAAACTTCCTTCTAGGGCACCTCACTTGTTATAGTACAACAATTGATGAGCCCCACCCGGAATAGATTTGACCCGTCTTTTTAGGGCTGAGCGACTTGATCAAACTACCTTCTAGGGGAATCCCACTCATGAAAGTATGGTGAGTGATGATATGTCAGACACTGTTTAGATGTCTAAGGAAGTGCTCCAAACATTCAATCATGTTCACGATAGAAGGGATATGGGTTAATCCTTGACCCTTCATTATTTCATGTAGAAATAGACAAAGGGTCTAGTGGAATAAGGAGGGGCTTGGGAGCTCTGGCCTTATCACCCAATGATATTCCATTTCCTGTAGAAACAAGGCCTATGGTGTCAAGCCATTAGCAAAGGGATTTCAACTCATTAAGTGCTTACGGAGGCTACACGCCCATATGCTTAGTCGGTAGTCATGTGGTAATTCTAAGATCTCCATGAGTTGCACGAAAGAGGAAAAGAACAAAAAAATTATACCCCATTCCTTGGACTAGAAACAAGGGTTTGGGTATGTTACAAAACATGACCGGATTATGGTTGTATTAGACAAATTAACCAAGGTAGCTCACTTTATAGTTGTCAAGTCCACCCATAAATCTATTGATATAGCTCACATTTTTATGAAAGAAAAATTTAGAGTTCATGGCACACTCAGGAATATCATTTTGGATCAGGATGGCAAGTTCACATCAAATTTTTTAAAAGAATTATTTTTTGTCTTTGGGAATTAGCTAGATTTTAGCAGAACTTATCACATTTAAACATACAGTAAAACTAAAAGGGTGAAAAACATCTTAGAAGACAAGTTTACAGTGTATGTGATGCATCAACGATGAAGGTGGGAGAAGTTCCTTCCATTGTTTGAATTTATATACAACAACGATTACGAAGCATCATCGAAGATAATCGCTTTTGAGTCTTTATATGGCTAGAACTGTAATACTACTATTAACTTGGATGACCCCGTTAATAAAATGGTTCTTATACTTGATATGTTGGAGGAAGTTGAGTAGGAAGTAAATATTATTAAGTAGAAACTAAAACAATCCAAGGAAAAACACAAGAGCTACGAAGATAAGTAGATAATGCACAAAAAATTCCAAGTGGGAGATCATATATGTCTTCACATCAAACCAAGGAACATCTCACTAAAAGTGGGGTCCTACACAAAGAGAGAACCCAAATTTTTTGAACGTTTCATATTTTGGAAAGAGTGAGATCAATGGATCATAAGCTAGCATTACCACCTAATATGAAGGCACATGATGTATATCACATTTTATTGTTTAAAAATATGTCTGTGACATTAATAATGAGATTGATTGATTAGAAATATAGGTGGAATCTGAGGGATTGTTCCAACCAAAAGCACCATGCATTCTAGAATGAATAAAGAATGTGCCTCGAAATCAAATAATATAGGAGGTCAAGGTGAAAAAGAATCACTTTGGAGTAGATGAAGAAACTTGGGAATATGCTTATCAAATGATGGTACTTTACTTAATTTTTTTAAGGAGTAAATCGACGCAAAGTGTTGTAACTTTAAAGATCAATTTTGCTTTATTTCAATTTATAGGATACTGGGGATGATGTTCCTTTAAGAGTGATGGGTTTGTAACATCCACTAATTTCACCCCTTCCTTTTGTAATTTTAAATGTGACCGAAATGCTAGTGTGAAGAAGTACAACTGGTTGAAATTCCAATTAAGCATTTGCTAATTATTATTTAAAATTAAGTAAAACAACCAAAGGGGGACAACCTTACATATCATGAGTCTAAGTGAAGATTAATGTTTTATCATGTGTTTTAGAGTCCATACCCTGCTAAACTTAAATGTTAAAGCCAATTAAAAATTGGGAACAACCATTACCTGACATATTTCTTTCAGCGCGAAGCAATTGACAGTGAATAGAGTTGCTAACAATCATTTATGGAGATCAAAATGGAAGTGGTGGAAGAGGATGGTGGTGCCCATTACCTATTTCTATGCACGAATCAAGGAGGAAACAAAGGAACAGTCTTTCGAAATATATAATATGTACATTTGAAGAGAAAACCGTAATGACCTTTTAGAAAAATAGGAGAGTTAAGTTGGTTCTCTATTAGATGCACCAATGGGAAAAAAATATTATATATATATATATATATATACACACACACACACACACACACACACAACATAAGAGAATTGAGGGTTGGTTGGTTGGAATTCATTTGACAAGAAATTCATTGTTTAAATCTCAATGTTTTGTCCTGAGATGGATGTTATTTTACCTAGTCATTCATGTTTTTATTTGGTTGGCTAATGATATTTTTTCTTGGGGCTAATCACTAGTGAAGTGCGTGAATTGTTTTTCTAATTTTGTTGTGTTGGAACTCTTATTCTCCTAGAGGAAAAAAACTTCAAAAATAATTTTGGATAGTGTGGAGCATAATGTGGATGATTGAGAAACACTAGAGATGACTTGGAGCTTGTGATTTGTGACTTTGGGAGTTAATCCTTATGATTTTGTGTTCTACGCCCTTGGCCTGTGTTTTATAATCTTGAATGGTTAGTCAGAGGCTCGGTGAATGATGGGATCATTGTGGTGTTTTTATATATCTATTAAACACATGGATAGGGAAATCTAAGTCATTATTGTGTTTACCAGAGAGTTGTTAGCCACCTATACAACGTATTGCAGACCTGTATGGAACTTTCTATGAGAAACTACTTGTGATATTACATTGAAAGTGGATTCAACCTCCTAAATTGAGAAATATTCTCATTTATGCCCTAGATCATAGCTTTGTGATGGAACCCAAAGAACTAAGTGGGTTACTATAGAAATTATGTTGTGGAATTGCAACTTCTCATGAAATTTTTCGAAATTACAAGAGACAATCCTACTCTAAGTCTCTACTAAATTCAATTCACAATTTAGAATAATAGTCTCAGACATGCAATAAGAAATAACACACATGCACAATATTTTTCTAGGGGAAATAAACTACTAAAAACCCCTTAAAGTTGTTTGCATTAAATCATATGAATAAACATGTATTGCAATTTCTTTCTCAATCTCAACTCAACCTGCAAGTAAATAACCTATCTCTCTGCTCACTTAGAAAATACGACCAAGACATAGGAAATGTATGCCTCTATAGATATGTATTACAATTTATTGCTCAATATGAGCTCAACCCACAAGTGAATACCCTATCTCTCTGCTCACTGAGAAGTTCTGACCCAGACTTAGGCAATTTATGCCTCTACTTGAGCCCCTATTTCCTTTTGCATTTCCTAAGGAAATTAGGCCCCCTATTATTTAAGATTTTCCTCCAAAATGATTGCACAATTCCCAAGGCTGATCATGTAACTTCGTGCAACACTTGCACATGCAAGACTCATCTACAACTAATGTTACATAGCCTTGGAATATCCACCACAATAGGTGATCTCAAATTCTCTACATGCACTAGATATTCTGGGCTAATTGATTAGTTAATTGGATGATCACTGAGTTAGACTAAAGTCCCTCTAGACAACTGACCTTCCACTAGTTCCTTCAATTATTGGAACTAGTTTAACTGAACTCAACTTGATATAACTGAACTGAATTACTAAAATTTAGAAATTAGACATGCTTAACTAAACTCCAAGCCCTATAACTCAAATTAAATAGGATAACTAAGTGACAAGAACCATGTCACACAAGTCAACTACATACAAGTTGTCTGTTGATGTCGAAATTCAAATTTTCTCAATTTGACCAAGGCGAAGTAAAATTGAGACTTTCTTGCTGCACTTCTCAACACTCACTCTCAGCAAGAAAGGGATTATCAACCACCCCTATCCTGCACCTATGGAGCTTGAACTTCCCTCTTGAAAAAGCCTTTGTAAAATTATTAGCATGTTTTTCCTCTATTGGAATGTATTGTAGCAACAATATATGCCTTTGTATGGAGTCCTGTAAATGGTGATACCAAATATTTATATTCTTGGATTGACCATGAAATATAGGATTCTCAGAGAGTTTGATGCAACTCTGATTATCACAATAGATCATAATTGGGTCCATTTTTTGAACAAATAGTCCTGCAATCATATTTCTCATTGGGATCACCTCAC
Source organism: Pinus tabuliformis (assembly GCA_031772625.1). Taxonomy (NCBI): domain Eukaryota; kingdom Viridiplantae; phylum Streptophyta; class Pinopsida; order Pinales; family Pinaceae; genus Pinus; species Pinus tabuliformis. Next base: position 180,522,897 of record CM062820.1, read on the forward strand.
ACACTACTTGACGAGCACCCATGTATTCTGCTTAAGCTAAGTTGAGCACCACAGATCTTTGCTTCCTAGTGTATTAGGAAACTGCTATGGACCTAACACTAAAAATTCCACATAATGTACTCTTTCGGTCGAATGAAATGCCTGGCTAATCTACCTCTATGAGGCCACACAACTTCACTCCCTCTGTTCGTTTGTACCATACTCCAAACTAGGTATTGCCTTTGAGATATTGTAAAAAATACTTAGTTCCCTTCTAATATAATTTGGTCATCCTAACCATATCTTGGCCTAGCTAGTTGACTGCATAGAACATATCTCATCATGTTTTTGCGAGATAAATCAATGAACCCACTAACTGTCTGTAACTGGTAGCATCCACCTATTCACTTAAAGTGGTAGTCTCCTTCATCAATATGGTCTCTAGAGTTGTCTCCACGTGCTTACAATTATCCATGCATAATCTCTGCATTATCTCATTTGAATATTGTCCTTGGGACACAAACAATTCCCAATCGCCTTGCTCTACTACCAGCCTAAGGAAGTAGTGCATGAGACCCATGTCCTTCATTTCAAATTCCCTTGCAAGGTCCTCCTTGTAGGATCTGATCAGTTGTTTATCACTAGCTAAAATAAAATCATCAACGTCTAAGACAATACTGAAAATTTATCTTCTTCCAAGATGTGATAGAGGTTTGTATTCCTTTCACTTTTGGTGAAGCCCAAACTAGTGAGATAGTTGTTGATCTTGGTGTACAAAGAACATGGTGCTTATTTGAGACCATAGAGTGCTCACTTGAGTCTGCACACATGAAACTCCCAATAAAATGTCTCAAAGGCTTCTAATTTCTCAATGTACACCTCCTCCTCAATATCCTCGTTGAGAAATTCTGTTTTTACATCCTCCTGGTGGAACTTCCACCCCATCTGTGTAGCTAGAGAAAGAATAGATCTAATAGATGAATACCTTGCTACAAGAGAAATGGTTTCCTCATAGTCGATTCCATCAACTTGAGAGAATCGATGCGAATTTGACCCTATACTTCTCTATGCTTTTGTCTAATTTATGCTTTACCTTGAACTTATATCCATCTTGAACAAAGAATTGATTTATCTTCTAGTCTTAGAACACTCCCCAAACAATCTTCTTTACAATGGATTCATACTCTTCCACCATTTCATCAACCGATATGGGTTTCTCTAATTCTTCCACGAAAGTGGATGGCTTAGTCAATTCTAGATGAGTTGTTAAAGCCATGTAGTCATCGTACCTCTGAGGTGACCTCCTTTTCTTGTGCAAATTTGAAGGAGCTACCACATTCTCTTTCGCATCCTACACAAGTTTATTAACATTCCTGAATATTTTCCTGCATTCTCTCGATGCTTCTCCTTGAGTGGATGTCTCCACTCTCTTCTCCTCAATTTGTGGCTTCTACACAACTTCCTTAGGTTCCTCCTTTAGAGCTAATCTCCTCTTCTAGTGCAATTTGAAGCTCACTATCAAGAGCGCACTCCATCACTTTCTCCTCATCAAAATTTACATCCCTTCGCATAAATTTCATTCAGAGAGAATTTAAGTGCACATAGTTGTGAGGATTTTCTGTTTAATCCAAACATATCCCCAACTTTGTTTTCAACATAAGCTTCTTCCTTGATTATTTGGAGACATGACAGTAAACATAGGCTCCAGAAATCCTAAAGTGCGACACATCTGACTTTCTCCTTGAGAAGGCCTCCTCTGGTGTAATCATAAAAAAAATTGATGAGGACTTTGGTTCTGCAAAAATTTTGTTGTGTTGCATTCCTTAACCCACAAATGCATAGGTAGGCCTTGGTCATGTAACATATCTCTTGCTTCTCCCACAATGCTATTGTTCTTTCTCTCAGGAATCCCATTATGTTGTGGGTTATGTGATGCTATCAACTCTCTTTGAATGCCTTCTTTCAAGACATAAATTCTTGAATTAATTTGAAATATACTCATCTCTGTTATCACTCCGAAGATCCTTCACCTTCTTACCAGTTTCTTTCTCAATGAGTGCATTGAATTCTTTGAACTTGGATAACGTCTCATATTTCTTCCACATGAAGAATATATAACACTTCCTTAAGAAGTCATCATTCAAATTGACAAAATAATTTTTCTGGTAGTGGAGGCTATCAAAAAAGGTCCACAAACATCAAAGTGGATCCTTTCCAAGACTGCATGTTCTTTGTTGTCCCAATCATGTAATGTGGATTTTACATAGTTCCACAAGGTACATCCTTTCCATACATCCTGCTACTCAAGTGGTCATTTAGGGACGCTAGTGGTTATTTGTTGCATAATCTTCAAGGCACCATGATGCAAATGGCCAAGTATTTTGTGCCAAAGTTCATTGGCGTCGCGGCCCTGCACTTTCTTGGACTTACTGCTTACTACAACACAATCTTCCACATCTAGCTTATACAAGTTCTTCATACGAACCTTGATATGCTTCACCTACCCTGTAGCTATGTGTCTCAAGAATTCTTTCTCTTTTCTAAGAATCACATCATAACCATAGTATTCCAAAACTACAACATAGATGATATTTTTATTTAGGCCTAGAATGAACATGAAATTCTTGAGTCTAAGAGGGGATCATGACTCCCTCTAAAACATGACTATACCAATCCTGGTCACATTATACCTTCATTTATCCCCCATCTCGATGTGAATATGAAGATATTTCTCCTCTAAGTCAAAAAAATATTATCTACACCATGTCATGTGGAACTTGTACCTGAATCCAAGTACTACATGCTCCCCATCACTTTGTTGGGCTTGCATGTGATAAGGGTCAAGTCAAGCTTGAAATTTGAAGCGAAAGATTCACTTGTTGCTCCTCCTAAAATATTCTTTCTCGACTTTTTGTGTGGACACTTCATGGCATAGTGCCAAAATTCATGACAATTGAAGAATTTAATTTTGGACAAGCCTTTCTTCTTTCCCCATTGGCTCAATTTTGGTTTGGTTTGGGATTTGCTTTCTTTTCCATTCTTTCCCTTTCTATCCAATGCATGGTTTTCTTCATCCTCGCCCTTGGATGAAGTCCCAACTATGGTATCCCACCTTATCTACTCTTGTACCAAATTATAAGATAAACATTCCCAATTCTCTAATTTCTCCCTCCCATTCACTGAGTCTTGGTAGCTATTCCAACTTGTAGGAAGGCCTAGAATAGATAAACTTATCAAATCATATTCTACAACATCGACACAAACCCCACCAAGTTCATCACGAACTTGCGTAAATCTTCTCGGGAACTACGTGATATTCTAATTCTTCTACATCTTGATATTTTGAAGTTTATCCTTGAGCGCCAATTTATTGTGTTCACTGTTATTTTCGAACAATTATGTCAGTACTTTCCACATTGTGAAAGGATTTTATTTCTCATGGAGATTTGAGATAATTTGATCATGTACTCCATCCAATATTATTCTCCTCCCTTGGCTACATATTTCTTCCATTGGGCTAGGTTTTGTGCATCAGATGCTTTTGGTTTTTTAATATATGTCTTGACATATTCTAGCAACCTATTATCATCCAATACCTTCTCCATGTGATCCTTCCATGAAATGAAATTTGAGCTCCTTTCCAAGTCATAATCTAATCTCATACTGTGTAAGGTGATCTTCGTAACTCTAAATAGATCCTACTACACTGAACTGTAAATTTGATCCTCCTAAGAAACAACTTCAAAATTCATGTTTTAATGTTAATCCTGCTCTGATAGCATGTAGAAATTATGGTGTATAATTGCAACGGCTCATGAAATTTTAGTCTAAATCACAAGAAAAAATCCTACTCTAATGCTCTACAAGATTCAATTCACAATTTAAGATAACAATATTAGACATATAATAAGAAATAATATGTGTGCACAATATTTTTCTACGGTAAAGTAATTTCTAAAAACCCCTTAATCATGTTTGCATTAAATTAGATGAATAGAGATGTATTACAATTTCTTGTTCAATCTGAGCTCAACCTACAAGTGAATAACCTATCTCTTTGCTCACTGAGAAGCTATTACCCAGACTTAGTCAATTTATTCCTCTACTTGAGCAAGTAGTTCCTTACAAAATTCTTGAGGAAACTAGGCCCCTATTATTTAGGAATTTCCTCCAAAATGATTGTGTAATTCTGAAGGTTGATCATTTGACTGCATGCAACATGTGTACACTCAAGACTAGTCTAAAAATGATGTTACGCTACCTTGAAATCTCCACCACAGCCGGGGAACTTGAATTCTCTGCATGCGCTAGTTATTTTGGGCTGAATGATCAATGAACGGGATGATCACTAAGTTAGAATGAAGTCCCACTGCACAAGTGACCTTCCACTAGTTCCTCCAACTATTAGAACTAGTTTAACTAAACTCAACTAGATATAATTGATTTGGATTACTCAAATTTAGCAATCACACATTTGTAACTGAAATCCAAGCCCTCTATCTCAAATTTATTGATCTAACTAGGTAAAAAGAGCCATGTCACACAAGTTAACAGTATCCACATTTTTTGTTGATGTGGAAATTCCAATTTTCTCAATTTGAGCAAGGCAAAGTCAAATTGAGACTTTCTTGTTGCACTTCTCAACAATTACTCTAGTTTTTTTGTATAGTTGTTAATGACATCGATAAGGGAATACGATTTATTATTATTCTTGTTGGAGAGTTGTTCACCACCTTGAAAGTGGATTGCAAACCCCTATGGTGCTTGCTACGAAAAATATAGCTCAGATAGGACCTTGACATGCCACTCCATCTCTTGAGTCTTTGGCTAAGCTATTTGCATGACTCTTCTTATGCAAGAAGTTCCTCTCTAGATCAAACTCGAGAATGGTCAGTGGAAAGAGATATTACAATGTAACTGGCCTGTAATTGGGTAGAGAGTGGAAGTCCCTCCTTCAATTGATAGCCATTCTAACTCACGCAGATAAGTAAATTGGTTCATGAATATTTGGAATACGGATTATGACATTGCTTGTTATGTTGTTGATTGTTTTACAGTCTTGTATTTCCATGAAATAATGCTTGAAATAATTAAATATTCATGGTTGGAAAACTAACTCATATTCTTTTTTTGGTATGAATTTCTTTAACTATGTGGTTACTACTATATTTATGAATTTCATGTTGTCTTATAAGTTTATGACTAATCGTTTGAAGTTCACACGAGATTAACCAATTATCATACAATTTTTCAGTTATATCAAATGTTGAAATTGGGAATTCCACTACCATACTTAATACTATACCTTATCTCACATTATGTGAGTTTTTTGTATTTAATGTGTTAAATGAACATCTGGTTATTGTTGTGATTGGGAATTGTAAACATATTTAATATCCTAAAATTCACTATTTTAAAACATGGTCTTTAGTCTTTTGAAAGGTCACAAAAACTTGTATGTATTATTGAAGCCGAATGAATGAATCCTATGTCATCCAAGAATTTATCTAACCTACAACATACAATACTATTGGATTTCCTTGAGTAGCTCACTTTATAAAGTGTTAAATTTGGGAGAAGTAGCGTTTGGAGCCATATTTTTCTCTTATCTTGTATCTGATGTAATTTGGGCATTGTTGGTGCCCATTTTTCTGAATCTAGGCTTGGCATAGTACTTTTGAGGGTGTTTGATTTGGCATTGGCCTCTAACTTTCATGAAATTTGGCATTCTATCAATGGTCTATGCCCTAAGAAATTTCCTCCAATTCCCCTTGTTTCCCTTCTTCTTCGAATCTCTTACATAAATGTGATTTTCCGAGCATCCAGTGGTGGAAAGGGTCAATACCATATTGTAAAAAAAGTATCCCATATAGGTTCGATCTCTCATCAAATTCCTTTTAGAGTAAAATGTTCCAATCCTCTTATGGTGGAAAGGGCCATAACTATAGTGTGTAGGTTAGATACCATCCAGGTCAAATCTCTAGTCGAATTCCTTTTCAATTTCATTGATATAGGCATATGATGGTGCAAGGGGCATAACCATTTTGTCCAGGCTAAATCCCATTCAGTCTAGACCCCTCTCTCAATGAACCTTTGTATTTGCTAGTTTAGGGTTCTGATGGTGGCAAGGGAAAAAACTCTTGTGTGGAGTTTAGATGACGTTAGGGTCAAATTTTCCATTTAAATACTACTGAATTTTGGATCTATAGGTCTAGTTTAATCAAGTTGGCATACCTATGAGAAGGCACGAATGCAGTTGGGACTAAATTACTTTCAGTTGAGATTTAGATCTAGGGGTGGCAAAGGGTGCACACCCTTATGGAAGCCAAGATGAGCGCTTAGCTACAATACATTTGCATAAGACTTGGATCCATAGATCTGAGGGTTTGGGGGTGATTAGAACCATTACAATGCTAAGATACTTCATATGTTATTTGTTGGATATAATAGAAAGGTGCCAAAAAATAACATAGGTTAGGACCAGGTGGGCACCGCATCATGCTGATGTTGCAGTGCCATGTGGGCTAGATATGAACCACATGGATGCCATATGGTAAAACAATGATGACATAGACCCTACATAATGTTGATGTGGGGGTTGCATGTGGGCCATACAGGGACCACGTGTATCCTACGTGCTAACACAATGTTGATGTGGCCTAATATGATTGGATAAACTTTAGATGGGCATATCTCTCATTCGAGAGTCAAATTGAGGTAAAGTTTATGTCATTGAAAAGCCCTTAATAACCAGAACATGATGGTGGTATTTCCTTTGAGGTTTGATGACTTTAAGAGGGAGATCATTTTGTATACCCATATTCATAACAACCTTTGGAGATCGGTTCAAATAAACAATTATCACCTCCCATAACTAAATATAGGACAAGGGAGTGGAAGGGCATGTTGCACATTATATATTCTTAAATTCAATCAGAGTTATCCAACAATCCTTCTTTTTGGAGGAGTTATATGAGAGAAAAAATGGGCTTTATTTTCTTGGGATAAGATATGTAAACCCAAGTTGGGGTGGGGGTTGGGGGACCGATGTGTATCAATTTGAGAGACCCAATCATCTTAATGACCATTTAGAATCTTCTATGTGGAAGCTAACCTTAAAAGGGATGCGTATTATCCAATAACACTATGCTAATGGCGCTAGACCTGCCAGAATTCAGGGGATCTCCCTGATATGAAGACCCAACTAGACTTCACACTGTTTGGAGTAGGAGTCCAAACAATGGCTGGTAATGTTATGCCTTCACTACGAAAACACGGAGAGCGAAGTATGCTAAATTTAGGTGAGAGAAAGTGTGTTACGCCAGGGAGAGTCAAGTACGACGAATGAAGCTTCCAACACATGAAGGGAAGAGGAAGTGTGATCCTTGGAATCCTGTAATAGTATATAAATTGAAAGGAAGAAAAGAGCGTAATGACATCACAAGCTACGATGCAGAATAGTCCACATGTTAAAGTGGTGAGTTAGAAAAATAGCACACATTCAAAAGGATTAATACAATTGCAAAAGGAAATAGTTCATAAGAATAAGTGTAAGTTAAATAACATACATTGTAAATAGAACAAGAATAGTCCTAATATATTCACAACATACGCATGAAAGTGTGCTAGCTCTAATTTAATTACTATAAGTGAGAGTTCCATTCATACATACAACATTGATAGATCGTGGGCCCTAATAATGGAACATTAACGTCAAAAACACATGCTCCTCGAAATAATTATACTCACTCTATGCTATGGAGAAGCCAAGGCTCTTCACAATACACCAAAGCTCCTTCTAAGCCTAAGCCTAGCCAAAAGCATGGCTCCCAAAATCCCATTACATGAGTTATGATGTTCTATTTATAACAAGATGGGGTGAATCTTCAACCCCCCCTTTGTGGCCTTTGGACTACCCTCATGACTCTTCAACTTATTTACAAACATGACTCATTATATTACATCATGATTCTTCATATTCTAAGATTGACATTTGAAATTTCACTTAGAACATAATTACAAATAATATTACATTTTACGCTTGTACGCATATAAGAAAAAATACGGTAGAGACAACTTGATAGCCTAATAATACACAACACTTTGATGCTTGATTTTGAGCGAAATCCTGCTCAGCAACCTCCACTTGCTGCTTCTAAGTCACATATTGGTGCCAAACTTGGTGTTGTGTGATGATGTCCATAAAATATGTTATGGTGTCTAGATGGAAGTGGACTCTAGCCTCCATGGCATCTGAGTACAATGTATTGAAACCAATTTCAAGTTCGTTCTAAAGCATGACAACATTTCTCTTATTTGGACAAGACCACTAATGTAATTCTACATGTTCTCTTTGTGCAACTTGAAATCTTCCTCGCTAGAAATTTGTCTTAGATGCTTCATGTACTCTTCAGTCACCTATTGGACTTGGTTCTTGGGTTTTTCTTTGGTGATTGAACCGAATGATGGGATTTTTTGTGTTCTCACAAACACATCCAAACTACTAAAAAATTGTAGATATGAGGCCTGAATGCTGCCAATAAATGAGGTGAGCTGCTTGTTATTCTCAAAGAACATCCAAACTCTCGGTTTCTCCATCTCTCCCTATGGATTCATTTTCTTCACTACATCAAGTAGTTCCCCTTTGTATTTCATTATCCATTCTTGAACATAGGTAATGGCAACTTGTATGTTCTTGAGAGTTTTAACAAACTATTTTCTGGACTGTTGCGGACCATGCAAATAGACAATTTCTTTATGTATGGTCACAAACCCCTCATAGAGATTTGGCATGGTTTCTTTGAGTGTTTATACTTCAACAAGTATCATTGCTCTAATCTACTCCAAGTAAACCAGTGCAGAAGCTGCACTTTGTGTTGCTGCACAATGTTGTTCTTCCTCTTTCCTGGTAACCACCAAGTTCTGTGCCAATTGGTCATTCTCGGTTGTCAAATACTAAATTTTTGATATTGTTGCTCCTGCGAAGGCCAAGTTGGCTTCGGCAATGGAATTTGTATGCTTCCTCATTTCTGCCACTATAGTTGTTTTTGTAATGAATGCAGGTGATGCATGATCACGTGGAAAATTATTTCTCCATGCTTGCATAATTATCTTTTGGAACTCATCAAATGACATATTGCACACATCCATAACCAGATCATTCTTAAGGGGAACAACATCCCCTTCCTTTCTCAGAGATAGCTCTGCTACTAGAGCTGGTGGAGAATGAGAGATGACCTATGGTGCACTCGTAATCACATCAAAATCTTCATTTTTCAGTTTCTGTTTCGTCTCTATGTCTGTCACTTCAATCAAGTGCTCAATCTATTGAGCAAGATCTCAATCCTGCATTTGTTCACCTTCCTCCTCAACTCTTGGTTGGTTTTTTTCTTGCTCTTCAACTTGTATCGGCATTGTTTTCACTGTTATTGCACCTTACCTTTGTTCCTCTTCCCACTTCTGCTTGTCTTCTTCTTCTCTCCTCCTCAACTCCCATTCTTCCTTTAGTTTCTGCTTTATCTCTTACAACCTGAATTCTACTTCCTGCAACCTCTAATTTTCTCTCTTCCTCCGCTCTTCTCTCTATATCCATTTATTCCTCTTTTCTTTTACAGCTAAAGCTACTTTCATGAGCATAGTGTTTTATTTCATCTTGAAGATTTGTTCTCCCTTTGGACTGTCACCAATCTTCCTCTTTCCCTTGTCCTACATAGGATTTTCACCTCCTGCTGCTATTTTTTTTGAGGTTGCTTCCATGTGTGGAGTAGCCAATGAAGTACCTAACTCTCGGAATCTAGATGCATTATCGAAATTACTCCATGGATATTTCTCTTGCCAATGGAATTCCTTGCCAATCCACGATAAGTAAACTCTTGCAGAATGGTCTTTAGAAATACAACGGGAATCATATAGATTAAAGCCCCGTGTAACAAATGAAAACTTGACTATTTCCTTTCCCTCAGCATCTGCGACTTTCAAGTTCTTTATCTCATATAACCCAATTTGCAAAGGAAGAGTGAGCCATGGTTAGTTATTCTTCCTAAGAAAAGACGCTGACAACTTTGTGGTGAGATGATATGACACTTATTTCATGAGAAGCTTGTTGATGGCATACCTATGAAAAACATGTGGAGGGTTATCTCCACCAGAAACTCTAAGGTAGGTGCCACCTATTGAGGCATACCAATCTGTGATGTCTTCTATTGCCTCCATTGGTCCTTGTGACATGCAAGGTGGATATTTTTCAAAGATGAGCTTGTAAACTAGGATGATGAAGTGGTCAGTTAGTTGTGCCATTACTCCTCAATCACTGAAATTTGGAAGAAACTTGCAATATATTTTCACGATAGATTCAAATGGTTTCCATGTGCAGTTCATGCTAGGGAACTATTGTTTTTCACATATTTCGTCTAGTAAATATGAAGACATATAAAACCTTTCTTGCTCATCATCAGGAGTACTTTGAGTCTATGCTTCATGGGCCCTAAAACTTGACCAGTTGAACGACTTCCCTCCATTCACAAATTGGTCCAATAATACTCTCGACCCTTCATGAGTGGTTTTCGTGATTTGTTGAGCATGAATCCTGTAAGATAAGGTAACCAAGAGCTGGTAGTCCTTCCTGAGGGACTTTGTCTTATATACATGGCTGGGTGTCTATCAAAACATCGATGTCTTTATGACCTAGCCGTTGAAAATGTCTCTTATGTTCACATAAATATGGGTGGCATAGAAAAGTGAGTCCATGCACTAAACTGGATCAGGCAAGTGATACATGCATTGATAATATTATGCTTGGAATGTCAAAATCTTATGTTTGTTGACACTGCTCAATGTGATAGTCTTCTCATCAATGTGTGAGACAATCAAATCGATGACATATGGACATGGGAAGGTTGGATATTTGAATGCAACGCTGTGTAGTCCTAACTACTGGATACTGAGATAAACCTATCACTCGTCCAAGTTTTCCTCAAAGTCCTTTTACAAGATCATACTTAACCTGTTGCCATGTCAGTGATTATCCCTTTTCTATCGACAACTAAGTGTCTACATACACTGGAAAGTCTACTCATGCTTTCTCAACTACTTCCCCAGTACCATTTTCAGTGGTATGTTTTCAAGCAACTCTCTTTGTTGCCATGGTAACAATGACTACTGGAGTGGTGGTCAACAATTGTTGTACGTAAAAGGAAATCATGGAAAGCAACAAACAGGACATTTGATGGGGAGGATTACATAATTTTTATTGACAAGAGGGATTGGTTGCCTATGGGAACTACGCACTGCACAGTTCCAACAACCAGGGTTGAAGCTTGTGGGTTGAAACTGCACAATATGCACTTCAATCTGGGCAGTGGTATAGGAGAGATTATGCATTATGTAGTCTCAGTGTTGAGGGTTATAGGTTGACTCCTAGAACTATGCAGTGCATAGTTGGATCCAACCTGTAATTTGCATTGTGTAGTTCTATAGGTGAAGGTTTTGGCGTTAGCCTCAGGATTGCATAGTGCCCAGCTAGGCAAGGCAAGATCTAGACAAGCTAAGTGCACATATTCCTGTTGGAAGTGTGAAAATCTAGTGGAAGTGAGTGATGATGTGAATTTAAGTTAAAAATGGACTAAGTATGAATGAATAAATGTAGATGAAGTGTAGCAACTAATCAAATAGAAGAAAAATCAAGTTTGTGAGGAGATTCGCTGCAACAGTGAGCATCAATGCAAAAACATGAAAATTAATGCTACACTTGTGAAAGGAAAATGAAAAATAAAATAAAAAAAATCTACAAGTTTAAACAAGTTGAAACATCGACAACTATAAAGTGAAATAAGTAAAATAACACTCACATAAGAGAAATGACATAAAGTGACAGAAAAAGTGGCGGAAGATTAAAAAAGCGAAACTCACCTGAAAAAGTGACAAATACCACACTCAAGGTTATTTTATCTTCTAGAGAATGATAGAGATCCAATATCGAATGTGAAAATGTGCTCTAGAGGTGTCTATTAAATATATTTGAGTCAAACAGGGTTTATGATGCACAGGCCTAAAATCAAGGAAAAAGAGACACTTGGAAAAAGTTTCTAAAAATAGTGAAAGTTCCTCCTTCGGGATGCTAAAATTAGATCCCTATTTTTTAGGGATGTTTTTTACGTTTTTAGCATTTTTCTTTATTTTTTCTTTTTTTGGGGGAACTTTCTATGCACACGACTAATAAAGACTACATAGTTTCAGGGAACTGGGCAACTTTTTGGCTCAATGCACTACTCAATTTCTGAGCTCAGTGAGGGACTGCGTAGTTTTTGGGCTTAGTGTTGTGTTGGCCTCCATGAATACATAGTTTTTAAGATCAAGGTTGACTTCGAGTTAGGACTGCGCAATTCCCATCATTAAGGCTGCTTGCCCTCAAGGATTGCGTAGTTTCTAGAGGAAAGCCCAAAATTGCTGTGAGACCAAGTTGGAAGATCATCTTGGGAGTTAGAAAGATTAGTTATGTTTGAATACAAGCCAACATAAGTGAAATGAAAATGATAGGTCTTAGTCGAAGCATGAATACCTTGATCAAGCCAAGATGAAATCCCATGGATAAGAAGGAAGGCTCCAAAATCGAAGCATATGAAACTTTTTAGAGGGTGGTTGTAGCCACTACAACACATTGCTTCTAGGAAATTCATAATCAAATATCAATTTTTTTCTAAAATTACTCTTGGAAATAGGAACCCAAGCTATAATAGAAGAAAGGGATAGTTTATCTACATCAATATATGATAAATCAGGGATATATTAAAGTAGTCGATTATTGGAAAGAAGCGGGAAATTCCAATACTGGAGATAGTGGCTTTCCTCATAAGCATGGACACCAAATCCAAATGAGGAAACTCAGGAAACCTTCTCACATGATGTAAAAAGTCACTATATTTCGATCTATAGCCAACTTGGTAAGCTTTGATGGGGCTAGAAGATCTCAGGCTCTTTCACCCTTAAAAAATCCTCTCGAATAGAAGCATGATTCTAATATCTCCCAAGGAACCCATGTGGAAAGAAATATAGAAAACACTTGTGGCCAAAAGTTTCTTTCTTCCTTTGGATTTTAGCTCAAGGAAAAGTCCTCACATGGGATAAACTCTATAAAACCAATTATGAGGGCCCTTCCATTCACAATTTATGTGGACAAGATGCTAAAACTATGAAAAATTGTTCCTTCACTATCCTTACTCCAAACATATAGACAACCTCAGAAAGTTACATGCTCCAACGTATCTGAACCTTAACCAATGTGCCCCTCTTGATCAAGAATTCTCGATACCATTTATACCAAAAACCTATTCCTCATTGCATTTAAACTCTGTTTCCAATTTCTATCATTTGGGCTATCTAGGGAAAATGTAGCAACTATATGTTTTATAATATTTCCAAGACTCCTAAAGCTCTTTTTACCCTCAATAGATCAATTTTTTTAGAATCCATTGAAACTCAAGCACATAACTAATACAATGGGTTTTCTTATGGACAAGAATCTACCATTCTTTGTGAATGACACCTCCAACATGGTACCCTCCCTACTTCTTATAATGAGTGCCTCCTCTTTGTATCTCGTGCCACCTCAATTCACTAAATTTAACTACGATGGAGCTTCCAAATGGTAACTAGGTCATGGTACAACGAGGGAACATTTTAGAGAGCATCACAGCTTTATTCCTTACATATTATTGGCCCATTGGGGCTCATCAATAACAATATCATGGACTAAAATCCGTGGAGGAATTCCTAAGTATTGCCTTATCTTTGGGCTTTTCTAAGTTGATCATAGAATGAGATTCCCAATTGATCATCAATATGACATCTACGTTTCTCGATGCTACCCATCCATGTAAATTATCACACATCTAGTGTTTATCCAACACTTTGGAGATGTTTGTGGATCTCTTGTTTCTCACTCAAGTCATCCCCTCCCTTTATGTATGGTAGACAGGGAACATGCTATCTGATATTCTCACTAACAAAGAGCACAAAACTTAAGCCACATCAAGCTCCATGCAATGGAATTCAATTGAGGAATTGCCTCTAAAGAAAAGCTATATAGACAAAGCACAATAAGTCCTCCACTGCTTGGATGAGGTGACGTGTGCTAGCCATATATGGGGAGGCATTACCACTATCAGACCCATTAATATTGGGAGTGGACATGGAAACACCTCACTCCCTTGATTAACCTTCAAACCATCACTTCAATCTTGAGGCGACTACTCCATTACTCCATCTCCACCATATCATGAATGAACATGAAAGCTCATTCAATGCTCTATTCCTCTTAGCGTACTTAGTGTCCAGATCATTTTTATTCCTCTTCCTCACAAGTTTCCTGTCACATGCGATGAGAAGCTCATGAAACATGTTTTTACTTTTATGATGGAAAATAATTATAGCTATGAAGAAAAAAAAATTCAATCACAAGAATTGCAGATCTACTTGTCGGTTTACGATCTCCATCTGACAGATTTGAGCTCTTATTTCAATTTGGGACCTCAACCAACATTTTGAGCTCATGTATAAATTCATTTTATACTATAGTTATATGTTATTTCTTCTTTTGGTCACTCTCGTTTTTTACTTGTATGTATCTTCTTTAGGGAATCCATAACTTTTTCCCTCTACATCTATTGGTTCTCCCCTTCCTCTTTGTTTTCCCTCCCCTCTTATTTTTGGATCTCCTGGTACTGGGCCTCAATTTATATATGCCTAGTTTTCCATATAGAGACCTACTCCTCTCGTCATCTATCTCTCCACCTCTCTTGATAACCATGCTATGCCTTTCTCTCCTCTCTTTTTTCTTTGGCCTCTTCACCTCTCGACAAGCCCTAATTTTCCTTGACTTCCACTAAGATTACACCTACTCCCCCTTTCATCTCTATTCTCTCCACTTAGTATGAAATTCAATGCCTCATCAATATGATTTTTCCAAGAGGGGCATTTCCTACTATAGGGAAATGGGTGGTTTTAGAGCCCAACACAGAGAAGAAAGCTCAACTGTGCAGTTTTGGGCTCATACTCCTCCCTAGATTTAGGAAGTGATTGCAACTGAAAAACGAGAGATAGAGGAAGAGAATGATTTCACAAAAAACTCTAAAGTGATAATGGTAATCGAAGATTATGTTCCTCACATAGCTCACTCAAGTGGTCATTTCAATTACTATATGCATACTATGGACCTCTATTGGCATCTCAAAGCCTTGATGGAAAAAGTGTTAATAGAATAGAATCATGCATGTGAGGAAATGTTCCTCTAGTTGGATGAACTCCAAATGATCTCATGACCCATGCACTGCACACAACAAAATGGAGGCTCACCTAGGATTATGCCTTGCATTGGGTTGATCAACAAATAGTGTGAAGGACCCTATCCTCGTTGAGGCCTCAATGTTAACACACTCTTCGTTAGCTAGTTTTTTGTATGATAGCTTTAATTTCTTAAGTTCAATGATGAAAACTGGCCCTTGTTGCCCCATCTCTTCAAATTGTTTTGTTTTGTTTTGGTACAAACTTAGCAAACTCTTTATTTAACTTTTTTGAATAGTGCAATTTTATGTTTTGGTTCGCCTTTCTTAGTAGCAAACCAACAAAGAACATTAAAATTTCAATCCAAATATTATTTTCAAAAATGACGAGTTAACTTTAGAAAGCATTATATTTATCCCTTTCTTAAGACATTAGGTAAATGCAACACTAACACTAGTATGATAAATTTAACTCTAATATAAAATTTTAAGTCTCTAGAAAGTGAATAATTTAAAAAATAATGGAAAGTTAGCACAATTCTAGTAAACTAATCTAGATATTTGTTTTAACTCCTCATCTACCACAAGCCAAAAGGGATAAAAGCACTTTTCACTAAAGAGGTATGTATGTCAAGAGATTTTCACTAAAGAGGTCTCTGTGTCAAGAGATTTGATCCATCTCCTACCTTGATAGATTCAGAGTTAAGAGCCCACAAAGGGATCAAACATCTTTTCACTTTAAAAGATATTTGTATATCAAGAGATTTCATCCATCTTGACATATGATGCATCCATGTTTAAATAGATAAATCTCAACTAGTTGAATTATTAATTAAAATTAAAATAATTGAAATAATGGTTAATTATTAATTTTATATTTATTTAATGATTTAAAATGGATTAATATATATTTGAAGCTTTCCAGCCTCTAGTCGATGGTGATTTGGACCTTTGCGGTTTGTGATCTGAAACCTCTGCTGTCTGCGCTGACCTAAAACTCTCTGACCTGTGGTGATATCAACCTATCCAGTGGCTTGAACGTCAACCAAAGCCTTAGGCAGTGTAGTGGCATTCCACTTTTTTCATAAAAGATAAGTAAAGGAAACCGGTTTGAATCCTTTCAAGCATTTTTAGGGTTGCAGTCGACACTTTAAGCGCGAACTTTTTCAATTTTTTTAAGGTTGAAGCGGAACTATACAGGGTTTGAACGGGCACTATTTCAAGCTTTTAAATGTTGAAGCGAAAGTATACAAGGGTTGAAGCGGCACTATTGCAAACATTTTTCCCTTGAGTGCAAGGATGATCGAGGGTTTCCGCCCATGCGCAGATATATTTCGCTACACAAATTCACCTAATTATTGGAATGGAATTGAACTGCAACCGTATATTGATTGAAGCAGAAATCCAAGTTGCTATGATTATTTCAAGCATTTTTTAGAAAAGGATTATTAGTACAAAGACGATATGCAACATGTGAAATGTGCGGGCTTGAGTTGATTTTAGGGCTGTCTCTGGGTGATTCATTCATACATAATGAGAAGGGCCTGCATATGAGTACACTTAAATCTATGTGAAGAGGTTTTCTGTTACACAAAAATTTGCAGGTATTAGTAAAGTTCCAAATTAGTAATTAGTATTTTTAGGGTGGAAATTATGGATTTTATAGAAGTGTTGTGATTCTTCCAACACCCTCTCTCAAACAAATCAAATCTGGGTCCAGGCTTTGATACCATGACGAGATTTTCCTTTACAAGAAAACCTGCAGGTATTGCTAAACGTTCCAAACGAGTAACTAGAATCACCAAAATAAAAATAAAGAATTGAATAAAGGTGCTGTGATTCTCTAACACTATGGACCTTGTACGGGGCATATTTGGGTTGATTTTAGGGCTGTCTCTGTGTGTTCCACCCATGCACATATATATTTCTTTGTGCAAATTTACCTTATCATTGGAATGGATTTAAACCGTAACGATATATTAATTGAAGAGGAAATGAGAAGTATTGCAAGAACATTTTAGCAAAAGATTCTTAGTAAGAGGATGATGTGCAGCATATGAAATGTGCGGGCAATATATTTGAGTTGATTTCAGGTCTGTCCCTGCGGTGATTCATCCGTTCATAATGAGCACAGAGGTGTGAGCTTTTACCTCTATGGACCCTGGACGCTGTTCGCAGCATATTTGGGTTGATTTTAGGGTCGTCTCCCTGTAAACATGTGCTATTTGCTATTTGGAACGGGGGTTGATCTTGCTTGCAAGTTAATGGATAGTTAAGTATTTTATATTTAATTTATGTTAATGGGATGTGATTTTTTAGACATTTAGTAGATTATTAAGATTGATCTAGGCTGATTTAATTATCTTTTAAAATAGATTATATTCAGTAATGTTATGGCTTTTTTTAGTAGGGTGATTTTTAATTTTTTTTAGTTTTTTTTTTAATGTTTACATACATTACCTTACAACATCTCTACAATAACCAACATGCCTCTTGGTTCACTAAAGCATTTTCTTTTCTACTATGAAACCATGAGATACATTTAATCCCTCTTTAACTAATTTTGCATGCAAGACTTTTAATAAACATAAATGTGAGATATCATTACAAATAAAAACCTATAACCAATCATACAAATACTAAATCCATAGTTGGATGAGGTGTTGATTAATAGGGTTATGTAGGTTTTAGTTCTTCAGAGGTCAAAGGTTCAAATCTCATAAGAGGGATTGAGGATGAGAACCACCTTTGTGGGAATGAAACTATCCCAATAGATTTCCAAGCTCTACAAGTTTCACAAAATCATATATTATCACAATAGTGACACATAATCATTTCATCCAACACCGGAACTAGAATAACCTTAGTTAAGGAAAAAAAATCCTTAATAAATTATTAGTCTTAAAATATATCTTTTTTAATTTTTTTTTAATCTGAAATTAGTATTTTCGTTTTATTTTCTTCATATCAAAAGTTTCCATTCTCATGTATCTCTACCTTTAATAGTCATATTTGCAATATTCCCTAACCTTAAAATCTAAATGGATTTACTTCTCCCCATATACATTCTGAAATTTTAGAGTAAATTTTAATGTAAAAATTAAATATGATAATATTTTCCTTGTGAATTTATATAGATCAAGATAGAGGGGGCATTATCGCGGACTATGTGCAAATGTTTGGGGTTTTAACCAAACAAAAAATTCCAAGGTAAAATCTTGGATTCTCGAGTTGAATATCAGCATACTTTTTCATCTCACAATTAATGTAAACATATAAATATATATATAATGTTGTAACATATTCAAAACAAATATTAAAGAAACGTCACAAACACCTCTTATTCCTTTATCAGTTTCGCCCAACCCTGATCCAAACACTTGGTGCATATAATTGTCTCACAACTTTATGGCCCAGATCCCGTTTACGTATCCTTGCTTCAAGACTTAGTCTAATTCGATTGTATATAGCTTGAAAAACGGCTCAGAACATCAAAATCATAACAACTCAGTTTAATGAAAATAATAATATCTTTAATATGAAATGATGGTTAGAGCCCATGGAACCCTAAGTAACAAGTTCCACTTCTTTGTAAATTGAAGGCAAATTGGACTCCCGATTAATGTTCACACTAGCTTCAATTCAACTTGAAGGCTAACCTAATCTTTGCAAACGTGAAATACATTACAATTATATCGTAGTTAGGCTTCCACGTAAAAGACCACATTCGACATTGAGGTACTACTTCTAAGCTAGAACGGTCAAATCCTCATCTCACTTAGATCCGAAAAGCCCTAGTTCATGACAGCGACAATACCAAGTATACATCAACATTTTTTAAAATAAAGACCTTATTCAACATTGAGGTACTTCTTCTAAGTTTGATTGGCCAGCCAAAACCCTAGTTCATGTCCACAACTTGCTTTATTGATAGCGTTCGACCTGTAAACATTCAAAGGGGTCTCCTTGATATAACATCCTAATTAGACTTGGCACCTTTTTGTGTAGGAAACCCATTCAGAATACGACCAGATTGGCATCTACTTAAATATTTTCCTTGGGTTTAGCTATCAGCAAAAGAGAGAATGACATATGTGCCTTCGAAAAGTAGGTGATTATGTGTGGTGAATGTTGGGTTTCAAGTACATCAAGGTTATTCTACTATGAAGGAGAGAGGAAGTGATCCTATGAAAGAGAGGTAATAGTATCACTCTAGCAAAAACACACACATAGAAAAGGTTCATCTAACATCCAGCGAAATAGTCCAGAAAGATGCGACGAACATTAAAACTATTAGAACACATTTTCAATATGATAAGCATCAAAATAACCGAAATAGCTCAACTACTTTAGTACAAGTGGAAAAAAAACATGAATCATAAACATTTACAGAACAATCTTACAAGTATTCATAATCCATGCATAAAAACATGTTGGCCATCAGGCTTAAAATATTAACTAAAAGTCCCAAGGTGCATATATACAATGAACATCACTTGCTACAATAGTGGAGCACTCGAGCCACTACTTGCTCCCCAAAAGAACTAACTCTTTCTCTTTGATGCATTATGGGAGAATCCAGGGTGAAAGGTCCTTTTCTTGTACAATGAGGGTGTATATCTAAAAGGTGGGGTGATCCTTCACATTCCTCTTGATTATTGGAATACTCATGAGTGTTTGACATCCCTATCAATTTTCAACTCTCACATGACTCTTTACATTATGTACATGTCCTTTCGACTTACACTTTACAATACATTTCAAATAAGAATTTACATAATCCACAAAATGATGTGGCACATGATGACTCGTGACATGAAATGACATGACACTCATGACATGGAATTCTTGATGACATGGCAATGTCAAGCCATTCATTATTGTATTTTACATTGTGTCCCCTTGAAGATATAACATGATCTCCTCTTCCACCTCCATATGATTAAACATGTGGAGTCTTCAATGTTATTAGATCTTGAGCTGTTGTCGGAATCTGATGTCCCTTTTCTTCCTCCCAACTGATCAACTTGTATTTGCAGCTTTAGAGGTGTATTATAGCATGGTCTATGATCTATAATGCAAAAATGAAGGTGATATACACAATTGCAAGTGAAATTTTATGTATTTTGGTTAATGGATCAAGTTACAAAACAAATAAACAAATGATTTTAAACTTAGTTAACATCCAAAACAGAGACAAAATACCATACCATAAGCACATAATAACAAACATGATAAAGCAGTTCACCCCTCTCCTTGGATACATCTCTTGGTCCATCTTCCAATGTAGGGCCTCTTTCATTATGTGCATAAATTTTGTGTTTACATGGCTTTACAATGCTCAAAATTCAAAAATGATGTCTCCAATGTATCCAGAATTATCAAAACCCACCATCTGGGCTCTTTCTCTACCTTATTTAGCCAAAAACTAAGAAAGTTAGGCTTCTCCCAAGTTTTTCCCAATTTTCCAAGGGATCCATCGTACAATTCAGCCGAAACCTCACTTGAGTGCCCTAGACCGAGAACCAACACGCAAATCTAGCTTACAATCACACACGACAGGCGAAATTGTCGAACACTTTAAATGTCCAATAACCCCTATTTTCTAAAAATTGCGGTCGTATGGGGGCACGTACCCAGGGGTTGGGGATAACTGGTCACCCTCGTGAAACAACCCCTAATGAACTAGATAATGGTCATATAATGTGTAAACAACTAAGCTTGGTGCCAAAAATTTTGTGTGCGCCAAAGTTATAAGGGTCGGTATTTATATGCATTGGCCATGTGCCTTGGGGCTAACCCCCGCTCCACATGCTTAGTTGTTGCCCCCTTTCGTTACCTCCCATTATGGATATGTGTGGCCCATCTTGACTAGGGCTGGCCCCGTCTCCGTGCTTTAGGGGTTGGCCCCTCCTCCAAGATCTGACTATGGTCATGTGCATTGAGGTATGTGTAGGCTATGACTTGGGGGCTGGGGCTAAGCCCTGACCCATTGTCCCGCTCCTTAGTTCTAACATCGCAAGGACCGGGGCTAGGGCTTAGCCCCGACCCCAACCTCCATATACATTTTTCGCCAACCTTAAGTAGAGGTCGAGATCATAAAGGTTAAAAAACATAATGGTGGTATGGTGGTAGTGGACCTTAATACTTAGTGACAGGTTTTGTCTTCAACCCCCATCGTGCTCCTTTGGCCCTTCAACTAGAATTTTAGCATGCCACCTAGAGGCCACGTGGCAGCCATCAATTGGCCACATGGCCTCCAACCATTTCTCCACTTAAAACACAGTCAACCACTAAATAATAATAATAAAAATCTTGAAAACACCAAAGTCCTATATTTTTAGACGAATCTGGAGTGGCCAAGTGGTAGCCTACCACTGGCCCAAAAATTGTACAGTTAACTTGTCAATCTACAATTTTTTTACCCCTTTGATAATTCAATCAGAATGCAATATCGAGATCATACAATATCGGTTTAAACAATTCAAGTTGCATTGGATTCAAATTGTTGAGATCTATGCACTGCTATAGGTTTTGAGAACTTTTGGACACTTAAAATTTTGAGTACTTTACTGATCCCGCGGATAAGTATCCTTCTCCATCTCCCTCTTTATCATCCTATCATAGCATGATAGAGTACGTGCATATGCAATTCACTCATGACAAGATGACATTAGTTTGATAAATTGCCTAATGTGAATGATTATCCACCTACTGAGAGGGAGAGACTCAAGGACTGTGCAATTGCATAGCTCATGTAGTGAAGGGTCAAGTTTAAGCCTTGATATTGTGTAATGCATTGTTCAGGCTAGACTAGGCTTGAGGATTACATAGTTAAGGGACTCAAGGAGACCGGTTGAGGGCTTGATCATTGAGATTGCCCACTGCGTAGTACTGGAAGGAGAGGGAGGTTAGGTGATTGCATAATTGCACAATTCATGAGATGAAGACTAATGCTTGAGGACTGGGAATGAACAATGCATAGCTCAAGGTTAAATCAAGAGGCATATTCCATAGTTTTGGAGCTCAGGGGCTGGACTTGAGCACTAACATTACACAATGCACATTTTTTGGACGTAGGAACTGCGCTATACATGTTGACATGGTAAGTCCAACTCATTTGCAAAAAGGTAACCACTTCGAACCACTGAAACTAGATTTTGTGCATTATGCGACACTCCACACGCTAATGAAAGTGTCGTCTATTAGCGTGTGGAGTGTCGCATAAAACTTAGAGAAAACAAATGGGACAAGGAAACTTAGAGAAAACACATAGGGTATAATATTTGGATGTAGGCAAAAATTTTGGAGGGTGTTGTAGTAGCAACAACACTTGGCATTGAACTAGTTGAATTCCATCTTCTCTACCTCGGTCAATTATTTTGTGCAGGGTCTATTTCTTCAGAGAGTAGTGATTCATCATGCATATCACTTTAGTTTCCCAACTTAACTCGTGAATAAACATAGTCCACTTTGCCCATCCTTGATTTATCACAAATATAGGACCAACAATATCGCAAAGTTTCAAATCAGGAAAGGGCAGTATAGGTTGCAAGCTTTAGATTTTTAGAGTATAGTTTTTCATCTATGATGTTTCTCCACTGTGATGAGGCCTCGATAGTACCCTAAGAGAGTCACCGTAGGAACACAAACATTTCTCCACTTCCAGTGATCCTGGACAATACCCCGATAGAGTTGCTTGCTTCACCTCTCTACACAGGAAGCCTTTCTCTTCATTCACCCTTTATTTATATATTTTAAATAAGATTATGAATAAACGCTTATTCATTTCATGGGTGGAAGAGGGATCCTGATTTATTGAGAGTAGAAGAGGTTGTTCCTTTAGCTAATATTATAAAGACCTCTTATTTAGGTTTTCTCATTTAGATTTTTCCACTTTTACTTCTCTACTTGATTGGATAAGCGTGGAAAAACTGAAACATAAAGAACTGACTGTGGGAGTAATGTTTCCAGAATAGAAACCTATATCATGGTTCAAAAAAAATCTCTCTTTATGGAAGGATCATATTTTCCATCAGAACATCATTGATCAAAAGATGTAACCATAATAAAGGAGAAGGACTGAAGGTTAGCCAAAGATTGTAGTGTCACAAGACTCTTTTCAATTTAGCCACTCACAATGAAGAGGGAACACACATTTACACAAGATGCTTATTTATATAAATGGAAACTCATAACACAAGAACAAATAAAACAAACAAGCAAAAGAACAAACTATGTACATAAGGTAGATCACTACCCTAGACAATAATTTTAAGTACTGTTAAAATATCGGCCATTAACAAGAAGAGAGTGAATATTGCCATCAAAATATTGGAGATGGTATGTGTGATGGCCAAGTTTCTCATGCAAAGTATGCAGTTCGATCTACATGGATTGGAACTTAGTGTGTTTTCCCTTCTCTTCATGGACTTTGTCCCACTTTAAGACCAAATCACCCACATTGGATTCATTTTTCCCTGCAGACTTTTTGTGAAATAATCTCCTGATATGATTCTAATAGAGGGAAATTTTTTCTTTAGCTTTCTGTCTTTCTTCCTATAACTTGTGAAGGGTGTCTATCCTACTTTGAATTAATAGGCATGGATTACCCTGGAACTATTGTGAAAGTTGAAGGTCACGAAAATAGATGTTCGGGGTTAGGGCAGATTCTTTTCCATACATCAAGAAGTAAGAAGATGTATTTAGAGAAGGCTTAGGTGTGACTCGGCCAGCCCATATGAAATTGAGCAAAGAACAATGCCAATTCCTCTGTTCAGATAAAAAGGCCCTCTTAATGATGAAAATAAGGTTCTTATTAGTGGACTTAGCAAGACCATTTCCCTATGGATATTAATTAGTAGAATTTTACAATATAATACCATTTTCCAATGCAAACCACATAATCTCAATGACAAAAAGAATGTTGCATTTTATAAACAAGTGAAGTTCAAATTCCAAACTTGGAGATGATATTTTGTTTGAGAAAGTTGATGACTTCTTGATTGTTCACTTGAGTGGAACCACTTTTTTCCACTGCATAAAGTAATTTGGGAAAGTGAGAATATAATGGTGCTTCCTTGGAGGGTGCTAGAAAATATTACTCATAACATCCAAAGCCCATTGTTGAAATGGTTCTTCAATAACAATACGCTGCAATGGGGAAGCTGACCTCTTTCCTTGGATGGCACACTTCTAATAGACCATAAACTTGTGGCCATATGCATGAGAACCTTTAAATAATGTGGGCCAATAAAAAGCGATTGGCATGACTTTGTGCGCTGTAGTGTGATCCGCAAAGTGTCCTATGGCTAGTCCTTCATGGAGTTCACGTAACACCTTTCTAAATACTGTGCTTCTAAGCATTTGAGCAGGACTTGTTATGGTTCTTTCTAAAAACCACCCTATCTACCAACTCCTAAGATAAATATTTCAATCTGACCCCCCTCCTTTATCTTGTGGATAAATGAGGGAGAAATGTATCATGCTCAAGATACTGATGACATGCATGCACCAAGAGTTTGAGATATTAGTGTGGGTAGCTCACTCAACATTCTACATCTCGTTCTCCTTCTCTCATCTAGATGGATCATCTTCAGATGTATTCACTGCTTCTTCTACTAGCTGTCATAGACCATGGCCCTTGATTGTGTGAATTGGTTTGAGTTACAGATTTCATGCTTGTAAAATAGTTATCCAGTTTGCTCTTATCTCATCCAGTTGTTTTTGGACAAACAACGATCTGAATGTTGGGTGTAGTACAAAGATAATACACTGATTCTTCAAAATATAGGGTCATAAGTGATTCACCACCTTGTAGATTGCATAATCCCATTTATCAATGGCACGCTAGTTGAGTTCAGGTCCTTATAGGCTAGCACTCATAAAGGATATAGGTCGCTCTTTATTCTCATCATCTTTCAGTGTAAGCACAATGGAAAGAGAAGTATCAGAAGAAAATATTTATCATAGGAAATCCTTATTAAATTTTCAACTGTGCAAGGCTGGTGCTTATTTTTCTCTATTTACCCACTTGTATACTGCATCCTTCTTCACCATCTCTTGCATTGGTTTCACTATTTGAGTGTAATCGAAGATGAACTTGCAGAGATAGTTTATCTTCTCCAAGAAGGACTGCATGAATTTCTTGTTCACTAGGAAGGGAATCTACGTCATAGGCTTAACCCTTTCAGTGTCCACTTTAATCACTCTATTTTCTATGACATGGATGAAGAGATTTCGCGTGGACACTGATAAAATTCTCTTCTTGGGATTAAGAGACATCCCGCATTTTTAACATCGCTCAAAGATTTTCTTTTGGTGGCGTAGGTGGTTCGATCTCCTCTTTCAAAACACCTTGACATAATAGAGAGACACAACCATGCCCTAACTTATTAGAATATAGAATGTGATTTCCATTTCACACTGAAAGGTTGCATCGACATGAACCATCCAAAAAGGAATTCATCTAGAAATGGACTTACCCTACTTTGTTTGAAATATGGTTTTATGTTTGTCACACACTAAGACTAGAAGTTGTTTGTAGCCTGAAAATTCATCAAGCAAAGAAAACATTTTTGACCCCGATATTTTCTATAATATATGCTCCATTGGTGACACCAAATAATTATCTTTGTTGGAGGCACGACTAAGATTTCAGAAATCTACACACAAACGTATTTCCCCAGACTTCTTCCTCAATGGGACCAGATTAGAAACCTACGTTGATGTGAGTGTCCAAGAATTTCCTTAATGCCTTATGAATCAGTGGCTCAAGTCTCGGATGTACCTTCTGTAACTTTTGGTGAGAAGGCTTGGCCGCTTCCTTTATTCGAATAACATGTTAGATTATTTCTATGTCATAAGTTTTGATATCATCGTATGTCCATGCGAAGTCATCTCAGCACTCCTTGAAAAGGAGGATAAAGGCTTGTTGCTCTTGAGGTGTACATCAAGTATCAATATTAACAAACTTTAGATATTTCTCCATTCTAAGATTCATATGCTCATGCAATAGTGTTGAACTGTGAATTTTGACATTGACTGGTCCTCTAAAGTGATTCTACAAGTCATACAAGTTCTCTAATGATACCACACCCTTAGGAATGGGGTTTTATTTACTTACTCGAGCTGCAGCTTGTAACAATTTTTCGTTCTTGTCTTCGTCAATAGTTGCGTATTTGAACACATCAGTGTTCTCCATGAAATTCAATATCTGTTGATCATCATTGAAAATGTGCAAGTTAGTGATATTGTCTAGGATAGATGGATTTTAAATAAATTCAATAGAAATATCATTTGTAAATGATGGAAACCTACTAGTAGTATTTTTTAATGCATTTGCAACTAAGTCATACATTCTAAGAATAAATACAATATTGAATGCTTGGAATTGAGAAATCAAATGTCATACCTCTTGTTGATAACTTTTGAAACTAGGTGACACATAGTGCATAGTAGTTTGTACCTATTGTATGATGATCTCAGAGTCACCTATTACTTGAAGAGCCCCAACTGTGAGGTCAATGGATTTCTGCGCCGAGTGCTAATGCTTTCTGGTTAACAGGCGTTGCAAAAGTACAATCTATACAAACCAATACATCATTTTTATGACAAATCTTGGAGACCAGCTCAATATCAATACATCGAAGATAAGGGTTTGTGTATCAAATGAATTAAGCCATCATTCTTCGAACAGCACTGGGAGCCAACGGTTCAATGCGTTATGGATGCTACGTATTCACGCTCAGAGAGAATTCGAATCCAAGATAACAAATTCTGAGAAAAACTATGCCTGCATGTCCACCAATATTTCTCCAACCAACGCTTATGCCAAACTAACATACATACTCAACGACCAATGCACATAGATTAAAAGAGCAGGTTTGATCATTCAATGCAGGTATTCACACCATATAACCAGCATATTGCGTTCAACTATTCAACTTTGCATTCAACATACCATGGAACATGCACGTTTGCCACACGAGATATACGGGAATACATTTGCCACCCTTGCAAGAGTCACAACAACATTACTTGCAATGCCAATGCGTCAATATGAATCTGGAAGGTCATAACAGTGTTATATGAACCAAACAACGCAAACACATATATAAAGCACTGAATGGATATTATTCAATGCACCAGCAGAATTGGATTGTGAATCAATGGAGTCGAAATATTTAGTTTTCACCATCAAACAGCTCAAAATCACTAGTTTTCTTTTTCTTCAAATCGCCATCGCACACTGTTAAAAGGCTCGAAATGATCCCCTTTGCCACAAACAACTCAAAATACACAGTTTCCACCATTAAATTCTCGATATCAATATAATTTTCACATTGGAGCAAAATCACAGCCGCTTTAAGGATTTTGAGCAATAAATTTCTTCAGAAAATGAATTGCGTTACCTTAGTTTGAGCCTCTAGCCATCAAGTTCTCAGGCAGGCAGCCGCCGCTGCAATTGGGCTGTGCTGCAATTCATCACCCCCTTTGAAAATCCGATCTGCAGCGTCAAATTTCTTCCGTTGCTCGACACCGCTATATACTCGCTCATTCCTAAACTTCATTCCTCCATATTCATCAAGAAAGTTGCCAAGAAAAGGCCTGCTGCCTTACATGGCTTAAACTACCCAATACTCCGCCTACTCCACGCCCGACTGACGGGCTTAGATCCTCTCGCGGTCTCAGATTAAACTTATTTTAATCATTAATGGCAATGACATGAAATCTCATTCTTCATTTGTGGTTTTAAAAAACTCAGGCAGATTTTACAATTACAATTATTTCCACAACTCCGAGGATCGTGACAAATGCCGACTTCGGTCCTCTTATTTTCAAAATATAAATACTGCTCTCAACTTTTCTTCTCTGCATTCCATAAAACGAGATTTTGTTTATACGATTATAAATTTGTACTGCTCTCACAGCCACGCGTAGAAGCATAAATGTCAAATCAAATCAGTCTGCATCTGACAATTCGATTGGCCTGCGAGGTCTCGTCTCTATCAGATGAACAACTGGTCGTTGGGCGGAAAGGATACATTCACGTCATGTTCAGGTTCATGTACTTAACAGCATATTGTTTATCCAGACCAGAAGAAACATACATATGGCCAAAAGAAGAGCGCAATCCCGGAAAACTTAAAAGTGCCTGAGGGGCAGAACTAACAGAGTTTGCCAGCAAAATAAAATGCAGAGTGTTGTATGTGTACAACGTTAATACTCATTCAGTTTGAATACACATTCAGTTTGAATCGCTTGGAGAGCGTCCTTCAATGAAGAAAAAAATTTGAAAAATGAATACCTCTCTGCAAGAAGGCCGAGTATCCGCCGGACAGCGCTCAGTGGACAGATGCGTTAATGGACAGAGCCCAGAGGCGCAGGAATATGGAACGGTTTTGGATTCTGAGCGAATTCAGGGCAGCGCAGGTGTGGCAGAACGACAGAGGCATTCTTCTGCCTTCCATCAGTTCAGGACAGCATGGACAGCGCTGGACAGAACAACGCTTCTTTCAGGAACGTTCATGGGCAGTGAGGCAGAGAGCGCAGGTACTATGTCAGGCAAAGAGCGCAGGTACAGAGAGCGCAGTTATAAAACGTCTATGACACTGACGCAGTGAGACAGCGTTTGCAGCTGGTCTCTTGATAGAGGGCGCAGGCTTGTATAAAGGAATATGGCAGAAATAAACTGCACAGAAAGGCCATAAAACAAATGGCTCAAAAATAATTATGCAGGGCAGGAATACGCCTGCTCTGATACCATGTTAAACACACATGGACAAGAAGAGAGATATGAAAGATAAAACATGCAAGTACATTTTTTATTAACATGAGATATACATTTATAGTACAATATGTGACTCTTGGGTTTCAGATTCCAAGGTCTCTTGGACTGCTTTGGTCTATTCGTCTTCCACACTAACCCATTTATGATTAGGTGTCCAACACCCCACAATGAGTGCTTCATATTCTACAGTGATATTAGTGCACTCGAATTTTAAGCGACACGAGATCATGTGTTTTCTCTGTTGCAGGTCTACTAAAATACAAACATCTCTAGACCTCTCCTGTGTCTTGGAAGCATCAAAATACAAAACCCAAACATCAAAAATACAACAGCTATTCCCTACACTAGTACTACTACTATTTACTATACATAGGTCATTTTCTCGAGTTGGACTAGGAACGAGTTCCAACTATTTGTCTAGTGGAACTGGGGAATCCTGAGCAAAGTAGCACCAAAATTTAATCTCCAAAAATAAATTTCTGAACATTAAATTTGTGAAAGCAACATCATCATTTTTTCCTTTAAAGGGTGTAATAGTGTGTTTCATGTAAGGTTATGATTCCACCCGGATTTGGTTATTCCTACCCTTATACGGAAGAAATGAATGTGACCAATAAGTAGAAAAATACCCCTGTTTTTTTATAGAACATTCTCTACTTAGTAGTACACTCGAGGCTTCTAAAATATCCACAATTACTATGTTTACGCAATGGTGAAATTGGTGATCATATGATAGGAGGATAAGAGCATTTATGAGTTCACCAATAGATTGGACAAGAATCATGTCAAGATGAATGATCTATGCATTGGTATTATCTCATTTGGCATTAATTTTCTTGCCAACAGGCAATGGGATTACTTTTATGGATGCACCAGATTCAACTAATAATTGTGAACATTGTAATTAAAAATTTTGAATGTCAATAAAAATGGAGGGAATAAAGTGTGAGCTTCTAATATCAATTAGTTAAGAACTAATTATGGGGGACCAAAAAACTTACCAGGTCCGTTCTTTAAATAAGAAGAAATATTACCTACTGAAGGCTATTTAAGGGCTTGGAGAAGGAGTTCCTACTAGGTGGCTATCCTTGTAAGCTCAACGAACGAAATGTTTGCATGATATTTCTTCATGCCTTCCACTATGTTATAATACAACACAGTAGACATTGTCAAAGTGTCTGGAGGAATGGTTTTTTCTCACACTTCTGAAGTGGTAGACTTGCTCTTACTGTCAATGGAAGCTTTTGCAGACTTATCCTTTTTTTTGTGAGTTGAGTTGACAGGCGACATGATTCTTCTTAATAAATGTTGCTTCAATTTTTTCCTCATCAACCCTTGTTTAGTAATAGGCCCTTGGCTCCTCAACTTGTATCAACCATTCCGTTTTTGGTCTGGGGCCTCACTCATTAATGGGTCCTCAACATCCTTCCTTGAGTAGTGAATGCACAATTGAAAGTATTCACCGCATATCTGACACCTATCATTTATTCAAGAATAGCAGATTCTTCCTTTTATTTTGTTTTTTCAGTCTACTCATGTTAAAGTACCGTGTCAATGATGTCCACAACCATATAATTCATGTTGTGATCCCATTATGGGCATGTCTTTTCTAAATGATATTCTTGATGAAAAGGTAAATATTGTTCCATGCCCAAGCTTTCAAAATTCAGCATGACATTTGAGATTTAGCTGATTGATTACTATAGGTGTTGCTGTTGTTGGTCCTTCTTAGGAAGTTAAAATTTGAGGTCTTGTTTCTAATAGTGGTCTCGTTGTCATTTGTTTTAACTCTACCAACTCATCGGACAAAGACTTGATGGTCATGGTCAAGCTTTCCATATCAGTAGCTTCCTTATCCTTGGCCTTGTTTGAAGAGGCCAAAGAGCTTTTGTCTGTCTCCTTGAAGTCTTTAGATGATTCATCATCAACGATAACCCCAATTGAAAGCAAGTCCTTTTCAATTGCAATATATTCTTCAAAATTTTGTACCAAAGTTTCTTTCGCAACCCTCTTTACAAAGTAGGAAATGCTTGTCGGCAAGGCAAAAGTGTAGTGATCGATCATGATGGAGGCATGAGGTGTTGTGTCTAGAGGAAACTGGTTCAATACCCAATTGAACCTCTGATTAAATTCTTTGACCTTTTCTTTTTCCCCCATCTTCAGATTCCTTAACTCCTTTAATAACATGGCTGGGGTTTTGTCATCAACGAACTTCTCAAGGAAAAAAATTTTAAACCACCTCCAATTCTCGTCTGAATTTGTGGGAAGACTACGATACCAAGAAATCACTCTACCACCTAATTCACATGGAAATTGTTTACATGCAACATCGTCATAAAGTACCTTGAGCGTGTTTAGGTCTAGGTAGAATTCATCCAAATGGTCTTCTGCTTTGATCACCTAGTCAAGGTCAGATTTCATTAACAACATTTTTGGGTGTCTTGGAACCTTATGTAAAATAACCAGAAGGGAAAGTGGGCCCTTAGTCATCCAATCTAAACCTTGGTCTGCCATTTCATCATCTATGTACTCCCCATCTTCTTCAGAATCTGGGGAATCTTCTTCGTGACCACCTAACCTGTGGAAAGTGTTGCCTGAGAGCACAACGTTATCTCTTTCATCCCCGTTGAAATATGGAGGTTTCCCTAGTTTTTCCGTGTTTTTTTTCAGATTCCACTAACTCTTCGAGGGTAGCCAAAACAAAATATCCACAATAGAAACTACTATCTCGGTAACAATTATTTATTTCTTCTTCAGGAAATAAGGAATATTATGTACTCCGGGAATAAATCTAATAGCTTTTGTGAGCTTATGGGTTATGGGTTAAATTGCCGAGATATACTCGTAAGAAACTTTGCAACTTTATTAAGGGATGGGCTCAAAAGATCTGTCTGTTTCATGAATATGATTCGGATAGGTGTTGGGAATGATGCCACCTTTTCTAGAGGAAGTATGTTGTTGATGAGTGGAGTTATTAGCCATGAAAATATGGCTGCCCCTAATCTAGTGATAGTAATGTTGGTAGTGTTAGACCTGCCAGTATTCAAAGGGGTCTCCCTCATATAAGGTCTCAATTAAACCTCACATTGTTTGGTGTAGGAGCCTCATCCAAAATACAACCTCGTTCACCTCTACTTAAAAATTTTCCTTGGCTTTAGCTATCATCAGGAGAGAGAATCACATATGTGCCTTCGAAAATCAAGTGGGTGTGTTTGGTGATTACTCAAATGCAAGTACATCAAGGTTATTTTATTGTGAAGGGGATAGGAAGTGAGCTATGAAAGAGTGGTAATAGTACCACTTTAGAAAAAACACAGAGACAGAAAAAATGTTTGTATAACATCCAATGGAATGGTGCACAAAGATACGATGATAATTAGAACCCTTATAGAACCTTCTCAATATGATAAGCCCTAAAATGACTAAAATAGTTCAACTATTGTAATACAGGTGAAAACATAACATGAATCATAAATATTTATAGAACACCCTTACAAATATTCGTAATCCATGCATGAAAATATGTTGGCCATCATGCTTCAAATATTAAGTAAAAGGACCAGATGCATGTATACAAAAAACATCATTGACTCCAATAGTATAGCGTTGGAGCCACTCCTTTATCCCTAAAAGAACTAAATATATCTCTCAGATGCCTTATGGGAGAAGACAAGGTGAAAAGTACTTTTCTTGTACACTGAGCGTGTATGTAAAATAAATGGGGTGATCCTTCATCTTCCTTGTGACTCTTTGATTACCCTCATGACTGTTTGACTTCCCTATGACTTTTAAACTCTCACATGACTCTTTACATTCTATAGAGGTCCTTTGGAAATCAACTTTAGAATACATTTCAAATAAGAATTTACATAATCCACAAAATGATGTGGCACATGATGACTGAGAACATGACATGACGTGACAGTGATGACATGGTACTTTCAAGCCGTCATTTGTTGTTTTTCTCCTTTTGTCTCCTTCAAGATAGAACATTATCTCCTCTTCCAACTCCATATGGATAAATATGAGTTGTCTTTAGTGTTATTAAATATTCATCTATTGTCGCAAACTAATGTCCCTTTTCTTCCTCATGATTGGTCAACTTGTATTTGTAGCTTCAGAGGTGTTTTCTAGCATGGACTCCTTCTCCATCTCCTTATTTATCATCTTGTCATAGCATAATAGAGTACCTACATCTGCAATTCACTCATGATAAGATAACATTAGTCGAATAAATCCCCTAGCCTAATATTTGCGTGATGATCCATTGATTATGCTGGAACTCTGTCGCAGTGTGAGGGAGAAACTCAAGGACTGCACAATTTCATAACTCAGGGAGTCAAGGGTCAGATCTGAGTCTTCACACTAGGTAATGCATAGTCATGCTAGATTGGACTTCAGGATTGCATGGTTGAGGGGATCAAGGAGCCAGACTAAGGGCTTGAGCACTAATATTTCCTATTACGGAGTGCTTTAAGGATAGGCAGGCAGGGTGATTGTGTAATTTTGCATCTCAAGAGCTCAAGGGTGAGGCTTGAGGACTGAGATTGCATAATGCATAGTTTAGGGCTGACTGGAGAGGCAAATTGTGTAGTTTTCAAGCTTAGGAGTTGGGCTTGAGCACTGAGATTGCATAGTTATTGGAGAAAATAATTGTGAATTACACACTGCCAAGAGGAAAGGATGCAACTTCAGGGCTGAGACTGCATAGTGCGCAGTTCGAGCTCACTGAAAGAGGTTGAGTGGCCCGGTTGGGGAGTTTTCCCAATTTGACTAAGTGTTAGATCAATGAAAGGAAGGTAGGAAAAACATGAATCTGAACATGATCACATATTTAGATCATTCAACAATGCAACATGGAACGCTCATAACAATGGAAAACATCCTTTCCTCAATGCGACAACTTTGCGACAACCTACACAAAGTGCGACACCAAAGATACACTTTGCAATGACCGTGACGACACTTGTGTGACAGTGCTTGAAACTTTGAGAATGAGTGAAATACATGTTTACCTGGTAAGGTCAACTCATTTACAGAAATTTAACCACTTGAAGCCACTGAAACTAGCTTTTGTGCATCGTGCCACACTCCACATGCTTAAATCCAACACTTTGATGGCACACTATAGGGGCATGAAAAAAAACCCACATACACATAATACTTCAATTCATACAAACAACTAATCCATACATATGCATATAAAATTCCATAAATAATTCCTTAATAAATAGAATAATTACAAGAGAAATATTTGCCTAATAATTGGCCACTCACTCTTCACACTCATTCCTACCTTATATTCCTCATGACTCACCTAGATTATACAAGTGTATCTCAACCCAAATTAGGTTCTAGATCCTAAACAAACTCCCACAACATTTCTCATGATCCACAAAAACCCTCACCTAATCCCTTAGCTCTAGATGAGATCTAACTAACCCTCAAGTCTCTCAACTCCTCAAAAATGCTCTCCAAGTTTCTCCTAATTATAGTGATTCTCATTTTCTCTTAAAACTATTCAAAAAATACATTAAATAATTAAATACTAACTTAGGGAACTAACTCCCTTGGTAAAAATGTGACCCTAGGTTAGATGCTCTTGCATCAGACTCCCTAGGTAAAATAAATTCATGGTCTCCTCACCATATCCCTTCATAAATTGATCAAAATTCCTCTTGGATCCCATACTTTAGTCTGTAACTTATCATCCATTATTTGTTGTTATCCATCAAAATCTCTTACTTTTAACTCCCTAGGTTTCCAAATTTTGTTTTGCATCCTTCCATCAACACACCAAGTAGTGCCTTCAACTAAACAATCTATTTCTTGAACTCTTCATCACTTAAGCCAACTGTTGTGGCATCAATGTGGCTTTTCTCTGAATTATGCAAATGACTATCCATAGTTATCTTTATCTCCTTCTTCCCTTGCATAAGTTTCTTTTTACACTTCTTGTCTTTACAATAAATTGACTAAATTTAAGTTTCGCACTCTACTAATCATACACCCATTACATTCAATAAATTTATTATTACAAAACCAATCTCCATCATTTCATTTTCATTTTTTTAAATGAATCTTGAAACTTGTGGTTTATGAGCGAGGTCATAAAAATATACTTCAATACAATTAAAAAACCTCACATATTATATAATTCCATAAGCACTTATTCTCCCTCATGGTAAGCCATCATTAAATATCCACTTCAATACAATTAAATGAAACTCAAATATAAT
Organism: Pinus tabuliformis; assembly: GCA_031772625.1. Lineage (NCBI taxonomy): Eukaryota > Viridiplantae > Streptophyta > Pinopsida > Pinales > Pinaceae > Pinus > Pinus tabuliformis. The sequence continues at coordinate 180,558,182 of CM062820.1, forward strand.
ATAATTTTATGAGCACTTATTCTCTCTCATAGTTTCTTTGTAAGAGTATACACTTAATAGATTTAATATAGCGTGAATACTCCCATTCACAAATCAAATTCTCCATCAAAAAATTCTACTCTATGATCACTTTTTAAGAAGTATCACTTTATGATCACTTTTTAATAGCTATGTAATTCATTTTCAAACCCAAGTTTTTGGAGAATTTAATTAATCAATATTGTCTTTCTTTATTAGTATTTTCTCAGCTTTACATACACTTTGATTTTCTTGCCAATGAGACAAAAACATTTAGAAAAAACAAATCCAATAACTCTGAATGCGTGAGACTAGAGCATGCAAAGTCAAAATAAACTCAAGAATTTGGATGTAGACCAAAATTTTATACAGTGTTACAACAAACTTATAACCCAAAGCCAAACAAAAATAGCCAATATACAACAATATCTTTCAAAATGATCGTTTTAGTTCCGATCTAGGTGGGAAATTCTGTGTTAGTTGCAGGTTTGTTCGATGCACAGATTTCGATCCTAATCACAACGCGTCAAACATTCATTCCATACTTACCCATCAATGGTTTGATACCAAACTATGCTGGCCTTTGCTAATCACAAACTAAGGGCTTCTTGCCCTCAAAGTACACCTCCACTTTTTGAATTTATAGATATTGAAATCAATGACTATTATTTTGATTTCGAACTCGTAAACATGGCTACCAAATATTCCATTTTATTTGGTTCACATTAGATTTTCTCACTATGATTGTGCCACGATCTTTTATTATTGTGATTGTTTTTAAATCTTAAACAATGAAAACAAATTGTCATTTACTTGAATAATATATAACGAATTAGAAAAAACAAGAGATGAAAGTCATATTTTCTTACGCTCGCTAATAAGTTGAACGAGAAAATGTTTCAATGTTTCTTGGAGTTGCGTGTAGTTAAACACTGCGTGCATGAAATGGTAAGAGGAAATAGGGATGAACAACTGCAACTGACCCGCAACCAACGACTATTTAGCCATTTGAACGGCCACTACCATTGCCCTTGCCAATTAACACATCATTACACCATGCTACTTGCATTGCTATGCCAGATAGCTACGGTATTTATCGTTTTTACCCGTTAAAAACTGCTCGACCAGTTCACGTTCTGATATGGTTTATTGGGCAAATTTTTAATATAGTTAATATATGTAGTAATATTGACCACTCTAATTTAAGTTTAATTTTGAATTGCAATTTCTGTTGCCTATAGTTTCATCTTCTTTATACATTGATATATTGATAGAATATATATATAATTTTTCTTTTCAAAAAAAAATATTTATTTTCCTTAACCACAATAATATTAAAAAAATTGTTTTTTTTAATATTTATATGTAAATATAAACCTTATAAATTGATATGATTTTTCATTTCTAATAACAATATATTTATTTTCTTTAATACTATCATCACAAAAAAAGATAAAAACTAATTTAATTATTCCCTCTTCCAAAAATAACATTTATGATCTATTTCAGTATTTTGAAAAATAACTTTTTCACTTTTAATTTCACAATTAAGTTTAACGATAATATATAGTATACCATTTTTTTTTCATTTAATAGTTCCAATAACTATCGTAATGAAACTCAAGAATGAGAAACTTAAAACTAAAAACCACTTCCAATTTAAGACTTGCAGATACTTGTCGAGTAGCTTTAGGCATTCGATTAATTCGATGCCTACGGCACAGGTTTTGCTTACGTGACCCTGGTTCAATAGTATATAGCTTGAAAAATGACTCACAAGGTTAAAACCCTAACAGCTCGGTTCCATGAAAATAATAATATGTTTAATATGAAACACTGGATACAGGCCATGGAACCCTAATCACTCCGTTAGCAATCGAGGGTAAATTGGATCTCCAATCGCTTCCATCCATATCTTCGCTGCGAAGTAGCTGAAGCTTCGCAAACGTGAAATGTATTACAATTGTCTCGCTGTCGGGCTTCTGCGGGGAAGACTAAGTTCAAGTCAGGTTTTTCTTGTGACGTCGACTGATCAACCCTGATACCGTAGTTTACATCCTCGTACCCTTTAGAATCCAAACCTCCTCCTTCATACTTCATGCTAATGAACAGTTATTTTGGAATAGAATTTTGAGTATTTTAATTTAATTAGGTTAATAGTAATATTTAACGTCATCGTGTCATGTCTCCCTGTACAGATAGATTTATTTATTTATATCATTTTTTATCAAAATTCCAATCGTGGACATTATATCTTATGGGAATTTTCCTTTTTTCTAACGTCTTTATTTTTACACGAACTTTCTAAAATTTAAATTAAAGGGATAGTTACAACCATGGAGTTTTTTAATCCCTAAAATCGGTATTTCTATGAACATTTTAAACAAACAGGTTGGCATAGTATCATGGCCTATTTTCCTCAATGACTCCTTATTCCACATCCATAACATTTCCCTTGCCTCTTATTTCTAATATAATCCCAAGCCGCAACCATTATCTTATTTATAGACTTCTTCATCACTCCTATTATAGACTTCTTCATCACTCCTCAATTTTAGTTTAGAATAAGGATGACGCTCTCACACCTATACTTAGTGTTCTATGATCCCCTGATCATGCTTTAGCTCATTTTCGCATAGTGATTTTTTGTTGGAAATATTAATCCCAATCACCGCTTTAAACACTATGATAGCAGCCATACTTGTGAGAAGTATTTTGAAGGTTGCCGATTTTTTTGCCATACTTGTCAGAGGTATTTTGCAGGTTTCCATACTTGTGAGAAGTATTTTGCAGGTTGCAATTTTGTTTGCAGGCAGAAGGACTGGTAGTAGTACAACGTTGACCATTACTCAACACATCCTCAACACATTAGAGAGTTAAAGCACTTAATGAGGGTTGGTAAATATGTACGGGTGAAACATTTACTGCACAACTCTTAGTTGTAGTCTGCAACCTCATGAAATCCTTCATCCAGTGTCTTAAATATTAATCAAGCATCCAATGTGTTAAATATTTTCTATGACATAAACTAATGAGTCAAAGTTTTATGGTTGAATAAATATGCATGTAAAAGTCATTTGACAGAGAGGGTGAAAGTATGAGAGGTAAAGATAAAATCGTGGAGAGAATTTTGGTGTGCACGTAAGATCTTTCTTGTTTTAGTGTAAGATCTTTCTTGTTTTACTTGGAGCAACAACCTCCAATTTATCATGGGAATGTATTTTCCTCTCATGGGAATGTATTTTCCTCTCCCCCCCTGCTAATTTTTCTAACATGGTATTTGAGCAGGTTAAACTTTATTAGTGTAAAAACAATTGTTTTTACTAGCAATAGAAATTGTTTTGAGGGAAGATTGTTTCTGAGCATATTTACCAAGATAGAAGGTTTTATTTACACTCAGAAATGGAAACATCAAGCAAAAGCTTGACTAATCCTCAGATACCTCAGTTTAATGGAAAAAATTATGATTATTGGGCTATTACAATGAAGGCCCTATTTTCTTCTCAAGACGTTTGGGATTTGGTAGAGAATGGTTTTCAAGATTGAGCACATGGAGCAGCATACAATGCCTTGTCTCAAGCAGAAAGGGATTTGTTGAGGGACAACAAGAAGAAGGATACAAAAACCATCTTCTACATTTTCCAAGTAGTTCATGAAAGTATTTTCCAAAAGGTTGTAGCAACAACAAAGTCCAAGCAAGGATGGGATGCCCTCCAGATAACCTACCAAGGCATGGCAAAAGTGAAGACAACAAAGCTACAAATGTTAAGGAGACATTTTCAAATACTTTGTATGAAAGAGTATGAGAATGTAGAGTCATTTTTTACACATGCAAGTGGACTCGTTACTCAAATCGGGTCTCATGGTGAGACACTTGAAGAAAGGAGAATAATTGAGAAAGTTTTGAGAGGTTCGCCGGCAAGGTTTGATGTTGTTGTTGTGGGCATAGAAGAGACAAAGGATCTCTCAGAGTTTTAAGTGGATGAACTTCGTGCATCACTCATTTCTCATGAACATAGACTGAATAGAGAAACAAGCTCCTCATTGGAGCATGCCTTCAAGACACAAGTTTCATTTGGTCAAGGTAGAGGGAGAGGAAGATCATATGCTAGAGGAAGAGGAAGAAGCCCACACAGAGGTGGAAGAAGCATCCTTTCAAGCTCAAGTGGAAGGGGCAGCAATCAAAATCCAAGTCAAGGCCCAAGCCAAAATCAAGCTCAAGGTCGGAGGTATGATAAATCTGAAGTCCAATGTCATTACTGTAAGAAGTATGGTCAGTATGAAAATGAATGTAGAAAGAAGCAATATGACATTAGTAATAAACCAAGTGTAACTTCCACAAAATAAAATCAGAACGATGATAGCCTTTTTTTAGCTTGTAATGTAGCACAAGAAAAAAAATTGACATATGGTCTCTAGTTTCATGGTGTAGCAACCACATGTCAGGGAACATAGGAATGTTTTCCAGCCTAGATGAAAGTGTGAAATCTGAAGTGACATTAGGGACTAATAGCAAAGTCTTTTTCATGGCCAAAGGGAGAGTTAATATCGTAAAAAAGAAGGGGGAGAAGAAATACATCTCAGATGTTTACTTTGTCCCTATTTTGAAGCACAACCTCATAAGCATTAGACAACTCATACAAAAGGGATACAATGTCCTTTTCAAGAATGATGAGTGCACAATTTTGGATAGGCCTCCAAGCAAACAGTTGATTGCAAAGGTTTAGATGATAAAGAGTAGAATGTTTCCCTAGAGATAAGACCACATTTGAAGGAAGAAGGCGCACAAGCACAACTATCAATGAACTGACAAGAGGATGGAAAAAAGGGTGCAACTGTCACACATATAAACTTTGAAGTTGAAGTTAAAGATGAAAATTGGTTATGGCATTTAAGATTTGGTCATCTCAACTTTAGAGGTTTGAATTTGCTGCATAGAAAAGACATGGTGAACGAGTTTCCACTTATAGAAAAACCAAATAGCCTATGTGAAGCATGTATCTTGGGCAAGCAACATAGAGAGACATTTCCAGTAGGAAAGTAAGTAAGGGAAAATGCGCCTTTGGAGATTTTCCACTCAGATTTATGTGGACAAATGCAGACACCATCAATTGGTGGCAACCACTATCTATTGACCTTCATAGATGACTATACAATGAAGACATGGGCCTATCTCCTAAAACAGAAAAGCGAAGTGTTTGAGTGCTTTCACCAATACAAGGATATTGTTGAGAAGAAAAGCGAACACTACATTAATGTCCTCATGATTGACAGAGGTGGCGAATACATCTCGAATGATTTCCTTCGATTTTTTAGGGAACATGGGATTCACAATTAATTTAGAACAAGGTATACACCTCAGAAAAATGGTGCAGTGGAAAGGAAGAATAGGACCATTATGGAAATGGTAAGGAGTATGTTGAGGGAAAATCATTTGCCAAATGATTATTGGACTGAAGTTTTCGCTTGTGCATCATATATCAATTAAAATTAGAACAGAAAACTCACACACAACTTCATTAAAACAATTGCTTAATTACATCACACTTATATAGGAAAACTTATGCAACCAATTCCTAACCACTCACAACTAATTCTTGTTCAACTGCTCATAACTAATTCTGTTCAACTGCTTCATAACTAAATCTATTTCTGCATTATTCTCACATCCTCCCTTAATGGAGAAATGGATTCTCTACAATACCTAACTGACTTCTAAAAACTTCAAATTTGATTTTACCAAGGGGCTTAGTAAATATATCAGCCACATTATCCTTGGTGTTACAAAATATCAATCTAATTTCATTTGACTCAATTTTCTCACGTACAAAGTGGTACTGTAACTCAATGTGTTTTGTTCTAGCATGGTAAACTGGATTATGTGCTAATTTGATAGCACTTTGATTATCACAATTGATACATGTTGCACCACTTTGCGCTTCTTCAAGATCTGCAAGAATTCTCCGCAACCAAATAGCTTCACAGGTGGCATTGGTCAAAGCTTTGTACTCTGATTCCGTTGATGATAAAGAAACAGTTGGCTGTTTCTTACTACTCCAAGATACGACCCCTGATCCAATATGAAATGCATAGCCAGAGGTAGATCGTCTGTCATCTGGATTTCCTGCCCAATCTGAATCAGAAAAACTTGTCAGTGCAACATCAGATACATCAGTATACATAATACCAAGATTCACTGTTCCCTTTAAGTATCGGAGAACTTTCTTTGCAGCATTCCAGTGATTTCCTGAAGGCTTAGCCATGAATTGACTAAGGATACTGACTGTGTATGCAATGTCTGGTCTGGTAGTGGTGAGATAGTTCAAACTTCCCACTAACTGACGATATAATGTTCCATCTCCCTCTTTCGATCCATCTTCTTTGTACAACTTTGCATTCTGTTCTAAGGGAGTTGACATAGCTTTGCAATCAGTCATATTGAACTTTTTAAGAATCTCCTTTGTATATTTGCTTTGAGTGATCAAAGTTTTACCAGGTTCTCTCCATACCTCAATTCCTAAGCAGTAATGCATTTCACCCAAATCTTTCATTTCAAAAACCTGTGACAACTGAACTTTAATTTCTTCAATTAACTTGTGAGCACTGCCTGTTATAATGAGATCATCCACATACAAAGATATTAAAGCAACATTTCCTTTTTCATCTTTCTTAAAATACAAGTTAGGATCATTTTTGCTTTTCACAAATCCATTCTGAAGAAAGAAGGTATCAATCTTTACATACCATGATCTTGGTGCCTGTTTCAAACCATACAATGCCTTTCTTAACCTGCAAACCAGATGTTCCTGTCCCTGTTTGACAAACCCTTCAGGTTGAACCAAATAAACTTCTTCCTTTAAATCACCATTTAGAAAAGCAGATTTGACATCCATTTGATGTATATTCCAATTATGTTTTGTGGCTAAGGCAATCAGTAATCTAATTGTATTCAACTTAGCTACTGGTGCAAAAGTGTCTTCATAATCAATTCCCTCCTGTTGAGCATATCCTTTTGCTACTAATCTTGCCTTAAATTTATCAATTGTACCATCTGCTTTAAATTTTGTTTTGTACAACCATTTGCTTCCAATTGGAACTTTATTTTCAGGAAGTTCCACTAATTCCCATGTTTGATTGTTCATAATAGAAGCATACTCATCATTCATAGCATTAATCCATGGTTCATGTTGTTTAGCCTGCTCATAATCAATTGGTTCTTCAACATTCATTATATTAGACATTAAGGCATAGTCTCTATACCTTTCAGGAGGCCGAGTCTGTCGGGACGACCTTCTTGGTGTGGGTGTTCCATCCATGATTCGTTGGCTTTGAGGTGTATCACCCCCTTGTGATGACTCACTGCTGCTAGATGTGCTCGTACTGCTGCTATCATCCTGATCCTGTACCTGTACCTGGACCTGTTCCTGTTCCTGCTTAATCAAAGTATCAAGCTTGATATGCGCATCATTAGAAATATGCCATGTATCATTCTTTGTATTACTTTTATCAGTCTGCTCATGAAACAATACATCACGACTTGCAAATAGTTTATGGGAACTTGGATCAAACAATTTATAGGCTTTTTGATCCGTACAATATCCAATGAAAATACACTTGATGGACTTGGCATCAAGTTTTCTTCTGTTAGCTTCAGGAATATGAGCAAAAGCAGTACATCCAAAGACTTTGAAATGACTCACATCAGGTTTATAACCATAAAGAACCTCAAAAGGAGTTTGAAAAACTAATTTCTTAGTGGGACATCGATTCTTCAGATAAACAGCAGTGTTAATGGCTTCTGCCCAGAAACCATTAGAGATGTTCTTACCTTGCAGCATACTACGAGCAAATTCCACCAAGGTTCTATTCCATCGCTCAGCAACACCATTTTGCTGAGGGGTATGTGGCACTGTGAATTGTTGTTGAATTCCATTAGATTTACAATAGGTGTTAAATGCTTTTGATTTATATTCACCCCCTTGATCAGATCTGAGTATTTTAATGCACTTTCCTGTTTGTTTTTCAACCATATTTCGAAACTCTTTAAAATACTCAAATATATCACTCTTCCTTCTAATGAAATAGACCCAGGTATATCTAGATCTATCATCAATAAAAATAACAAAGTATGAAGCACCACCAAGAGACCTAGTTTGCATAGGTCCACATACATCAGTGTGAATTAATTCAAGAATATCATACTTCCGTTTCTCAGTATGAACAGGAAACTCTTCTCTATGATGCTTACCAAGTGCACAAGCTTCACATGGTAAATGTTCACACTTCATAACAGGAAGACCTTCAACCATTGATTTCCTTTGTAACAATGATAAATCATTGTAATTTAGGTGCCCATACCTGTGATGCCATAATTCTGCTGTCGATGTCTCTTGGGATGTCAATGCAACATGGCGCTTGACTGTCACATCCAATCTGTATAATCCTCCAACCCTGGTACCTGTAGAAACAACCTTGTAGTGGTCCTGAACATCTTTCACTATACACCCCAATTTACCAAATTCTACTTTTAAATGATTATCAGTGATAGTGGAAACAGATAGCAAATTCTTTTTAAGAGCAGGTACATACATCACATTATGAATCTGTCGCATTTGTCCATTAGGTAAGTACACATTTATTATGCCATAGCCTTGAACTTTAAGTGACCTATCATCTCCTAGGTAAATGTGTGTACCATCAGATTTCTCATAATATGTATCATACCATTCTTTATTACAAGTCATGTGTGCCGATGCACCAGAATCTATAAACCAAGCATTCTCATCATCAGTTTCAGCAGACAATGCAGCATCAGAAAGAAATAACTTAAGATTTTTAAATCCATCATTCACTGAGGTGTCTCTGTTTATGCAATTTCCATTATGCCTGCTATGTCTTTGATTTGATTCATTATTCTTTCTCCTATAGCAATCTTTAGCCAGATGTCCAGGTTTTCCACAATAATGACATTCAATGTTCCTTTTAACATAAGAATCAGGAGGGGCCTTACCTTTCTGCTTTGCTTGAAAACGGCCTGTGTTTCTGTCCCATGATCTCCCTCGGAATGGTCTTTGGCCTCGTGCAGTCAAAGCCAAATCAGAACTATTTGACTCCAGTTCAAAAGTTTTCATGCGCTCTTCTTCTTGAAGAAGAATTCCAGCCAATTCTTCAAATGTAAGGGGTGTCGGTCTAGCTGAGAGGGCTGAAATAAAGACTTTATAGTTTGGGACTAACTCCTTTAACGTAACAGTTACCAAGTCTGTACTAGAAACCTTTTCACCAATATCACCAAGCTTATCACTAAAGTCTTTAATTCGGGAAACAAAGTTACTAATGCTTTCATTGGCATCCATTTTGATAGATAGCAGCTTTGTTTTTAAAAATAAAATACGGTTTGCATTAGTAGTTTCATACAAACCTTTGAGAGTGTCCCATGTTGCCTTTGAAGTTTCACAGTCCCGAATGTGAGGAATAATATTGTCCTTCACTGACATGCATAGTAGCACCCTTGCTTTCACTTCACGCTTCTCCCAATCTTGAGTGTTAGTAGGAGGTTGAGGCTTGGTCTCGTCACCTTTGACAATCGGCCAGAGATTGTATGCCTCCAATACTGTTATGATCTTAAATTTCCAATTTACATAGTTGTCTCCATCAAGTTTTGAAGACTCATTTAAATATGAATCTGCAAGGGGATTAGCCATTTCTCCACCAATGACCAAATTCAATCCAACATGAAAATAAAACTCTGCAAATTACAAGAAAAATTACAAGAATACGACGCTCCCCTTAACTTCAACCTCTGAGAATACACCAAGTAGGGTTTAGAATTACACAACACCCTTATAACCAAAGGTCCTGACGGCTTCCGCGTGAGTGTTCACTTGAAACGGAAAATATTATAACAAAACAGAGGTCGTTTAATAAGGCCGATCGGAAAAACAATATGACCCAAGAGTCCAGAATTATAACAAAACAAAGAAACCGGGCCGACTAAAATAAAATATGACCACGGCAGTATAAACAAAGTTCTGGACAGCGACGGTTCTCGACAGCTCCAGTGGGTTCTGGACACGACGGTCTCGCTTCTCGACGGAGGTCTGGTTACGGCCACACTGTAACACCAGCAACTCTTGCTTCTCAACAGACAGCACCAGCAACTCTTGCTCCTCAACAGTTCTCGACAGCACGTCAGCCACCAGCAACTCTTGCTTCTCGACAGTCTTCGACAGCACCAGGCAACGTTCTGGACGCAACGTTCTGGACAGGGACTCCACGCAGCCTTTCTGGACGCACTCCACGCAGCACTCCACTGTTCTGGCAGCACGCGGACGGTTCTGGACAGCACACAGCAATGGCTTCTCGACGGTTCCTTCAACCGGCGTCAACACACAGGCTTACAACTGCGGTGTTAGCGTCTCCTCTTTATACACACAACGGTGTGAACTTTTCAGTGGTAGAGACAAAGACTTTACCTCACGTCCCTCATAACTGTGCTCTGATACCAAATTAAAATTAGAACAGAAAACTCACACACAACTTCATTAAAACAATTGCTTAATTACATCACACTTATATAGGAAAACTTATGCAACCAATTCCTAACCACTCACAACTAATTCTTGTTCAACTGCTCATAACTAATTCTGTTCAACTGCTTCATAACTAAATCTATTTCTGCATTATTCTCACAATATCATGAACAGATATCCAACCAATAGTGTCAAGAATGTTGTTCCTGAAGAGGCACGAAGTCGAATAAAGCATATTGTAAATCACTTGAGAGTTTATTGATGTGTGGCATATGCATGTCCCGGATGAGTTGAGGAAGAATTTGGACAGAAAGGGGGAGAGATGCATATTTTTTGGATATAGTGATGAATCCAAGGCATACAAGCTCTATAGTCCATCAACCAAGAAGTTCATAATCAACATAGATGTGCAGTTCATAGAAGAGGAAGCATGGGATGGAAGCTTAGAGAAGACCGTGAATGTGAAAGCATGTATACCACATGAGGACAAAGAGGAATTGGTAGCAACAAGCAATTACTCAACAATGACTCCTTCAACTATTAAAGCACAACAAAGCAAGTAGCAAGCAACACTGTCAAAAAATAATAGGACAACATTCGACAGTAAAGCAAGTGTTTCTCCAAGCATACTACAAAGCACAACACCAAGTGACATGTCAAACCCATCTTCAGCAAGCACAAGAAGACCAAAATTTAGAAATTTAAATGATATTTACGAGCAAGATGAAGTTGATAGTAGCGTTGCTTTGAATTCCTTATTTTCATTATTTTTTCATGTACATGACCCAATCCATTTTGAGCAAGTAGTCAAAGAAGAAAAATGGGTTGCCCCAATGGAGGAAGAAATAGAAGCAATAGAAAAGAATGAAACATGGGAGTTAGTGAACCTTTTGAAAGGAAAACATGTCATTGGAGTGAAGTGGGTCTATAAGACCAAGGGAAATGTCAATGGTAAAATTGAAAGGCATACAACAAGGCTAGTTGTTAAAGGATACAAGTAGCAACATGGAAGAGATTATGCGGGGATTTTTGTGCCCATCACGATGATGGAGATAGTGCGTACAGTGGTGGCGATTTCCGCGCAACCTAAATGAAAAGTGTATCAAATGGAAGTAAAACCAATGTTCTTGAATGGAGTTCTGAAAGAGAAATTTTATGTTATGCAACCCCCTAGTTATGAGGAAGAAGGCCAAGAAGACAAACAAAGCTCTTTACGGGGTGAAGCAAGCACTGCGTGCATGGTATGGCAGGATAGATGCTTACTTGTTGGACAATGGTTTTGACAAATGTGACGGTGAGCCTACTCGCTACAGCAAAGAGGCCGATGGTAAGATTCTTATTGTTGTCTTATATATAGAGGATTTGATCTTTATAGGCAGTGATGATTTCCTCATTGTTGATTTCAAAGAAGTCTTGAAGAGTGAATTTGAAATGACTAACTTGGGGTTGTTAAGGTATCTTTTGGGCATAGAAGTGAAACAAATAGAAAATGGAATTTTTTTTTCTCAAGCAAAGTATGTAGCAAACATTTTGGATAGGTTTAATATGCAGAACATAAATCCAACACCAACTCCAACTCTCATGCGGTTGTAGTTGAGAAAAGAAGATTGCAGCAGCAATGTGAATCTAGCATTATACAAAAGTATGATAGGCAGCTTCATGTATTTGACCGCCATTATGCTAGATATAATGTATGCAATGAGTTTGGTGTCAAGGTTCATGGAGAAACCCAAGGAAACACACTGGAAATAAGTGAAATGAATTCTATAGTATGTCAATGGGACAAAACAGTATGGTATTTTGTACGTTGCAGCATATGATTTTAGGCTGGTCGGTTACACTGACAGTGATTGAGTAGGAAGTGTCGATGATAGAAAAAGCATGTCAGGATATGTTTTTCATTTGGGTTTCGGAGCCATTTCATGGGCCTAAAAGAACAACTAATAGTATCACTGTCAACAACAGAAGCTGAAAATGTCACCGCAACAACAACATCCTGTCAGGCAGTTTCTATGAGAAGGATGTTGAGGGATCCTTGCCACAACCAAGAGGGAAAGACAACTATTTTCTGTGAGAACACTTCCAAAATTGCATTTTCAAAGAATTATGTCTTTCACAAGAGGACCACACATATTGATTCTACATATCATGTTATTAGAGAGTTGATTAACAATGATGAAATTGTGTTACAACATTGCAGGTCATAGGAACAAATTTGTTGATATTTTCACAAAAGCATTGGCAAGTGAAATTTTTATTTATCTCAGAGATTGCTTGGGAATTGTCAATGGAAGAGGTTGTGATTAAGGGGCAGTGTCGGAAATATTAATCCCAACCACTCTGTTAAACACTCTGACAGTAGCCATACTTGTGAGAAGTATTTTGTAGGTTGCGGATCTATTTCCCATATTTGTCAGAAGTATTTAGCATGTTGCTGATCTATTTTCCATACTTGTCAGAAGTATTTTGCAGGTTTCAATTTTGTTTGCAGGCGGAAGGACAAAAGGTCTGGGCAGTAGTATAACGCTGACCATTCCGCAACACATCACATAGTTAAAGCACTTAATGACGATTGGTAAATATGTATGGGTGAAACATTTACTGCGGAAATCTTAGTTACATTACGCAACCTCCAAGCTCAGGAAATCTCTCATTTTGTATAATCATCCATCTCGTCCCTTAAATATTTGATCTAACATAAATTAATGAGTCAAATTTTTATGCTTGGATAAATATGCTTGTAAAAGTCATTTGCAAGGTTGTGTGAGAGAGACCTTGAAAGTCTGAGAGGCAAAGAGAAAATAGTTGAGCGAGTTTTGGTGGGCACGTGAAACAAGACACTGTGACTATGTGTTACTCTGGAACCCTCATGAAGCATAAATCGCAGTAAGTCCTTGTTTTATTTGGAGCAGAAGTCTCGAATTTATCATGCGAATGTATTTTCCTATGTTTTGAAATATTATCAAAAGTATGTCATGTTGCGATGTCGTATTAAACTTTCACAAAGTAAATTTAACACAACCATTTTTCTTTTACTCTGTTTTGTTGTGCGTTAAATTTCAATTTCAGTTAAGCATCTGTGTAGTTGATATATCCTTGTTGCAACTAAAGTTGACTTTGCCACAACTGATTTCTGAGTCAGACTCCTCTCCTCTGCCCCTACGAATTTTTCTAACACCTTTGACCCCATATTGGCTACTGTCATTTTAAATAATCATAGACTGTTTAATTAGATTTTATTCTAGTTTAACATAGTTGGCCCATAAGCAAATAATGCATTTCAAATTATAATTACATTCTTTATCAAATTTATCAAATGGATGTTAGAAACCTCAAAATTTAGAGCGAATACTTACGTGAGCCAGTTCACAATGGCAGGTATTGGTTGATCCGGAGGATACTCATTTGAAGTAAAACTCTACCCACCACCTTGTTCTGGGCACAGCACCCCCTACCTCAGGAAATTCCTCTTACCTAAATGCAACTACACCATCATGGGAACTCGGTGTTGTGTGTATTGGGAAGCCCACGAGCAATATCGCCTTGATAAATGCAGAGGGGATTCTCCCCATTCTCTGTGGCGTATTACATCCTCCTTGCCTGCATGGGAGGTTGGTTGTGTGGAGGAGATATGGTAGAACAAAACAGGGCCAAACGACAAACACCCTTGGAACTGGAATCCATTCCACCCACGGCTGTTGTGGTATTTGGGTTCTCTTGCAATCCTCGGTAACCTGGTCTCCCATGTCCTTTACAATATTTCAGCCCGGATCATCGAAACATATTGTCAAGTCGTTCTTAATCGTTGATTCCACATTTCGGTTTTCAATACACATGCTACCAATTGTACAACAAATGATGAAGCTAGCACCCAAGGTAATTACCAAGCACGAAAAGCGGAGCTCTTAGGTGATGGTACATCACATTGAATTGTTGACGGGACAACTGCATATACATACAAATTATATTTACGTACTTCCATCGTATCCCCTTTAGTGTCGTCAAACACACCTAATTCAGAATCCTTTCTATCGTTGGAAATTTCTCCAGAAGCATCTCTAGACCTTTTCAAAAAGTAATGCGTTTTCTTCGTCCACATGAATGCTTATTTTTTCTTTTACACGGGGCCAATGCCAAAACCCATCTTCATTTCAGCCTCTTGAATAGCATGCCCAAAAACTTCCCCCAATACTTAATTTCCCCTTCTGTACGGAATTTCACTAGTCCAGGCAGCATTCACGCGGCTGTATATCCCTAATACTTAAGGACCCCATCATCCGCTTTCGTAATGCCCAGATCTTTTGACCTCATAGACTGGCTAGCCAGTCCTCTCCTTATGAGCGCTGATGAGGGTGTTCGATGGGGCCACGATTGTACATTTGAACATACTGATTTTTTTTAACTCCGAGATGAAAAACCCATCTGCCATGGTTCACTCCCACCAGCTCTTTTGACTTAATCATTCTGTCTGCCATGTTGTACCCCCAGCAGCTCTTCTGACATCAATTTTCAAGTTGTATTTATAAGATCCCTCCTTTCCATGCATCTACTTTGTACATGGACAAAACTTCTTCCGCTGATATAGTTAATCCCTTATCAAGAGCTCGATGTGATCTATTAGAACGAGATTTGAATAGAACGTATGAACCAACAACATTGAATTTCACACGAATGATTCTAGAGATTGAATAGGAGTATTTTGATTAAATTGTAAAACCCAATAATACAAAACATTACCCACATACTTTCTCAGAGAGGCGCACTGAATGCTGTAACTATTTGGTGCATGCAAAGCTTCAACTTCTATGATTATTGGAGACCGAGTTCCTATTCTTAGGTGCATCCAACCCGAACAAAAACTGAACCATGCGTCTACACCCAACACGCAATAAAAAGTTTGTGTGTGTCTATATATATACTCTAATCGCGTCGTGTGGAGACCGACAACCGTTTACCAAAGCCATAACAATGGATAGGATTTCACCTGGAAAAACGAACACCACCACCCAACCTAGGACTCACTTCTTCCAGTTCACCCTGAGTTAGAGTACTTGCCCTTGGATCAACTACCTCTTGTTGATCTCTCCAATGTGTATTTAATTACATTCTTGCATGATAAGGTCTCCTTCAGGAGCGTCTTGCTTTTGTGGATTTTTTATCCACTTGCCTAGGCTTTTCGCATAAAATCTCGTCTTTCTCTCCCACAATGCTTTTATGTTCTTCTTTTCAAGATTAGCATCTTTCTCTAGTTAAGTAGCGTAATGGATATTCTTATCTAGCATTTTATCTAGAATTATGTCATGAAAGAATTATCAATTCCTATTTACCAATGTGATTTTGTTTGGCAAGATTCTCATGTCTAGGTGCTCTTATTTCCAGCCACTTAATTTTCCTTTATTTATTTGGTAGTAAAACTATTTACTCACATTTTTTTACTCCCAACCCTATATTTTATGCTATAACCGAGTCTAAACTCTTCCCATAATGATAGTAACGGAGGGGTAATACATTCGTCCACCCTTAAATTCACACCATCCTTGGTGTATTCTCTAGTCATTTCGATATCTTACAATTTGTTTTCTCATTCTCAGGTAGTTTTTTTTTCCCTAAAATTCTAGGTTCCGATGGCATTGCCACTTGAATCAGATCTTTCCTAGTTGTATGCTATAAAGGGGATTCTACTAGTAAGCCTCCTTCGAGCGCTACCTATAACGTGTGTTTCAAGCCTTTTTAGGCATTTTGTGAGAGACATCAGATGCCTTCTTCTAAATAATATTTCACAAAAGTTAATATCATAACTTTAATATAATGATGCTACTATTTGAGTAGCTATTGGCTCAATGTTTCTCACAATTTAACTATCATCCCTCATTTTCAATTTCATTGCATTTAAATAGTAGGATGAAATGTGTGTTCTTCCAATGCATTTGTATTAATGCCGAACACTTGCTTCATGCTTCCTGCAGTCTCCCTACACCAGTCACATTATCCACATGTTTTCAAACAATGTTAACCTCATTATCACAACATCAATTCAATGTCAAAGGTTCCTTTAATTCGTTTATTCAAATTTACATTTAGGTAGGTGCAATCATACCAACCTTGGTTTTTCAAATGGAGGATAGAAAAAAGTGAACATGTTCAACCTCCGAAACGAAAGCTTAACTAAACAATGAATATCAAGGGATTAAGTGTTTTGATTGAGCCGATCTTGGCCATATATCTTGTGTTTGTAGGAAACTTCAACACAATGAGAGAAAATGATAACATAGAGGTAATCCTGCATAATACATTTGTAACATAACCATTAAATTTGGTTTTGGAGAATGAATCTGTCACAATACAAGATCTCAATGACACAAGGAACATGACCTTCATCCAATCATAAAGCACACCTTTATCAATGATAGTTAATCTAGTATGGATTGCAATGTTATATTTGAGGTTTAATGACAACCTTACCCCTGTCCTTAGCTAAGAAAATAATTTCTTGATACTCAAAAGTAAATCACACGTAATCGAGTTGTCATATGATTTCATTTTATTTTCTTTTTTTTAACGATCTTGCAATGTTTTCTTTCCATGAATTCTTATTTTCTCTTTCTAACACCACTCCAATGCCATGTTCAGCCATGCATAATCCAGTGTGTGTATCCCAAAAAATTCAGACAACATTTATGGATGTACATACACCTCATATACATGAATGATAAACGAAGGTTACAATGTTCTCCAACTCCACAACGTCTTTAATTTCCAGGAAACTATGCATACTCAAGTTTAAACCTAGATTATCCACACGTTGACACCCCACTTTAAATATTAGATCAAAACCCTGAAGATAAAATCATGTAATTAATTCATTGGAAACAAGATCAATTATCCTTGTGCACAACAATCTCCATCACAAGTACCTACTTAGCCCTCCAATATGGTTGGAGCATCACATTGACCTAAAAACTAGTTGTTGCATCATTTTTTATTCTCTCTCTGATTACTTTGTGTTTTTTCATTATTACACAATTATGAACTAGGAAGAAGCTGTCTAACAATAACGTTTTCCCCTTCGACGACCATTCAAGTTTTTGTTTTGGTTTTTTTTTTTTTTTTTTTTGTAATGGAATGGAGTTACGAGATTTTCCACAATAAATTTGAGTATATTCCATCAAGGGGTAGCATTTAGGTTTTTTGTTTACTACTACATGTACAAAACATCATCACTCCTCTCACAATCAAGTTTTTGTAATGCTAGAAATGTTTTCGTGTTATGGATGCCATGCTCAATTATTTTTTATAAATACATAAACTAATAGAGTTTAAGTGTACTCCAAAACTATATATAGATCTATTTATATAACTATGTATGAATAAATAACTTCCACATAGCACAACATATTGGTGATGAGTCATTTCGTAGTCATGTGTTCCATAGAACATTAGTGCTAGGTCTACATTTCCCAGTAAAAAAAACTTGTTACAAATACATTGAATAGTCTATTGCTTAGAGTATGACATGGATATGTATTTTTAAATAATTTTCAATGGATCAACCCCCTTTTCCTATTTCCTTTTTTGCTATGTAACTTTGGTTCAACATGCTTGGTTGTTGATAGTTAGTATTTTTCTAGTTTTATTGAAATTTCCTGGTTACATCAACATTTCTTTAATTTTGAATTATGTTCGAGAATGATGGGAATGATGAAATTGGCAATAACTGATATGAAATGTCTTGTTTTTTATTTCACATCTAAAGTAATCAAGGTGTATGAATGTACAAGGTAGGTTCTTTAGATAGAACACCAAAGAAGACCGCTCAGAAATAGATCACAGATCCGTACACCAGTATTCTTGACGTGGTTAAAACCATCAAAGTGGGAAACCACCCACGGCCTGAGCCAACATGGCCACTTTAGTCAATTTATTAATGTAAAATAAAGAGAATTTACTTAAGCTTCTCTCATGAGCGGTTACCTTACAAATGACCCTCCATGCTCTTTAAATAGAGATCATGGACAAATCGGGTGTTAAGCCACAAATCAAGTGTCAGTAATAACGAGGAGAGAATGAATTGTCAGATCACTTCATGTCTAGAACATAGCATGACCATCATATTGTCAGTTACAAAAAGTACATAGTAAAGAAACACACTTTACCTAACTACACACTAGACCAAGTTATACTTAACTATTTCCTATGTGTCGGAATATCCTAACATAACCCCTTACGAACAACTTGGGATATGATTGAAGGATGTACAAATATGACACAATAGGAGAAGGAAGGAGGCATTAGACCCTATCCCCCCTTAGTGACAACTTCGTAAATGCCAACCATAGATCAAAGTTTAGCAAACTTCGCCTCTATGAGAGCCTTTGTAAAGATGTCTGCAACTTGATCATCGATTAGACAATATTCCACTTCAAGAACATGGTTGTGAATGAGCTTCATGATGAAGTGCATGTGTAGTTCAATGTGTTTGCTGTGATAATTTTGAACTGGATATTTTCGTAGTTGAATGGAACTTTCATTATCACACCCAAGTGTAGTCGGATGCTGCTGATGAAAACCAAACTCTGGAAGGATCTGACGAAGCCATAGGGCTTCCTTACTAGCTTTTATTTCGCCACGATATTCTATTTCTGTTGAAGAAAGAGTAATGGCACTTTGTTTCTTTCAAGACCATGTAATAGGTCCAAAACCAAGAGTGAAGACATAACATGCGGTAGAATTTCGATCATCACGGTCACCAGCCCAATTGGAATCAGTGAAACTAGCCAATAGAGGAGATTCTTATGCACTGTAATGAATCCCAAACTGAACTGTACCTTGAACATAATGATGTATTATTTTAACTTCTTTCCAATGACTTTCATGTGGATTTTGCATAAAATGCGCAATAATGCAAACAACAAAGGAAAGGTGACAACATGTATGGGTTAGATACAAATGTTTTTGAACAAGATGATGGTATAAGGTAGCATCAACTTTAGGGGAAGTACAAGTGATTGAAAGTTTGGCTTTAGACTAAAAGTGAGAAGGATCTGGTTTATAGTCTTCCATGTGAATACTTATACTAGGAAAGGAAAATACCTTCTTTGGATTGCAAGACTTGAAAACCAAGAAAGTAATGCAAGTGTCATAAGTCTGTTAGTTCAAAATGCTTTTTAAGGCTAGACTTCACATGGATTATAAGGTTGGGATCACTACCAGTAAGGATAAGATCATCAACATAAAGAACAAGAATGATAAGAGACTTACCCACTTTCTTGGTGTAGATAGTATTGTCAAAATGACACCTAGAAAAGCTAGTATCCAAAAGAAAGCTATCTATTTTGCCATAACAAGCCCGAGGGGGATTTCTTGACACCATAAAGGGATTTCTTAAGCCGACATACAAGGCTAGAGTCTATTTGTATAAAGACAGGAGGTTGTTCCATATAGATTTATTCGTGCACGTCCCCATGCAAGAACACAGATTTAACATCCATTTGATGGACTTCCCATTTGAAAGAGGTAGTAATCGAAAGAACAAGGTGCATAGAGTTCATTTTGGCAACAGGGGAGAAGGTTTTACTATAGTCAATGCCTTCAACTTGTGAAAAATTATTAGCAACAAGACGAGCTTTATGTTTATCAACTTTTCCATCTGGTCCAAACATGGTTCTATAAACCCATTTTCATATAACAAATTTTCATCCCTTTGGAAGAGGAACAAAATCCCATGTATTGTTTTCCAATAGTGAACGATATTATCCACTCATAGGTACATCCCAAATTGGATGGCTTGAAACTTCTATAAAGGTGTCAGGATCATAATTTGCTGAATCTTGAGCCATTAAAGAAGAGGCTCTATCAAACTGAGAATGCCTACGATGATGATCTGTAGGATTGCTTGCAAGAGCACCTACTGCACCCCAAGTAGTGTAGACCCATTCTGGAAGATGAGGAGCTAAAGGAGGATCCCGAGAAGGTGGGGGGGATTTCCATCCTCTCTGCCATCATCTAAAGAAGAAATATTTTCAGAAGTAGAAGGGATAGAGAGAGGTGGCACATCTGCCAAGCTAGGCCGATAAGTTTTCATCAAGCTTTACATCTCTTCTAATGATAGCATTTTTAGATTTAGGTGGAAGAAGTCTATATCCTTTGACATCTTCAGAATATCCAACAAAAATACATTTTTCACTCTTAGGTTCTAAGGCTTTTTGTTTCTCATCTGGAATATGGGCCCATTCTTCACTTCCAAAAACATGAAAGTGACTTACATCTAACTTAATTGAGCTCCATGCTACTCCTAGAGTGATATTATTTAAAACCTTAGTAGGAGTGTGACTTACTATGTAATTTGCACAATTAACTACTTTTGCCTAAAAATTAAGACTAATTCCTTTAGATTGAAGCATACAATTAGTCATTTCCTTTAAAGTGTGATTCTTCCTTTCAGCTACACCATTTTTCTATGGAGTATATGGAAACGTATGTTGCAATTGAATTCCATTATCAGTGCAAAAGTTATTGAATTTTTTTTAACATATTCGATGACATTATCAGATCTTAGCTTAAGAATTTGATGTGAAAATTGTTGCTCAACAAAGGCCCTAAAGGCTAAGAACATGTTAAAAGATTCACTCTTGACTTTTAAGAAGTATACCCTAGAGTGTCTAGAGAAATCCAATGAAAGCTAAGAAACACTTGTAGCCAGATAATGAAACAACTAGAAGTGGACAAAATAAATCACTATGCACAAGTTTTAAAGGGGATGAGGCGTGCCAAGAGGCATGTTTTTCAAAACTATCATGATGATGTTTTCCAAGTAAACATCCGAAACAAACACCATCTCTGCAAGATACCATAGGAAGACATGTCGTCATATTTCCTTTACATATATTTGGAAGGGAGTGATAGTTTAAGTGACCAAATCACTCATACCAAAGTTTGCTCACTTCAGCATTATGCGCAACAAATACTGAGGGAAGAGTTGATGACGCAAATTTGTTAAACTTATACAACCTTGTAGAACCATCAACAATGCAAGTAGCTAAAATCTGTCTAAGATCTCTTAGGTCCTCAACTACAAGATCATGAGGTGAAATTCAATGATTTCACCTTCACCTGAATGAGTTATCTGATATAGAAATAGAAGGTTGCAGGATAAGGTAGGAACACATAAAAATGCCATATACCCCATATTTTGTGTCAAGCAAAAAATAACAACCCACGCATATGGGTGTTATTAACTAAAGAAATCTCCAAATGAAAAAAAAAAAGTTAAAAAGTTCAATAAGTAAAAAAACAAAAAGAAAGACCATTATTTTTTGTTGGTGGAAAAAAATCACTTTGTGTTGAGTGTAATGAGCTGAAACACTTGATAGGTGACTTTTCCTTTGATAAAACCATGAAAATATAAAAAAAAGATACAAAGTATAATTTAAGGCCCAAAACGAGAACGAGTGACCAAAAAGCACATACTTTAATTATTCTGACTAAAAAAAAAAGATTTTTTAGAAGAAAAGTGGGTCTTATCATAAAACAATTGAATATGCATACTAAATGATCGGAGATGCATCCTAAAAAAAAAAATAATAAAAAAATTTAAAGAAGAAAACATGGCTTTGTTTTTGGCCATGTGATAAGGAGCTCCATAATCAATGAGCCATTCATGAGAATGAGAAGAAGAAGATAGATTCAGCGCATAACCAAACTGAGGTGCTTGACAACCACATGCAGAAAGTATTATTCCTGAAGATGAAGTTGAAGATGAAGAGTGCTCCAAATGTATATTAAGCTTCTCCATTGTTGCTTCCAGGGCTTCCATCTTCTTAAAGCATTTGGATTCTAGGTGGCCATCTTGATTACAAAAGTTGCAATGTTTATCAGTGTTCTTCCCTTTGTTTTTATTTTCCTTATCATTTTGTTCAATTGATTTTTCATTTTGAGACTGAAATTGCTTAGGACCCTTTTTTGCTTTAGGACCATTCCTTTTAGGTTGCTGCTTCTTAGGATTCTATGAATTTGGTGTTGTTGGGCTACTAATCCTTTATTAGAAGAGTTTCTAGTATTAAGAAGACCAAGATGTAAAAGTTTTTCATGTTCTCTTATTAAATAGTCATAGAAGGCATCAAAATAGGGGGACTTGTAGGCTTGTCTTTGAGAAATAAAGAGTTCTCTAGTAGAATGGAAGGTGGAAACAAACACAGACTAGGTTGGTACTAACTTAGTAAGAATGGAATAGATAAGGCTACCATCTTCATTCTTAACCTTAACACCTTCCAAGAGAAGTCTAAGGGTCTTGAAATTGGACAAAAAGTCTTCAATGTAAGAAATTTTTTTTGGGTCCATCGTAAGAAACTCATTTTTGAGTTGATGGACTCTAATTTCATTTTTAATTCCACAAAATTTATTGATTTGTTTCATTGCTTCATCAAGGGTATCAAGTTCTATGATATGGAATCTAAGGTATGGAGACATAGACATACCTATCAACACACGTGCTTGATATTGCTTATTTTCCCATTTGGATTTCTTATCTTCATCTTTAGGTTTAGACTCTTAGCTTGAGGCTATTCTATAAAGACCTATACTTCTAAGTAAATCCACAATGTAGGACAATTGTTGGAAGTAGATGGTGCTATCAAGAATAACTTGGCATGTGTTGGACACCTAATCCTCTATGGGTTAGTGTGGAAGTGGAATAGACTAAGGAAGTCCAAGAGACCTTGGGATGCGGAACCCAACGGTCAAACCATGTACTATAAATGTATATGTTTTGTTAATAAAAAATGTACTCTCATGTTTTATCTTTCATATTCTGTTGCTACCCATGTGTGTGTTTAACATGGTATCAAAGCCATGATGTGTGGCCTATGTAGTTTTCTTCCTCATAGTTTATGCCTTAGGTAGAAAAGAAAAAAAAATGCCATTTTATTATTCCCTACGCAGCTGGTCTGAGTTGCCTTGAATAGCATTGGCCTGGTCTTCACTACCTGTAACATTCCATGCATACCCAACACTCCTGAGCACTTTGCCTTCTTGCGGCCTTCCTACGTGTCAAAACTATCATTCCTTAGCCTCGTATGCAACGATATTTTCTTGAGATATTATGCCCTGACATGACATTCTACTATGCCAATTGTGTTAGGTAGAAAGGAATTGAATTTATCCCTATCTCAATTTCCACTGAGATATGCATCCAACTGTTCATTTGATATTACTATTTTTTGAGAAAAATGAGTGCCTATTGACCTAAATTATCGCTACCATGGAGTTAAACGTTACAATTGCCTCCTCCTCTAGTTTCTCTGCATTGTGTGATTTCCAATTTCCTTTGTGTGTTTGGAATTCCACATTATGGTGAGAATTCCATGTTGTGGCCAGACCTGGGCGTTGTCCAAACCGTGTCAACTTTACACCTATCATGCTCAAGTCACAAGTTTGGCTCTAAAAGGTCCACTCATTAATTTTTTGTAGTTAGGTCTGTCAATTCTAGAATTGAAAAGTACTTGATAATTATTTCAGAGTAGTCTCCCTCACCTCGGTTCTATTTTTGAAAATAAGGAGAAACCAACTATCCGTTGGCCATAACTATGGGCCTGGTTTTGACGTTGGCTTTGCCCTTGGGAAACCTTTTCCTTTAATTACTTATTTATGACTTGATAATTACTTCGGAGCCGTGGCTAAGTTGGGCCTGGCTTTGAAAGTAGGGAGAGAGCACCAAATCAACTGAAGAGCCAGAAACTGAAACCATGGTATATGTTGAGAGGTCATAGTATGTTTATATGAGCAGGTTGTAATATGTCTTGAAGGGCGTAACTTCCATCTGAAAAATGCGGTTCTCCATGTCGATTTTCCATGAATATCATGCGACTATTCCTGGTGATGGTGCAATTTTTTAAAGGATGTTTCTCTTAGCGGACAGAAACCAAGGGTTTGTTGCAGACGGAAGCCAAATCGTTAAACACAACGAAAGCAATGCAAATTTATGCCACACATTCTAATACTTCTTGAAGACTACCAAAGCCACTTCCAACTATCGAAACTTTCTTTGTTGTTGGTTCTCCAAATAGCTAGAGCGGAGCTGCACTGTTACTTGTAATTCGAGAGAAAGAAGCTCGAGAAGAAAAAAAAGAGACTATATTATAAATATAACATTGATTAAAGAGATAACAAAAGATGCCTACAATGTAACTTCTTGTGAGTGGAGAATTACAGTTCACCAATCCCTACAGAGAACATTTTTTTCCATCCAAAGCACGACTATCTATCCTCCTTGGGTTTTATCCTTAAAGAAGTTCTAGTATTACACTGCCCCCAGGGATGTCTTTCCATTTGAATAATTAAATTCCATGTTAATTGAATAATGGTGTTTGTTCATTGAATAATGAGTTTTTTCTTAGTGCATAAGCATGGATATATCTCCTGGTGTGGTTATATGAATTGGTTTGAGCACTAAAGACCTGTCTGTTCACATAACATAAAGAATCTTTATATGGGTCAACATTGTTGCGTGCAGTTGCAGCAATTGTATGTATGTTCGTTAATCGTTGTGTGTTGTTCTTAGTTAATTGTTGTGTACTGTTCTTGAATATCTCGCTGCTGAGGTTTTGGAAATTGCTGGTAATGCTGCCTGAGATGGTGCTGGTGGCGGCGGCAATGGTGGTGGAGGCAACTATTATCAGTGCGACGACTTGGTAAACACTGGTGTGTTTCATATATAAATGTTGTTTCATATATATACACTATTTCATATATATCAGTGCGATGACTTGGTTAATGATCTAATAATCACTCTATGAGTGCCATCAGTGAAAGATTTATTAAAACAAAAGGTATTACAGACTCATGTGCTGGTGCGTGTGTTCTGTGTTATTGAAACAACAGATCGATCAGATTTCCAATACACAAAAAATAAGTGGAAAGGTAGCAGAGAAATACTGTAAGAAACACAAAGACACAAGAATTTTTAATAAGGAGTTGACCCTATTCTTGACGGCTAGATCTCCGGTCTAGCTCTCAGTGGTGGCCTTGTTTTATTGTGTCTTTATGCAGAGAATTACAAATACATGGACTCAATGAAAGTTCTCCTGAAACAGGGTTGCTTGGCAGGGTGGTTCTTAGATTCCCCAAGCCACTCGGAGCACACAGACTCTTGTTCTTCCTACCAGCTCTGTGACCCTTGGTCTACAGTGGAAAGAGCCAACTATGATGCTCAGTCCAGATAGATTCCTTTATGGGAACGCTTGAATCTTCAAGCTCTCTGGTGCTTGATGCTGCCTGTGGTTAGCTCAGCCATCTGTCTCGTCTGCTTGGCTTTACTGCTCTCTGTGTTCACCGTCTCCCTTAGTTGCTTAGACTCCTCTCAATTTGGGTTTCCAATTAACTCTTCTCTTCTCTCTGTCTCTCCCTTTCTGTCTTTATTCATGGCTTTAGTCATTCGATCCCTATGCCTATTCAGTTCTTCTCCCGCCTACATCGATTCACCTTCTACAGCTGTGCTTGGAGTTCCCTGTTCGGCGTCAGCATAAACACTCGAGAAGTGGCCACGTGTCTCCATCTAACTGGTGCCAGCATGCTTCGTCAGTTCGTTTCTTCTGTTACACCAAGTATGAATTCTTTCTCCACTGTGGCAGTCAAACGGACTCCAAATCCCTTTAGAACACGGCTTAATCCTCTGTCAATTCTGCTTACTCCATCGGGCGCAATCTTAGCCGTCTGATCTGGGCTCCTCCAGATCCAAGGTCATACACACGTCGAGCATGGTTGACTTGCTCAACCAATAGCACGTGATCACAGTGGTTTTTCTCTCCCCTCCACTGCCATGCATCGATCGCTGAGTGGGATCACTCCGCTCTCTTCCAAAACCCATTACCGTTAAAGGGCGCCCCAATCAATACCGTCAGTTTTCCAGAGCGCAGGTCCAGCCTTTGTCCTTTAGCACTTTTTGTTTCTTCGCCCGCAGTTCTCCGGCTCCCAACGCGACCGAGTGCTTAAGGGACTTCCACTTTGGCCCTATTTGCCTAGCAATGCGCGATTAGTGCTAAGCGTTAAGCACTAATCGTGCATCAAAATCGCCTCCTTTTCCCGATCCGGGCCTCCCAGGGGCTGCTTTGACCTCGTGCGCAGTCTCCATGGGCCTCATTCAACGCGCTTTGACTGAGGTCCTCATCGTTCTACTTTGGCGCCCATTGCCACTAGTTCAAGGCATTTTTGATCGCTGTTTTGGAATTTTCAGGGATTTTTTCAACTCGATACAGTCAAGGTTCTTGACAGTCAATTATGGATCCGATTCAAATCATGGCCTCCCTACTGAAAAAGCTTTTGGACCAACAAAAGTTGGTTTTCTTCAAGCATCGACTAAGTGAGGAAACTGCTATTTCACTTGTCCAATCTCAATCCACTTCGCACTGCTCGACTTCAACCCTTAAGCCCAATCCTGAGGTATTCCACTTGTCCACTACGCATCATCCTTACCTTCCTCTCCAGCACTGTATCTTCCTGCAACTCATTAATATATTCAGGTAGCAGGTAATCAACAAAAGGTAATTGACTCTTCTCTTCGGGGTCCTCAATCATTGAAAGTTCAAACAACCTCAAACAGTCTGAATTTACGACTGAGTAGATGTGCATGTAAGCTGGTAGCTCAAGGCGGAAGGCATTGTCACCAACCTTCTCAAGTATCCTGAAGGGTCCATACCTGATAGGTTTTAGCTTTTTACCTTCACCTTGCATCCTGTCCTTGCTGATATACAGCCAGACTTGGTCTCCAAGTTGAAAACTATGCTCCATTCAATGCTTATCATGCCTAGCCTTGTACTTGGCCTAGCTCTTTTCCAGCTATTCCTATACTGCCTGGTGGATCTCCTGGATCCATTCAATGAACCTATTTTCCCTATCCGCATCACTATGTCTATCAACCATGGCATCTTTAACAAAGACAAAATCCAAAGGGGACATTTGTATGAAACCAAAATAGGTCTCAAAAGGAGATCTATGGGTAGAAGAGTGTTTGGATTTATTGTAAGCTTGCTACACATAACACAAGTGTTCATCCCAAAGCTTAGGGTGTTTTCTGCAATATCCCCTCAGTAACTGGATCACCGTCATGTTAACTACTTCTGTCTAGCCATCTGTATGTGGATGAAAAGCTGTGCTTTTCTTTAACTGGGTGTCCATTAGTTCCCACAGACTTGACCAAAACTTTTCCATAAATCGGGTATCTCAATTAGATACAACAGAAGTCGGTAATCCAAAATGAACCCATACATGTTCAAAGAATAATTTTGCAGTTTGTTCAGTTGTAATCTATTTACTATAGGGTATCAAAATACACATTTTGTTGAACCTATCCACAACAACATAGAGATAATCACGACCTTGCCTAGATTTGGGTACTCCTCCAACAAAATCCATGGAAATGCTTTCCTAAGGGTGAGAAGGAACTGGCAATGGAGTGTACAAGCCTAGTTTTCTATTGTTGGTTTTGCTTTTAGCACACATAGCACATCCCTTCACATATCTAGAAACTGTTTCATTCATTTTCGGCCAATAGTAGAACCTTTGTAGCTGTGCAACTGTTTTACTTACCCCAAAGTGACCTGATATCTGAGAAGTGTGTGCTTCCCTAATTATCTTTACTCTCTCAGTTTGTGGAATGCAGAGTTTCCCACAATGATATAAGATTCGGTCGTTCACATGATAGTCCAATTCTTCTACTCTTTTTCCTTGACTCAAAGTTGCATATACATCTTTAAAGTCCATATCCTGAGCATACTATTCTATGTAGCTTTCATGCAGCACAGAATTATGCTTAAGTATGGTAGATGCATTTATAATGGGTCTCGATAACATATGTACAACCTTGTTATGTATGCCCTTTTTATATCTGATGACTAAATGAAATTGTTGTAGAAAACCCATCCATTTGTAATGTCTTGATTGTTACAACTTAGTTTGTGAGTGTAGATATTGAAGTGGCTGATGATAAGTGTGTATTACTGTTTCTTTGCCCAATAAGTAATGTTTAGACTTTTTCACACTCTGAATTAATGCATACAATTATTTATCATATGTAGGATAGTTAACTACTGCAAGATTAAAAGTCTCAGAATGATAACATATGGGTTTACCATGCTGTGTCAACACTGCTCCCATGGCATAGCCACTGGCATCAGTTTGGATCTCAAATGGTCTTTGTAGGTCTGGCAATGCTAGTAAGGTGTTGTACTAAACTTTTCTTTCAAGGTGTCGAAGGCTTTCCACTGTTTGCCTCCCCATTGAAACACCTCGTTCAATCTTGTCAAAGCATGTAAGGGAGCTGCAATTGAGGAAAAATATGAAATGAACTTCCTCCATTATTGTGCTACTCCTAAGAAGCTTCTCACTTCTGTAGCATACTGGGGTTTAGGCCAGTTTATAATGACTGCCACTTTAAAGGGATCTATTTTCAATTTACCTCCCCCTACTATGTGACCCAAATAATTTAGAGAGGTTTTGCCAAATTCACTTTTGGAGAGTTTAACATAAAGTTTTTCTCTTCTCAAAACATCTAATGTTTGCTTAACATGCTTTAAATGTTCTTCCCACATTTTACTAAAAATTAGAATGTCATCCAGATACACAATAACAAATCATCAAGAGAAGGTCTGAGTACATCATTCATTAATCTCATGAAAGTAGCAGGAGAATCAGTTAGGCCAAAAGGCATAACCAGCCATTCATACAATCCCTGCTTTGTTTTGAAAGCAGTCTTCCATGCATCTTGCTCTGCAACTTTGACCTAATGGTATCCACTATGCAAATCTAGCTTAGTGAAATAAACAACTTCCGTCAATTGATCTAAAAGATCATGTATGCGAGGAAGGAGATAACGATTGTTGATTGTTATCTTATTTAGTGCTCAATAGTCAATGCAAATTCTCCACGAGCCATATTTCTTTCTCACGAAGACGATGGGTGACCCACATGCTAATGTGCTAGGCTTGATGAACCCTTTCTCAAGCAACTCCTGCACCTGCTTCTTGATTTTAGCATTCTCTAAAGCAGACAACCTATACATCCCAATGTTAGGCAAAGGAACATCTTGCTGCAAAATAATATCATGTAGTATTCCCTTTTTGGGTGGCAGACCTTGTGGTTCTTGAAATAAGACATCATACTCTGAAACAATCTTTTCTATATCAGCTGCTGATCAGCATTACAGCCCGCAAATACATTGGTTTTATTAGATTTCTTTTCCTTTATAACCATTAGTAAGAACTTTTTGCATGAATTTATCATTCTTTTCATCTGTCATGAGTTGATGAGAGTATAGTTATTCTTGAGCTTATGAGCCCTTACAAAGTATTCGATTCCATATTTAACAAATAGATACTTGTTCTTAGCTCTATAGAAAATAGCCTTTATATCATACAAGTAAGGACTTCCTAAAAAAATTCCACATATATCCAAAGGAATTACATCTAGCTCAACCTCATCTACAAACGCTGACCCAAAAGAAAGCTTGATTTTGCACTGTCTAGTCACTTGTAGTTGTGCTTTATCATTCAACCATCCTAATGGGTATGGCTTCTTATGAGGTGTAGTTGCTAATCCCAATTTCTTTACAATTGCTTCAGAAATTAGATTTACTTATGAGCCACTATCAAAAATAGTATCAATCTTTTGATTTTTGGAAACAACTCGAATATGGAAAAGCTCATGTCTTTTTCTCTCATGTTCATCAATAACAGATTTAAGAGAATTACTAGTAGATGCTTCAGAATTCTTACCTTTTATACCTGTGGCTGCAATGATTGTTTCATCTCCCGAGTCTGACCCCAAATCTTTCTGAATAGCTATAGTAGTCTTCTTCTTCTTGCCCTCAGACTTCTTAGGTCTCAGCTCTAGATGCAGAATCCAACAGTGCTCATCATCATGCCCCTCCTTTTTACAATGAGTGCATGAAGCTTTGCCTTTTTTTGCAATGTTAGCCTTCCTTGCTTTCCACTTTTGCTTTCTTTTCTCCTTGTTCTTGCTTACAGTGGGTTGGGATGGTCCCCCAACTTCTCGATTTCCATTCTTTCCTCTCGCTTCTAGATGAGTAGCTTGTACAGATACCTCATCTATACTTGTGGGATTAAACATGAGGATGGTATGCCTCATGTAGCTGTGTAGACCACCAATGTACTTCAAAAGAGTTTCTGACGAGTCTAATGAGATACCCAACATCAATGCTCTCATTCTGAACTCTTGAGTATACCCTTGCACACTTTGCCCTTTCAACTACTGAAGAGTTTGCCAACTCATCATGGCTTCTTGCATGTAGGTCAATGGATAGAACGGCTTTTTGATTGCAGCAACAAATTCACTCCAAACAGAGATGGCCTTACCATGCTTCTGCATATCAGCTTGGGTTTTGCCTTCCCACCAAACCAAGGTAGTGCCTCCTAGGCGTAGGCTTGCCAGCTGAATATTACTCTTGTCTGAGTCTATATTTTGTACCCTTCAATAGACATCAATTTGTCTTATCCAATTGTCCAAGTTTTCAGCATTTAGCTCTCCATCATATATAGGCAAATCAAATTTAACATCTAACTTAATCAAAGATGCTTTCTTATTATGCATAGGGCTATTAGGAGGTGTGAGAAAGCTTTCCGATTTTCCCTTTCCTTTAGAGTGGTCATGGGAATGAGACTCATCATCTTCTTTATCTTGTTTAGAACCTGATGAATTTTCATCCCTATGCTTTCTAAAGTCTCTATACATTTCCTCTACCATAGACTTTATAGCTAGGAAACTTTCTATGAATTGAGGGTCTAGCCCTATAGAACCTTCATCTGACATTGTCTTTCAAGAATAGACTCTCCTAATTTGAGATTTGATCTAGTGAGCATTCAAAGCTAAACCAACACAAGCTTGTCTAACCTTACAGCCTAGAGCTCTGATACCACTTGATCTGATAATCACTTTATGAGTGCCATTAGTTAAATATTTATTAAAACAAAAGGTATTATAGACTCATGTGCTGGTGTGTGTGTTCTATGTTATTGAAACAACCGATCGATTTGATTACAAATACACATAAAATAAGTGGAAAGATAGTAGAGAAACATAGTAAGCAACACAAAGACACACGAATTTTTAATAAGGAGTTGACCCTATTCTCGAGGGCTACATCTCCGGTCCAGCTCTCAGTGGTGGCCTTGCTTTATTGTGTCTTTAAGCAGAGAATTACAAATACAGGGTACAAGTTCTCCTGAAACAGGTTTGCTTGGCAGGGTAGTTCTTGGATTTCCTAAGCCACTCGGAGTACACAGACTCTTGTTCTTCCTACCAGCTCTATGACCCTTGGTCTACAGTGGAAGGAGCCAACTGTGATGCTCAGTCCGGACAGATTCTTCTATGAGAAGTCTTGAATCTTCAAGCTCTCTGGTGCTCGATGCTGCCTGTGGTTAGCTCGGCCCTCTGTCTCCTCTGCTTGGCTTTACTACTCTCTGTGTTCACTATCTCCCTTAGTTGCCTGGACTCCTCTCAATTCAGGTTTCCAATTAACTCTTCTCTTCTCTCTGTCTCTCCCTTTCTGTCTCTATTCCGACTATCTCTATTCATGGCTTTAGTCATTCGATCCCTATGCATGTTCGGTTCCTCTCCCGCCTGCGTCGATTCACCTTCTACAACTGTGCTTGGAGTTCCCTGTTCGGCATCAGCATAAATGCTCGAGATGTGGCCACATGTCTCCATCTAACTGGTGCTAGCATGCTTCGTCAATTTGTTTCTTCCATTACTCCAGGTATGCATTCTTTCTCCACCGTGGTCGACAAACAGACTCCAAATCCCTTTAGAACGCGGCTTAATCCTCTGTCGATTCCGCTTCCTCCATCGGTCACAATCTCAGCCTCCGATCTAGGCTCCTCCAGATCCAACGTCATACGCACGTCAAGAGTGGTTGACTTGCTCGACCGATAGCGCGCGATCACGGTAGTTTTTCTCTCACCTCCACTACCACGCGTCGATCGCTGAGTGGGATCGCTTCGCTCTCTTCCAAAACCCCTTATCGTTCAAGGGTGCCCCGATCAATATCGTCAGTTTTCTAGAGCGCGGGTCCTGCCTTTGTCCTTTAGCACTTTTTGTTTCTCCGCCCGCGGTTCTCCGTCTCCCAACGAGACCGAGTGCTTAAGTGTCTTCCACTTTGGCCTTGTTTGCCCAATGATGCGTGATTAGCACTAATCACGCATCAAAATCACCTCCTTTTCCCGATCCGGGGCTCCTAGGGGCTGCTTTGACCTGCTGTGCAGTCTCCATGGGCCTCGGTCAGCGCGCTTTGACCGAGGTCCTCTTCATTCTACGTTGGTGGCCATTGCCACTGGTTCAAGGAATTTTTGATCGCTGTTTTGGAATTTTCAAGGATTTGTTCAACTCGATACAGTCAAGGTTCTTGACAGTCTCTTGTGGATCCGATTCAAATCAGTTATGTACACTGGTCAAAGGAATATAAGAGTTTGGAACATTGAATTCAATTAAAATTGTGCGTTGAAGACTAAGGTGTTGTGTTAATTAAATGTTGTCTTCCAAATTTCCTATTCATTGGTGCGGTGAGCGTGGATACAAACACAATCCACATATATAAGTTATTCGTAATTTAGATCCCATTATGTGCATTCGAGTGTTGCATTTGAGCTCTGCGTTGAAGCAACATTGAACCCTCATCACACCTTGCATTGATTATGGTCGTTGAATACTGTGAATTGTGGTGCATGGTGATGCTCTTTGCTGTGTGTTACTTCTGCAAGTGTTCTACGATGCATTGATGAATGCATTAAGTTCTTCATGATATATGATATGCATGGTATATGCGTTGAAGGCCGTATGGTATGCGTTGAGTTCTTGAATGGTGCGTATGCCTGGTGCTAAAGTTGATAACATAAAAGGAGGTGTTGCAGGTGGAAGTATACTGAAGGGCATTTTGAAGGTGAATAAAAAAAAGTAAAAAATTGAAGTTTGTCCAGGCATCGTTGTCAAGGACGAGGGTGACAACATCAAGTGTACGCCCATCCTTTCAAGAATAATTTCACTTTATGCTGAGCAAAATGAGTTGCAGTTTGATGTTCCTAGTGGCCTTATTGGTGCGGGTACCACAATAGATCCCATGCTAACACGTGCTGACAGGCTTGTGGGGCAAGTCCTTGCAAAAGTTGGTGAGCTACCAAATGTGACAATCCCTCCTTTGGTGATGGAAGTTTGATGTTAGCCATTGGTTTTAGTTTCTTGCTAGTGTTATATGTATCACAATCGCATGATTCTATAAAAGACAATTGAGCTTACCAAGCAAGTTTTAAAGCATGGTGTCTCAATTATGAACAAAATATAATTTTGTATCATGAGCTAAAATAAAATTGTGTTTGAAGTGGTGTGGAACAGTTAACTTTTGACATGATTTTCTACTCATATAATAGTTGCATCTATTTATCATTTTACAGGTGCATTTGTAGTTGAAGACAACACGGTTCCTCTGATTTTATTGTTTTGAAATGGACCGAATGGATGATGTACTAAAGCTACCAAATAATCTGATACATTCCATTGGTGATGAGATGGTTAAGATCAACAAAACCTCTCTTTCCAATATTAAAATGTGTTTGCAAAATGCACAAGAGAATATTGAGTTTTTGTAGCTTGAATCTCAGCTACAGCAAGCATAATTACAACAGTGGAGTCATCTTTCTGAACCTGTTCAAAATATTGAAACAAACTCCCATAAATAACAAGACAATAATGTTACAATTGATTTAGATCCAGTGCCAAATAAAGCAGCAGCTGTACATGCAGATGCAGAAGATGATTTTGCACTTCGCAAGCCCATCATCAGACCTTGGGAACAGTTTGTCCACAACAAGCACAGAAATGGTCTTGGATATGACAAGGATGTTTCCTTTCACATTCTAGAATACTCAAAGCCCATTCAGTTTAAGAGTGTTGGATTCATTCATGTCAGATCACCTTCAGATTCTGCTGCTCTTCCATAGCAACAAATTGTAAAATGCCAACACTGTGACCGAGTTGGCCATTTGAAAGATCACCGTTTTGATCTTCATCCATGTAAGCATTGTCATAAAACAAGTCATTCTTCAAATAGATGCTTAAGAAACAAGTCTATTTCAAGAACAAATATTCATCTTAGATGGATCGCTTCTTGGCAATGGGAATCAACAGCCAAGAAGATATTCCAATCACATGTCAAAACTTGTTCTAGAGTATTGAACAGTCTTGCAGTTGATTTTTCTCCATCATCTCACCTTGTATCTGACAGGTGGGGAAATGATGGTCATCTACAAGCTTCAAAGCCATATCAAGTGAGCCTGAGCCACAACCTACCATCCCAGATTCAGAGTTGTAGCCAGAGACAAAGATGCCCCTGAGCATGCCTTCAGTTGGTAATCTGGTACACTTCCTCTAGCAGAAGACTTCAACTTCTTTCTAGTTCCGAAAGAATTCCAGGAATAGAATTGAGGACACTTCCTCTAGCAGAAGACTTCAGCTTCTTGCCAGTTTTGGAAGAGTTCTAGGAATTGCATTAAGCATTCCAGAGTTGTTGATCATCCTTAAACCATCACAGGTTGAGACTTCCCTTTTTAGGTTGAAGCTCTCACTTTTATATGAACATTTCAGAGAGCACATTCAGCCTGGTGCTGCCATGCATTTTTACACATTTTGTATTACAGCTCTCTTCTTGGACTCATACATAACCCTTCAGATTAAGGGGGAAATGTTAGACACCTAATCCTCCATGGGTTAGTGTGGAAGCAGAATAAACTAAGGAAGTCCAAGAGACCTTGGGATGTGCAACCCAATGGTCAAACCATGTACTATAAATGTATATGTTTTGTTAATAAAAAATGTACTCTCATGTTTTATCTTTCATATTCTGTTGCTGCCCATGTGTGGGTTTAACAACATGTAATTTCCATATTAATAGAAACGGAAGCTATAAATGCTTAAACAAAGTGTTCTAATGGAAATGTCTCGAAAAATTAGGCTAATTAAAAAAAACGGCCTTGAAAACGACTTCCAGATGAAGAAGTTATGGCTTTTTGAAGAAAATTTGTTGAAGATGCCGACGATGTACGTGAATGTTTGGAAGTGAATGAAATTTTATATTTAAAAAAAAAGAAACCCTTTCCAAACTTAATCTAATTAGCTCACTTTAGAGAAGGATTACTTTATGTAATAGACTTTTATAAATAAATGAAAGTCACTTTTACAATGACACTTTATGAACTACCCACTAACTTGTAACTTAAATAAAAGATAAAGTGACTTTAAAATTATAAGTTATTCACTTTTTATAATGGGTGATAACACTTTTACATAAAGTAACTTTAATACATAACTTACATGTGATTTTTGAAAAAGTAACTCAACATAAAGAAAGACATGAACCCAAGATCTATATTCTCATAAAGTAACTTTGGACCAAGTGAGCTAGTTTAGAAGGTTAGTAATTTTTGGAAAAGAGGAAGGGTTTTTTTTTGTTTTGGTTTTTTTGTTTTTTACTCATTGAAGCTTTGAGGTGTGTTCTTACTTGAAAAACCCCTTTTTTCCTACAAAACAAATAAAAACCACACAACCTAATGTTTCTATTTCTGATTTGCCCAGACCACACAGAGTCGTGGGGAAAAGAGCATACATAGAAATGAAAGGTATAGATCCGGTAATTAAAAACAGAGAGATAAATAAACTGAAATAAACAGAAGGATAGATAATTAAAACTACAAGTAAAGACTGTATACCTCCATATCTTAAAAATGATGTAGCTAGGGCTACTAAAAAACTTTTTCGTATGAAACGAAAGGGGGTTCCTCACTGGAACAGATGCTCCTAACACAATAGAGTAGTCCTCTCATCCTGAAAGTGGTCAAAAATAGTAGATCTAGGAAATGACAATGGGATGTGGTTTTATCGGCTTCAAATTTGGATCACCAATGGATGCAGCCCTCAAATAGCTCTGATACCATGTAGGAATTTATAGGGTAAGTTCCTTAAATAGAAAACCAAAGGACATCACTCACAAACAAATCATAGATTGATACACCAGTATTCTTGACATGGTTAAAACCCTCAAAGAGGGAAACAGTCCAACACCTAAGCCAACACGACCACATCAGGAAATTTACTAATGTAAAAGAAAGAAAATTTACATAAGCTTCTCTCATGAAAAATCACCTTAAAAATGATCCTCCATGCTCCTTAAATAGAGATCATGGACCAATCGGGTGTTAAGCCGCGGATCAAGTGTCGTAATAATGAGGAGAGAAAGAACCATCAAGTCACTTCATGTCTAGAACATATCATGACCATCAGATTGTACGTTATAAAGAAACATACTTTACCTAACTATACCCTGGACCAAGTTATACTTAACTATTTCCTATGTGTTGGAATATCCTAACACAAGGGACTCACATAATGTAGCATCCTGATAAAGCATATGGGATGAGCTACATTAATTATTGTGGGGCTCATCAAATAATTTCATAACTATGTTGAAATTCCAGTGCAGGTAATATAAAAAAATAAGTGTATCTTTGTATCTATAATTCTTCTATTATCTTTTAATATGATCATTGATAATGGAAATATCAATGGAAGCATGACTAATTTTACAAAGTGAAGTTGGTCCTTGGATGTTCCATGCACTTATGCGTAAAAGGGGAAAAATTCACCAATTTATCTCGAAGCTCACCAAATTCTCACAAGTGATCTTTGGCTCCAAATTTTAGTTTTCCATACACATGCTACCAATTGTACAACAAATCATGAAGCAAATCATGAAGCTAGCACCCAAGCTAATTACCAAACATGAAGAGCGGAGCTCTTAAGGGAGGGTACATCATATTGAGTTGTTGATGATACGAACGCATATACACAAACTCTACTTAGGTTGTTCCATCACATCCCCTTCATTGTTGTCAAACGCACTAAATTCAGAATCCTTTATATCGTTGGAAATTTCCCCAGAATAATTTGTGGACCTTTTCGAAAAGTTACGTGTTTTCTTCTTCCACATGCATCTTTTTCTCTAATTTACATCGGGCCTATGCCCAAATCCATGTTCATTGGTCATCATTCTCCTGGAGCTGTGCTCTCCAACTCATATGTAACCTCTTGAATAACATGCCCAAAAATGTCCCCAAATCCTTAAGTTCCCTTGCTATAAGAAATTTCACTAGTCAAGGCATTATTCACATGTTTGTATATCCTTAATACTCAAGGATCCCCATCATCTGCTTTCCTAATTCCCAGATCTTCCAACCCCATATACTGGCTAGCGGCTCCTCTCCTTATGAGTGCTGATCAGGGTGTTCAATGGGGTCATGATGGTACATTTCCACATACCAATTTTTGTTTACTCCATGATGAAAAACCCATCCGCCATGGTGCGCTCCTGCCATCTCTTCCGAATTAAATTTTTGAGTTGTATTTATCATATCCCTCCTTTCCATGCATCTACTTTGTACATGGACAAAAATTATTGCACTAATATAGTTAATCCCTTATAAAAATCTCAATTTCATCTATTATAACTAGATTTGAATAGAGCATATGAACCAATAACATTGAATTTCACATGAAGGATTCTATGGATGGAATAGGACTATTTTGATTAAATTGTGCAACCAAATAATACCAAACATTACCCACATAATTTATCAGAGAGGTGCACGGAATGATGTAACTATTTGGCCCATGCAAATATTCAACTGCTACGATTGTTGGAGACCCAGTTCCTATTATTAGCTACATCCAACTCGAACAAGAAACTGGGCCCTGTGTCTACTCCCAACATGCAATCAAAAGTTGTATATATATATATATATATATATATATATATATATATATGTATATATATATATATATATATATATATGTATATATATATGTATATATATATGTAAATTTTGATTGCTTGTTGGATATATATATATATATATATATATATATATATATATATAGATATATATAGATATGTATGTATATGTATATATATATGTAAATTTTGATTGCTTGTTGGATATATATATATATATATATACACACACATAGACATATATTGTCTAATCACATCCTCTGGACATAGACAACTATTTACCAAAGCCAGAAAAATTGATACGATGTCACTTGGGAAAACGAACACCACCACCAAACCTAGAATTGACTTCCTCTAGTTGGCCCCTGAGCAAGAGTACATTCTCATGGATGAAATAACTCTTGTTGATCACTCCAATAGGTATTTAATTCCCTTCTTGTATGATAAGGTTTCCTTAGCGGTGTCCCACTGAGACAGGGTGCTCCTCAAGGGGAGTCTCTATCCTTTATATAGGATTCATACATGCAATACCATGGGTCAGTACCATGGTTCTTATTAATATCATCTATCTAATACCATGGCCCATTTGCAAATAATTGTGGTCCCTTATTTAAATGCAAGTCAACCACTTACAATTATTAATATGGGCTTTATTGACTCTTTAACTAACTATAACTATGACTCGACCCTATTACATAAATAAGGGGGTTAGGGTTGGACCCTAACATGCCCTCCTCCATAAAAATATCCTTGTCCTCAAGGCTGAAGCTATGGAAACTGCTAAAGAACAGTGGTTGGTTCCCAGGTCGCATCTTCTGGAGAGGTGTCTTTCCACTTGATGAGGACTTCCTTGATTGTGCGGCCTCGCAGGTGCCATTCTCGCATGTCAAGAACCTATTCAGGTTGGATCCAGATTGAACCTTCTTCATCCAATTCCAGTGGCTGGTTTGAATTCTGCAGGTTCCCAACCACTATCTTGAGGCATGAGACATGGAAGACGGGATGGACTTTTGCAGTAGGTGGCAAGGCTAGCTTGTAGGCTACTTCTCTAATGCACTGAAGTATTTGATACGGTCCGTAGAATTTTGGAGAAAATTTCTGACAACCCTTGTCTTTGAGTGATGTTTGCTTATATGGTTGCAGCCTCAAGAATCCCTGATCCCCTTCTTGAAATTGGCGCTCTAAACGATGTTGGCCTGCCTGTTGCTTCATGCGATTTTGAGCTTGACGGAGATTCTCATTGAGTGGGAAAGCATGGTTACACAGTTCTGTAGGAGTTGATCCACTTCTTGTACCTTTGAGCAGCCGTGGATAAAAGAAGTAGGTGAAGGAGGGAGTTGACCATAAACTGCTTCATATGGATTCATCTTGGTGGTGGCTTGATAGTTAGTATTCTACCACCATTTAGCTAGAGGTAACCACTATACCCATAAATGTTGCTTTTCTGAAGTGAAACACCTGAGGTAGGATTCCAGACATTTGTTGATTGTTTTAGTTTGACCATTGGTTTGGGGATGATAGGAATTACTGAGTTGTAGTTGGGTACGTTGTAGCTTAAAGAGTTCCTGCCAAAAGTTACTAGTGAAGATCAGGTCACCATCAGACACAATCGAAGTGGGCATGCCATGAAATTTGAAGATCTGGTCCTTGAAAGATTGAGCCACCAAAGCGGGTGTAAAAGGGTGGGGTAGGGCACAAAAATGAGCATACTTAGAAAGTCTATCCACAACCACCATGATGACTGACTTGTTGCCTAACTTCAGAAGACCAGTAATGAAATCCATAGAAACCTCCATCCAGATTGAGGTAGGGATGGGCAATGGCTGTAAGGTGCCTGGGGATTTGACTGTTTCTCCTTTGTGGTGCTGACACACATCACACTCAGCTACAAAAGTAAGAATGTCCTTTTTCATGACTGTCCAAAAGAATGAACGTCGAGTGTGAGCATAGGTATTCTGAAAGCCTGAATGGTCTACAGTGGGAGATGAGTGTAACTCTGCCAAAATGTGACTTTTGAGGGTGGATGTTGGTGATATCACTACTTTTTCCTTGTAGCGAAGAATCTCATCTTGCCAAGAGTAGCCCGCTATGGAATTTGGATCTGCCTGTAATTTATTAATGAGTTGGGAGAGTGCAGGATGTGAAAACCATTCATGGCGAGCCTCTTCAATCCACTCTGGAATGGGAAGAGAGATTGCTAGCAGGGTGCTTTCCTCCAAAAACTTGCGTGATAAAGCATTCACTACGACATTTTTGCACCCTTTATTCTAAGTTATCTCATAATCATATCCCAACATTTTGGCTAGCCATTTATTTTGTTGTGGCGAGGATAGGCGTTGCTCCAGAAAATATTTAAGGCTTTGATGGTCTGTGCAGATTTGGAAAAGTCGCCCCAATAAGTATGGTCGCCAGGTATCCACTGCATGTAAGATGGCCATCATCTCCATCTCATAGGTAGTGTTGAGTCCCAAACCTATACTTCCCTATATACCCTTTCAGCCTTCTTTTTCCATTTACTTCATCCACCAAGTTGTTAAATCATTGCATATTAGTCTAAAAAGAGCTTATGAATTGGTTTCCTAACTATGTTTATGACTGTTGTTTGATTGGATTTTTGTTCAAACATCTGCGGAAACTTGTCACTTTCCGCAGCCAGCCTAAGTTTCCGCAGCCATTTTGTTAAAAGCTATGTTACAGGTGTCCAATAGAGAAACCAGCCACATGGGCAAGCTGCAAGTGACGTGTACATGGAGTGTGTCCCCTCAGTTCATCCAAATCACTCATAAACGATCGTGGTCAATGACGGTCAAAGGAAGGGCCAAATGAGGAGTTTTGCGGTGGCACGGCTCTCTTTTGCCCACGTGAAGGTTTGCGTGGCACGATCCTTAATTTCCGGAGGTACTGGCACACTTGTAGATCAGCTCGTGAACTGAATCGAGCAGCCACCACTCCATGGATTCAACTGTCATGATGACCATAACGCTAGATCTCAGGCCAAGGAGATTTACGTGTCTCTTGGCAGCATAAAATCTAGGAATTAGTTGCAACACTTTCACTTATAAATAACACGTTGATATACGCTGGATAGTTAGTTTTTGAGATGTAATTTTGACTGTTGTTATCAGCCCACTGTACTGTGCTTTAATTTGTTTTATTATTTCACTTTAAATACATGAGAAGACAGCATTCCTGAATTCGATTTGTGACTAAGTGATTGACTGGCTGAGGTTGCAGAGGGCCCCTGTACACCAAAGCTTTGTATAGTTTCTTATTTGCTTTCATTCACTGTTCTTATAATCATTGCTTGTATATATATTGCGATGTTCTGATGTTCATTGCTGTCCATATTTCCTTTATGTTTTCTTTTATAACTGTTAGCTGATCAGTGCTTCTTTTACAAGTTTTTGTAGGCAGCCCGGGCAAATTTACATATTTTTGATAAGTACTGACATGAGATCATCTTGTCCTTTCTGCTGATTTTCATTCCCTGAGTTTAATTCCAGCACTGTCATTT
Organism: Pinus tabuliformis; assembly: GCA_031772625.1. Lineage (NCBI taxonomy): Eukaryota > Viridiplantae > Streptophyta > Pinopsida > Pinales > Pinaceae > Pinus > Pinus tabuliformis. The sequence continues at coordinate 180,600,078 of CM062820.1, forward strand.
CTTTCAAGTTTTGTTTTGCTTATTTACTTTTCTGCTACTTAGACATCATATTACTCATCTGTTTATGATTTCCTTTCTATAGCCAAGCGACTCAATTAGTAAGGAATCAGAATATTACTTGATGTAGTATGATTTAGTTTGCTTTCCTGCAAGTTAGAGATTGAATTACTTATGTCATTTTCAAGAGTTGAAATATGAATGAGTAGTTAAATCTTAGTTTCCTTTTATGCAATTTAATTTCCTACAATTTAGATATCATATTACTCAGCTTGTTTATGATTACTTCCTATAGCTGGAGTGAGTCGAAAGGTGAAGGGTTAGAATGTGGGTTGAAGTAGTGTGATTTAGTTTGCTTTTCTTTCAGTATTTGAGTTGCTTTAAGTTTAGTTTTTATTTTATTTTTCATACAACAGTAAGGATACTGGGCCATTGTCACTAGTTCATTGTTTTGGTACATTTACTTCCTTTTGAGAATTGATTTCATTACAGTCAGTTTCAAACTTTCTTTTTGAGAACTTTTAAGTTTGGAAAATCACTGTAGAAATAACCATTACAATTCATACTTAACTTTCAACTTCGCCATCACACACTAGGGAATCCACAGAAGATAAACCCAAAAACAAACTAAAAAACTCAAAAATGACAAAAGACTAAGAAAATGGTTATCTTGCACATATAGTGCGCTTCACTTCATCAGTTTACGAATCCCGGATTGACATTTTAAATAGCAATTTAGGACACACTAAATTGACCAAACAGGTAGATTGCCCCAGATTTGTCTCGCTTAGTTGTTGGCTAGTGAAGGCCAAGGGCTGACCTTCCTGCATTAAGACAGCCCCAATACCCGTACCTGAAGCATCACATTCAATCACAAAGGATTTGGTGAAGTCGGGTAGTGCCAATATAGGAGTGGAACACATGGCATGTGTTGAGAGCTATAAATGCATGTTGCGCTTCATCATTCCAGAGGAATGAATTTTTCATGAGAAGCTGAGTGAGGGGTCTACCAATGCGACCATAATTGCAGATAAATTTGCGATAGTCGCCAGTGAGACCCAAAAATCCTCTCAAACTCTTCAAGGTATTTGGTTGAGGCCAATCCTACATTTCTTGGAACTTTTTGGGATCCACCCTGACACCTTCATGCCCCACAATGTGGCCAAAATACTCAACTTCTTCCATGCCAAAGGATCACTTGTTCAATTTGAAAAATAATTTATGTTTCCGGAGCAATTACAAGAGCAGATATACATGTTGAAGATGTTTTTCCCAGGTGTGGCTGTAGATGAGGATGTCATCAAAGAAGACAAGGAAAAATTTTCTAAGATATGGTTTGAGTAGGTGATTCATGAGGCTCTGAAAAGTGGATGGGGCATTACAGAGACCAAATGGCATGACCAGGAATTCATAATGGCCTTCATGAGTTCAAAAAGCAATCTTTGGAAGCTGCCAGCCATGAGACTGGGTGGTGCATTCGATCGTGGGCTTGTATGGCTTCTTTCAAACCACTGATAAAACATTCCAAGTAGAATTCATTTGCTAGATCTCTTGTGCGGAAGGCTAACGCTTCAAAGACTTTAATATATTCTTGCACTTTGCCTGTTTGTCGAAGCTTAGTAAGATGACCCAAAAGTTAGATTCATGGTCAAAGCGATTAGAAAGGGCTTTTGAGAATATCTTCCAAGTCATTGGCCTTGCATAGCAGCATTGATGCCACTGCCACCATTGCCATCTTTCTTGGTCCAAGTACAGGCTTCCCACACTTAGCTTAGTCACATCATCTTTGATGTGATTCAATGTGAAATATTGCTCCATTTGTGCTAGCCATATGGTCAGATGAGAGCCATCAAATTTATACATGTCTAGCTTGGGTGGTCGAAGCTAGACCTGTTGATGGTTTCCATAGAAGTGAAGAGAATGACTAGACTTGCCCTCAAGGTTTTCATTAAAATCATATGCCTCCAATTGTTCACCCAACTTGCCCTTAGTGATTGTGTCATATAAGGATTGGATCTACCTCGTTAATGCCTACAACTTTTGTTCAAGGGTGTCTATCTTCTCATTTGCCATAGCTTGAGCTCTAGTTTGTACCATGCATAGATCCGGTGCACTTGTCGTTACTATGAAAAAAAATTGGGACCACTTGAAATTTTTATGCTGATAAGTGAATGGTACCACCTTGCTCAGCCCGTCAACTTGATGCTTATGGGCTAAGTCTCCTTTAAGCATCCTGAAAGGAGTTTTACTCCTCGCTTAGGAATACTGCAGTAGCCGATTCCCAAAAAAGTTAATTCTGCGCAATGTCCTGTAGGAATCACACCTAGGTATAGGAGCCATCTAAATAGCTAGATTTGTTGGCGAAACCCTCAACTGCAGAGTATGAGTAGGAATGTGGTAGTGATCGAACCGCTGCTGCTGGATCTGAATGGTAGATCTAATTGTTTCGACTACTACAGAACCCAACCTACTAGATCTGAATGGCAGATCTGATAGATCTAAATGGTAGATATGATAGATCTGAATGACAGAGCTGATAGATCTGAATGGTGGATCTGATTGTTGCGGCTGTGACAGAACCCAACCTGCAAGATCTAATCTGGAAATGATGATGTGTGATCTAGAGAGAGACAAGGGAACTATGGTCTCAAGGAGTGTCAGGTGCTACAGATTGCAATATGCATAAGGGTCCAACAGTAGTACTCGGCCCAATCTTTCAGGGCACTAACCAAGGAGGATCAACCCTACCCTTAGCCGTACAACCTAACTACCCTATCATATGCGTAAGTAATATCCCTGAGTGCTATTCTCGGTGTACTGTAGTAGGAAGACGGCTAATGATTTGTCTATGATGAGGTTTCAAAAGAGCCTAGGGGGCTTCCGATATACCCAGATTGTACTTGGAAGACAGTCTGTGCGCAGTTCTATCTAATGTGCTACTACTCGAAGGGGTACCCACAGGGGTTACAAGGGAGTCCAACAAGTGTTACCACCTCTTATATTTCCTATGTGCATGCCTCTCCAAATCCACAGGTTTATGCGCTCAACAACAAATCCTGTGGTTTAAAGACGTCGGAACATATCTCTAGCCAAAAAAAAATCTACTAAAAATGGAGATCCCACCGGCCCTAGAAAGTGCTCTGGTACCACTTGTTATGCTCTTTACCTGCGAGAAGATACCAAAATAGCAAATATACGAAGAAATATACCGAGAACATAGAACAGTAAGAAATAACAACATGTATTTTATTATTCAGAAAGGAAAGCAATGTTCACATGCCTCTTCGAGGGGGCAACCTCTAATAGAGCTGGGCTCAATTACAAAATAAGACACTACGCTCCTCAAGGGGAGTCTCTATCCTTTATATAGGATTCATACATGCAATACCATGGGTCAGTACCATGGTTCTTATTAATACCATCTATCTAATACCATGGCCCATGTGCAACTAACTGTTGTCCCTTCTTTAAATGCGGGTCAACCACTTACAATTATTAATATGGGCTTTATTGACTCTTTAACTAACTATAACTATGACTCGAACCTATTACATAAATAAGGGGGTTAGGGTTGGACCCTAACACTCTTCTCAATAGATCTCCAACAACGAGTCTCCAAGATATAGTACCTCAAGAAGCATGGGATGGTAGAAAGGTAAATGTATCTCACTTTAGAATTTTTGGATCAGTAGCATTTTCACATGTTACTGAGAAGCTAAAAAAGAAGCTTGATGATAGGAGTGAAAGATGTATTTTCGTAGGGTATAGTGAGCACTCAAAGGCCTACAGACTTTACAATCAAGTTACCAAGAATTTTATTTTAACAAGAGGTAAAAAAAGTTGAAAAGAAATCTTGGTCTAATCATGTTGATGAAGATTCAAATTAGTCTTTTTATTCACTGCAACCACAAAGATTCCAGGTTGAATAAGAGTAATACCATTCTGAAGATGTTACATGTTCAAGTAGTGAATCCACCAGTGATTCAACATCTTCAGAAGACAATCAGAGAAAAAGAAGCATCAAAGAAATATATGAGCAAGAGCATAAGTTTGAATAGAAAAATATGCTTGCGTTTCCTTTATCTCAACCAACTCATTTTCAAGAAGTAGTTAAAGAAACGAATTGGGTTGATGCAAGGAACCAAGAAATTATTGCCATAAAGAAGAATCGAACTTGGGAATTAGCTTATCTCCCAAGAGACAAAACTAGAATTGGTGTAAAATGGTTATATAAGACCAAGTTGAATGCAAAACGAGAGATTGAGAAACATAAGGCAAGGCTGGTTGCCAAAGGTTTCTCACAACAATTTGGTGTTGAATATGGTGAAACCTTTGCTTGAGTAGCAAGGTTAGACATTGTAAAAACCATTTTATCCATAATATCTCAACAAAAATGGAATGTCTATTTGTTTGAAGTGAAATTCCTAAATGGTATATTGCATGAAGAAGTTTATGTGGAGCATCCTCTTGATTTTGAAGTTCCAAGACATGAGCATAAGGTATACAAATTGAAGAAAGCTTTGTATAGTTTGAAGCAAGCTCCAAAGTCTTTGTACAGTTGCATTGACACCTATTTCATCAAAAGTTGTTTTTCTAGAAGTACCCATGAGCCAACTTTGCATACCAAAGCTCGTGAAGGTAAAATTATATTGTATGATTTTACGTAAATGATCTTCTTTATACATGAAATGTGATGTTAGAAGATTTAAGAGGAGCAATGCAAACAATGTTTGATATGACAGATCTAGAGGTCGTGAAATACTTCTTAGGCATTGAAATTCACCGATTTGCTAATGGCATTATTGGTGGTCAACAAAAATATGCCACTCTCATTATCCAAATTTTCAGAATGCCCAATTGAAAACTTTGTGATACACTAATTGCTCAAGGCACCAAATTGTGTAAAGAAGATATAACACCACCAGTTGATCCCACGTTATATAAATGTCTAGTTGGTAGTTTTTTGTATCCCACTGGAACTAGACCTGATATTATGTTTACAACAAGCTTTGTCTCCAAGTTTGTGCAGTAACTTAATATTTCTCATTGGAAGGTTGCAAAAAGGATCTTAAGGTATATTGTAGGGACAATAGACTATGCTTTGTTCTATACACATTCTGAAAATTGTTGACTTTCAGGTTATGCAGACATCGATTATGTAAGGAGTTTGGATGATCACAAAAGCACCTCAAGAAATGTGTTTCATCTTTGAACAATTCTAATTTCATGGGCATCCAAGAAACAATCAATAATCTCAATATCTTTCACAGAGGAAGAATATCTAGCAGTAAATTCAGCAGCTTGTCAAGTAGTCTGGTTGACAAGATTATTGAAAGATCTATCTAATGTTCAAAAGGAGCCAACTCCAATTTACTGTGATAACAGTTCAGCAATTTGTTTATCAAAAAATCATCTTTTCCACAAAAAGAGCAAGCACGTTGACACACATTTTCATTTCATTTATGAGCTTGTCAGTGATGGGGGCATAGTACTTTGTTTTTGTGGTGCCAAAGATCAGTTTGCGGATATTTTCACAAAACCATTGGGCAAGAATGTATTTGAATTTCAAAGAGAGAAATTAGGCATTATAAGTGCCTCTACATGTAACAATTGAGATTAGGAGAGGATGTTGATATATTAATTTCACTATCTGCTAGGTGTCATCACATTTGATTCTCTTGTCTACTAGGTGTCATAGATAGTTCAATTCTACTTTAGTTTGGTCGAGTTCTACTCGAGTCATTTATTTTTGATGTTTTGAATGTAATCTATTTAGCTATTTTGAATATTGAGAAGAACAATCTCTTGTCAACTTTTCATTTTCATTGTTTGTTAACTATAAGCCAATATTATAATTCATCAATACAACATGCCCAAAAAACCATAACTCATTTCATATAACACATTAAAAATATACATTTTTTAATTAATCAATTTAATTAAAAAATAATTTATATAACTAATTTGAAAAAAATCCTCGACATTAATTTGTGAACCATATTTTAAAATATTAGTTAAATTCAACAATACCTTTCAAATTCCTAAAATACCTATGCCCTGAAGACCCATGCTGGTTTGTCAGTGGGGCCGCACCCATTGAACTTAAGCTCGCCTTGCTTCTTTTCAGATAAAATCTTAGAAGTATTGGGCATAATGAGTCTACGCAATGAGATGATAACCATTTCTGCTTTACTTTATAAGTCAATGTTTTAAATCAAATCAATTAAAAATGTTATAATGTTGATAATGATCTTCAATTAAAAGTGAAATGGTCTGGTGATTTTTTTCCACTCCACGCCATCCGTGGGATGGAATTTCATCCAAGACAGGGATATTGTGTCGAAAAAGGAAGTATTCTTACTTTTAATGAGACATTAATTTGAAATTTATTTCAAATATTTTCATTTGAATCTTTGCCATCAAGTGGATATAAAGTAGTTTGGCATCAACAATGAAGTTCAGCATCGACTGTCGTGCCAGCCGCCTTGTTGAAGATAATGGAGAATATCCTAGAATAGGTAGAGTTGGTTCACATAGCCTTAGGATAGGAATTAGTTTCTATTTCTTAGGATGTTGTTCTAACTTCCCTAAAACCATGTATCCTATTCAATGTGTAATGTTGATGAACAATGTAGAGCATTCTGTAGAGCTAGACTCTCCTGGTTCAGACTCTCTTTCGTAGAGCTAACCAGTGGATTTTATTCTCATTAATACAAACATTGCCATTTTTATCATGGTATCAGAGCGTTACGGTTGGAGAACCTGTACGCTAGATGGTGGGTGGTTCTTTGAACCGAAATCATCGCAGGTTTTGAGTGGATAGCTGTGACTTCGATCGTCGGAGTTTTTTAGTGTACAGTTGTGACGGTCTCAGAAAATTGGTGTATTTCTGTGGCTGTCTCAGAAATTGGGCATATATCTGTGAGTAGTCTCAGAAAATTGGTGTATTTCTGTGATAGTCTCAAATATTTTGCGTATATCTGTGACGATCATGTAAATCAAAGAAACTGCATGGGGGAGCCAAGAACAAGGCTGTAGCTACCAGAGAAGCTGAGTGGGGAAGCAGAGAACAAGGCTATAGCTAACAATAGGAGGTTGTCTGGAGGCTGAGAAGAAAGCCATGGAGATCTGTGCATGTGCTGCAAGATCGAACAACAAGGATCTATCTTTGTCACAGATCTAGGGTAAATTTAACATCTTTTACCAACCAATTTTTTTTTCTAAATCGTAACAAGCTTGATGGTTCCAATTATGCAAATTGGAAGTTTAAGATGCAGAGTCTGCTAGAAGCGCAGAGTGCTTGGACAATTGTGAATGGGGATAAGCCGAGGCCCGCAGCTGGATCAGAAATAGTCCCTGATTAGGAGAAACGAGAAAGCAGAGCAAGGACGATGTGAAAGATGTCAGTGAAAGACTACATTATACCGCACATCTGAGAAGGTAGGTCAACTAACGAGATCTGGGGAATTCTGAAGGAGTTGTATGAGATCAGGAATTCAAATCATCTTCTGTTCCTCAAGAGTAGGATCGTGTCCATGAAGATGGAAGAGAATGAAACAATTGCTTCATTCATAGTAAGGATCAAGGATCTGAAAACCAAATTATCAGATATTGGTCATACAATGGAGGATACAGATCTTGTGACCATTACAATGAATGGTGTCACTGATGATTATCAGATGTTCATCACTGGGATCAATGCTAGAGAAAAGATCTCGCATTTTGAAGAGCTGATATGTATACTGATGCAGGAAGAAGAGAGGAAATCGTCTCTGAAGCCCTAAAGTGCCGATCTTGCATTGGTGGTGAGGAAATACTTCTATAAAGGGAAAGGAGGTCCACAACAAAAAAACGGAGCAAGTTCACAGAAACGGCCAAATCTGACCCAAGGTATGCATCTGAATAAAAACTACTCTGAGACTAAATGTTTTTATTGTGGAAAATTGGGTCATATTGCCAGGGAATGTAGGAAAAAGAAGTATCATGAAGAATAGCAGAAGCCAAAGAGACATGCAGGTCATCTCACGAACAGTGATCATGTGTAGAATTTAAGGTTGTTCATGGCAGATCATGATGAAAATGTTGATGCAGACATCTGGTATCTAGATTCAGGAGCGTCAACACACATGACAGGGAACAGGCACTCGTTGGAGTATTTTAAAGAGATCAATGAAGACGCACAGATTTACCTAGGTGATGATAGAAGTCATCAAATCAAAGGATGTGGGAAACTTTCTGTCATTCTACCTGATGGTAATACTAAACAAATTTACAATGTAATGTATGTGCCTGGCATAACAAAGAACTTGATTTCTATATCAATGATTACAGATCAAGATTTGAAAGTTGAATTTTTAAAATATATCTGTTACATTAAGTATCTGGTAGATGGAATGAAGACAATTGCTACAGGAATCCGAACAGGAGGACTATACAAGTTGGATGTGAGACCTGCACCGATTCGACCATTGACAGCAGCGAGCCTAACTATAGAAGAGCTTTGACACCAGAGATTCGGCCACATCAATTACAATGATTTGTTGTTACTATAGAGGAAAGAAATGGTAAGAGATCTTCCTACGCTAAAGCAAGTACATAATGATTGTGGTCCTTGTACTTTAGGAAAAATGCATGGAGAATAATTCCGTGTTAGAGTAGAAAAGAAACAGAGGGATATACTGGATTTAGTGCACACAGACCTTTCTGGTCCCATACAGACAAAATCATTAGGAGGTGCAGCGTATTTCCTATTGTTTATTGATGATTGTACGAAGTTTTCTTGGGTGTATTTCTTAAGTAATAAGTGTCATACATTCAAATACTTTAAGTAGTTTAAAAATGTGATTGAAAGACAAACAAGGAAAAAGATAAAAATTATCCATTCTGATCAAGGGCGAGAATACAGGAAAGATGAGTTGATCAGATATTGTAAAGATCATGGAATTTTGCAGTAGTTTACAGTACCCCATACTCCATAGTAGAATGGAGTAACAGAAAGGAAGAATAGAACTCTGGTGTGCGAGAAGTATGCTGAAAGGTAAGAATCTTTCAAATGGTTTTTGGGCTGAAGTAGTGAGTACTGCAGTTTATTTAAAAAATAGGAGTCCTACAAGAAGTCTTGAGTTTGAAAATCATTTTGAAGCTTTATATGGATATAAACTTGCAGTAAAACACTTGCGAATATTTGGATGTAAAGCATTTGCCCACATACCCAAGGAAGATAGAAAGAAATTAGACTGAGAAGCTATCAGATGCACTTTTATAGGGTATTGTTCATCATATAAAGCATACAGATTATTTAATCCCTCTACTTACAAGATATCTATTAGTAGAGATGTTAAATTCCAAGAGCAGGATAGTGAAGAAACTAATGATCACTATGATGGGTGGGACATTCCGTACTTTGAAGAAGAGGATGCAGAGAACAATCAGGATCAGCAACAAACAAAGTCTGAGGATGAACAACAGCAGCAACAACAACAATAACAGCAGCAACAACAACAACAGCAGTAGCAGGAAGAAATAAGGTTTGAAACCACCACCCCACCACTCAGGAGATCAAATAGGAAAGCTCAAATGTCTGCAAGATATAGGGAAAATGCATTTATAACTAGTATGATGAATGTTGTTGAACCATCTAGCCATGGAATAAGAATATGATTCAATAATCAGAAACAACACTTGTGAATTGGTAGAAATCCCTAGAGGAAAACAAGTCATAGGTTGCAAATGGTTATATAAACCAAAACTCAATGCAGATGGAACTACAGAAAAACTGAAAGCTAGGTTGGTTGCAAAGGGGTATACAGAAAAAGAAGGGATAGATTATGAAGAAACCTTTGCCCCTGTAGCTAAATTGAACACCATCAGAATTTTAATTTCTTTAGCTACTAAGAAACATTGGATGATACACCAACTAGATGTAAAGTCTGCATTTTTTAATGGAGAACTGAAATAAGAGGTTTATTTAGAGCAACTGGAAGGGTTTGTGGAGAAGGGAAAAGAACATTTGATATGTAGGTTGAAGAAAGCACTTTATGGACTCAAACAAGCTCCTAGGTCGTGGTATGAGAAAATTGATTCATTCTTTCTACAAGCTGGCTATAATAGAAGTAAGAATGACCCTAATCTTTACACCATGAAAGATGAACAAAGGTACATAGTGCTAATTTCTTTATATGTAGATGATTTGATAATTACAAGTGATGCTACATATCTAATTGATGAAATCAAGCAGCAGATGTCACAGATGTTTGAGATGAAGCATCTCGGTGAACTCAGATATTGTTTAGGTCTCGAGATCTGGAGAGACTTATGTCAAACATTTTTTTCTCAAGCAAAGTATGTCAAGGGCCTATTATAAAAGTTTAGAATGGATCAATGTAAGTCTGCACCGGTACCATTGCAGCAGAATATCAAATTGCAGTGTGAGGATGGCTCAAAAGTGGCAGATGTAACACTTTACGGAGAGCTAGTTGGCAATCTGATCTACCTAACCACCACTAGACTTGATTTGGCTTATGCAGTCAATGTGTTAAGCCAATTTATTTCTAAGCCACTCGAAAGCCATTAGAATGTAGCGAAGAGTGTTTTGAGGTATCTACAAGGTACTGTAGATTATGGAATTATTTACACTAACTCTTCTGATGTTAGATTGGCAAGATTTGAAGATTTAGATTGGGCAGGAAATGTAGATGATCGGAGATCTATAAGATGTTATGCATTCAGTCTTGGATCTGGGGTGATCACTTGGAGTAGCAAGATGCAAAACACAATCTCCTTGTCCTCAGCAGAAGCAGAGTATCAATCCATGTGTGCAACAATGTGCAAGGCAGTTTGGTTGTGGAGACTTCTCCAGGATGTTGGGGAGGAATAGATAGTCGCAACAACAATTAGATGCGGAAATCAAAGTTCAATCAAGCTGGCCAACAATCCGGTGTTTCACAAAAACATGAAACATATTGATACTCAATTCCATTTTGTAAGGGAGAAAGTGCAATCTAAGGAAATTCATCTGGAATATTATAATACATGTGATAATGTTGTGGACATTTTCACTAAGCCCCTTGGAAAAGTAAAATTTCAAATGTTTAGGGAGATGTTAGGCATATATGTGAACCCATTCTCCATTAAGGGGGAGTGTTGAAGATAATGGATAATATCCTAGAATAGGTAGAGTTGGTTCACGCAACCTTAGGATAGGAATTAGTTTCTATTTCTTAGGATGTTGTTCTAACTTCCCTAACACCATGTATTCTATTTAATGTGTAATGTTGATGAACAATGTAGAGTGTTCTGCAGAGCCAGACTCTCCTGGTTCAGACTCTCTTTCGTAGAGCTGACCAATGGGTTTTATTTTGATTAATACAAACATTGCCATTTTTATCACGCCTCAACGAAGGGAATTTTACAAACACACCTGTATTAGCCAAGGTATTGAACAGGTTACGGGTGGGTCAATACCCTCGTCTAGCCATCGGAAATGGTTCAAAGTTAGTAAAACAATTGGGGCCATTAGGGTCCCTCTCCACCCGTCTCGGTTAGTGGCCAAGTCGACAAAACCTAACCATCAACACTAACCAAGGGAGAACACAACGAATGAACAATTCGCTCTTCCTATTCCTCTTTATAAGTATTCGCATTCACATTCCTTTGCATATTTCATCATTCCCCATGGAAAGTGTTCTAACCATCAGAATTCTCTCTTCCCATATAGAATGATCTTTTATGTTCTTGTGAATCCCTTAGATATCATATCATTTGTGTTAACAAAACTTCGATCTGATATTATTTCATTTGTCTGTTAACTCTAAGCTTTATGATGAAGAGCCCTCCTGATGAATGGCTCTCCTGATTATGGTCTTCTTCCTGCTCATTGACAATCCACCAAACATTGATACCATTCGCAATGGCCTTGTCGACGATGGCTCTTGCTTGCACACCGCCGACTATCGTGTGGAGGATGCAGTGCCATGAAAGAGAGAAGCCTTAAAGTGTGCCACCAATGAGAACATTCTATCTTTCAGCCTTCCACATTTTCAAAAGATCAAGACGCCCCACTCACCCATAGATTGGGTTGGCAAAGCCGAGGGTGGTTTTAATTTAATGGTGAATGGTGAAGTAACATTGTTTGAACCCAGTCGTACAGTGATTTCCTTGATAATCCAATAACGACTCGCTAGATCCAGTAATAGCCCTAGGGTTGTTGACATCTGGATGATCAGGCTCACATCTTGAACAATAAATGTCCAAATTTTCAAATCTAATCAAGTGCAACAATAAAATAGCAATAAGCGCAAACTGATTTCTTCTGCAAGCCCAGGGAAAGGATATGCAAAGGAGGCCTAGAATTTCAAATTCTCTTTGCCAATCAAATGCGAATTTCATGGCGTTTTTACATTCTACATGCCTTTCATTTTACGTTTTACCCCAATAAACCACCTTTCATGCTAATAAAATAAACTAGTAGCATTTGATCTTCCCTCACCTAACCCTTCTATGTAATAATGAAGAAATAATTCTATGTTTGTTCATAAAGCTTCAAGGTAGAATCATATGGTTTTCACATAGAACATTTGTAGCTTGAGCATGGTCATCCAAGCCTCTAATGTGAGTATAATACTAATCATATTACACTGTATGATGTTGAAAATATAATGGGATTATGGCAATTTACTAAAAGTAACATGTACCAACATTTATTCATGCTTAACACAACATTATTTAAACCAAATTACCAAATTTGTGCTTATAATTGCAAACTTCTAGACATAACATAGATATATCCATCTCTAACAAAAACAAATGGCTGAAATTTCAACAAGGGATCCCCAATATGGACAGTCTTCAAGCAGCGAAACACTTGAAAACAAATATGGATAGTGTGGATTTTTAGTTGACCATTCAACTATAAATTTTCACCAATAAATCAAGAGGGTTGAACAATTACAAATCGTTCTCGTAAATTTATCTTTGGGTTGACAATTCCAAAGGTTGCTAGAACAATAATTTAGGTCTTTTACTAATAGATCAAGACTAGCGTTCAATTAATTTAGGTTATTTTTTTAAGAGATCAAGACTAGAGTTTAATTCATAAATGACCTTTAGCATAAACAGATCCTTGTCATGCATGTACAAACCAGATTGAAGTGATTTTCCTCATAAACTCCAAAACAAGGAAGGGAAAATTCTAATTACAAACCTTTTTCATTATTCTAAAAATGCTTAGAAAATTCTAATCACAGACCTTTTTCATTATTCTAAAAAGGCTTTTAAAATTCTAATCACGCACATTTTTCATTCTTCTGTAATATTTTATGTAGTTTTACCATTAGCAACACATCTGCAACAATGTACAGAGGACAAAATGTTCAAACATTTGTCAACCCGGAAACATTATTTTTAACATATTATGGTCTATACGTATATTATATATGAAAATTTTCAATCTTCCTTCACTAACAGACTCGAATTTCCAGATCCAAAAAAATAGGATGTGTTTGACTAAAATTAAAAAGAAATATTTGTTTTTCATATTTTTAACTTAATTAAATAAAAATAAAAATGAAACTGATACCACTTAGTTTTCAATCTAGTTTTATTATAATTTCCAAATCCAAAAAAATAAGAGAAAACAAATACTTGGTTTTCATTTTTTAAAAATAATTAAATAAAAATAAAAATACAACACAATTTCAAATAAATTTCAGTTGAGGCATGATAAGGTTAGGATGTGTGAATGATTTAAAATTCAATTCAATTTTTTATTCATGATTTCTATATTTTTAATTTCAAAAAAAATATATTCATAATTTGAAGTTTGAGTTAAGAAATCTATATTATATTTGGTATTCTTTTTATAGTAATTTCTATATGCATTTGAAAAAAAAGAATCCAACAGCTAAATCATGATCTCTTAAAAAAATATTTTGTCAAACCATGATTTCTTAAAATTATCACCATGAAATTTGCGACCTGTTAATAGCATGTAATTTCAAAGTATACGGAAATTGCCAAATATGATAGTTCATAGTGATTTTTTAAATATAGTTTTAAATAGATAAATAGATTTAATGTCTAGCGATATTTGAAATAGAATTAAATTGGTTATATTTTAGTTAAATTGGTTAAAAACATCTTATCTACTGCAATTTTGAAAATTCAAAATCCTCAATTTTGGATTCCAGAAAACTACCAAATAGCATTAAACATCTTATCCACTCCAATTTTGAAAATTTAAAATCCTCAACTTTAGTTTCTAGAAAACTACCAAATAGCATTAAACACTGATTTTAGATATTGAAAACTCTACGGTTTAGTTAATTACTTAAAATTTATTTGGATGAGTGTTGGATTACTTAAAATTTATTTGGGTGAGTGTTGGATAGCTTACTAAGCTTGGACAGGCTCCTTAGTTATGAAGTTTCTTATTTAACAAGGTTTCGAACCTTAAAAATTTTGTAAAACAATTTTCAAAACATCATGCACAAAATTTGGGAGAAATGGACGCAAATGTTGATTTTGAAATTTTGATTCATAAATAAATCTAATACTTTAAAAACCTCTTATTTATTCCAATTTTGAAAATTCAAAATCTTCAACTTCCCATTCCATAAAAAATACCACTAGCATTAAAGTTCTTATCCACTTGAATTTTAAAAATTCAAAATCCTCAACTTATGATTTTATAAAACTACCAAATAATGTTAGATATTCTTATACAACAAGAACAGACTTTAGATACCGAACATTCTAAGCATGTTACATTTAGTTAATTACTTAAACTTTCTTTGGATGAGTATTGGATATATTACTAAGTGGTGGGCTCTGGGAAGGCTCGTTAGTTATGAAGTTCCTTATTTAACAAGGTTGCCAACCTTAAAATCTTCTTAAAACAATTGCCAGAACATCATGCAAAAAATTGGAGAGAAATGGAAGAAAATGTTTTTGAAATTTTGATTCATAAATAAATCTAATACCTTAAAACCTTTTATCTATTCCAATTTTGAAAATTCAAAATCTTCAACTTCCCATTCCAGAAAACTACCAAATAACATTAAACCTCTTATCCACTCCAATTTTGAAAATTCAAACTTCCGAAAACTACCAAATAACATAAAACCATAAAACACATAATAGATTAGAATACAAAAAATAAAATACACACTTTTTTTCTTGAATTTGAGGGTGTATCAGGCTACCAACCTGAGTTTGAGCTGCTCCACAAGTTGGTTGGAAGAAATCATGCCTTAATTTACTTCAAAATTTCCTTCGGGGCTCCCTAAGCTGGTTGGCAGAAATAATTCCTTAATTTACATCGATACCATATCAAAATTTACATATAACTTGTAAGTAATTTTTAGGTTTTACAATAACTAACAACATAAATAAATAAAGCAACCATGCCTTAATTTACTTCAAAATTTCCTGAAGATTTGTATCAAAATTTACATATAACTTGTAAGTAATTTTTAGGTTTTACAATAACTAACAACATAAATAAATAAAGCAACCACGCCTTAATTTACTTCAAAATTTCCTGAAGATTTCTATACGATATCAAATTTTACATAACTTGTAAGTATTTTTGAGGTTCTACAACAAACTAATGGCATAAGTAAATAAAGAGTACATACCTGATGATACCACCAGTCTAACAGTTTTGAACGAGAAAGCATGCATCCTAACTAATTCAAGAGTGTAGTAGGGTAAATTAAAAGATTCCACGGATGTTATTTCTTTTTCCAATTAGCAAGAAAGAGCAATGGCAGAGGAAAATGTAAGACCACAAAACACATAATTCATCAAACCACAAATCGTTAGATGCCAAAGGCGAAAGTGGTAAATTCAAATGTTTTTTTGCAAGAGAGTGAATTCCAATGCTAGTAAATAGGGCATTAAATTATGTCATCAATATACATATGGCCGATGGTTACTCCCAAAATGTCCCATTAATTCTGAACAACGAAGCTTGATAGCAAGCTAGCCATAGCCTTGCCAAAGCCCTGGAGTCCCCATAATGTCCCATTAATTCTCAAGAACCAGATCTTGAAAGAATATGGCACGCTAGCCATAGCCCTGTAGCGTTTGTACCCTTTAGGTACAAAGCAATCCGACTGGATCAGTGAAGTGGATCACCTATATGTAATATGTACATTATGTACATTACGATTAGATTTTTGTAAACTCAACCTTAATTAAAATAAATAATTTTGGGGATTTGTAGATTCCAGTATAATAAATTTTTAGTGTTTGGATTTTTACTTAAACGTCAAAATGATGGGACCCAATATATTTCAGATGTCCAATCTGACGTGCACAAATTTTCACCCACTGTAAAATATGTGCTGAAACTTAAAATACGTCCGGTAAGACCTCAATTTCCAGTTCTGATGCAGAGGAAATTCATTGATGGCTGTCAACATCATACACGATCTCAGAACGGTGGCCAAAGCAACTTTTGAGCTTCCGGGTATTTTTATGCCTCGATTTGACTCAATAACATATATTTTACTCACAACTTTGATCAAATGGTATATTTATCTCAAGTATTTCTTACCCTGTAGTGTAATGTTTTTATATTATCTCAAAATATTTATAATATTCGAGTTTTAATATAACGTTTATTTCTTCCCTGTAAGCATCGTTTAATGTTTAGGATTTTGGTTTACATCAATACAAAGAAGTAAACAAAATCATTTAAATACTAATTTTTAATATTCCTATTTTAATATAAGGTTTATTTCTTCTCGTAAACATTTATTTCTTCGATGAAACATCGTTGGATGTTTAGGGTTTTGGTATGATATCAAGACATAGAAGGAAACATAAAATTTTAAATATTTTTATTAAGTAGTAAATACCCTAGACGAAAAAGTATAACATTATTTGGAAATTTGGAAAAGTACAATTTGGTGTGATTTCATTTTGTGAGATTGGAATTAATAAAATATTAATTATTTATTTATTCAATGTTTTTTTCCCTATTTTAATTTATATATATATATATATTTTTCTGTTTTTCCTCCTTGGAAAAATCATAATTTTCATTAATAGGAAAATTAAATGTTGTAGATGCTATGAGCATATGCAAAATGTAGTGGCTATGTGCCAATTCAAAATTTAAGAGCCAAAAATATGTTCTCCATGCAGGGAGACAGTCTTTTAATAGTACTATATAAAATACTTCAGAAAATTCTACTCTACGTAGAGATTATTTTTGAGGACATGTACTGAAATATATATAAACATAGTAAATGTAAACAAAAATAAAATAGTCGAATATAAAATGATTTCAGGCTCTTGTTGAGCCTGATCTACCTGGTCCATATACGGGCAGTGGTAGTACTAGTACTGTTCACCTTCCCGCTACTCTTGGATCATCCAAATGTTGCATGGCTTGATCGCTGCCTCTTTGGAAAGTTTGTCAGCGATGGAGTTCTGTTCCCTGACATGTGGTGACAAACAAAATTGTCAAAGTATATGATGTATCTATGCACTTCATCCAATATATGTTGCAATGTGAATGTATGACATGTTGTGGTTTTGTTAATCTAGTCACATACAATTTTCAAGTCACCAAATACATGTAGATTATGACAGTCTTTTTCAATTGCAAATTGGATGAGGTATTTGGCCATGGAGAGTTTAGCAAAATTGTTTGTACCATTTCCAAGTCCCATTTGTATATGATAATGATGTGTATCTGAAATATATAGGACAACCCCACCTCCACATCCTGTTTCTTGTGCAGATCCATCAAAGTATGCCCAAGGTTGTGAGTGGTCGATGGACTCGGGAGTGATGTTCCTCGGTGGAGAGGAAGCCAAGTCCTCAGGAAGTGAAGTGTAATAGGCTATAATTATAGCTGTGATGGATGACCAATGAGGGGCAATGTCCCGGAAAATAGAGCAGTTCCTTGCTATCTAGATTTCCCAACTAATGAGTAGGGGGAGGTTTCTGGATTTGGGTAGTGTTACAGATGACCACAAATTTGCCCATACTTACTTGGTAGTATGACCCCTCCAATTGATACATGAGAGAGTGTGTGTAAGAATGGAGGTTCAAAGATCAGTTGTAACAAGAAAGAAGAGGAAGAGGTGATCCAAAGGTTCAATGTTGTCCTTACATAGGCAGCACTAGTAAGGTCCATATAGCCCTCTTCTAGACAAGTTATCACCCTGTTGTGGCCACCAACAACCCCCCTCTTTGTTTGGTATTAGCAATAACACCAAGCAAATGGGGACCCTTAACAAAAAATCCAAAAAACATTTTATGAAAATTTTTGTATTTCAACTCCTTAAAGCTGTATCGCATCACGAGAAGAGAATGAAACTGTTTTCCTATGAGCATAATAAACTGCGAAGAAGCGATGCGAAATTCATCGCATCGCATACATTATGAAGCGCTCTTAAAAGAAAAATCTTAAGAAATCTCTGACGGCCGATATGCGACGTCACATATCGCAATATCGCGTAAGCAGTACACAATGATTGAATGACTCTGCGATCTGCGATCTGCGATGAATGCGATTTGCGATAAATGCGATCATGAATTTCTGCGATGACACATCTTGACGACACGACCCGCGATGCTGCGATGCGAGTCGCAGAAATCACCCATCGCAAATTTTCCTCGGCGCAGTATTCAAGGAAAGCTGTCCGTAAACCAAAATTGGGCACGCGCCTTAAAAGAAATTAATGAATGTACGCCAAATTATTCAAGAAGGACAGTTTTGTGTTTTTCGAAGAGTCAGTTCGCTATGGGTGTCATGATTTTATGCATTCATAAGAACTTAAAGCTTTCATGTCAATCTTTATTATCATTACTCTTTTCTTTTGCGTAAACTGTAAGACAGGAAATAACATGAAGCAATGTGCAGGAAACATCTAAGGAAAAGGGGAAAGCGTCAATGCTCGGAGAACAGAGAAGAGATCCCTTCAGAAACGGATGTCGCATGCAACAGGACCACAGATTCCAGAGTATCACTCAACAGATGCTGATGTCAATAGGCCATCCAAAACTCAGAGTCAAAGGCGCACAAAAGCAGCATGTTTACAGAAGATCCTGAATCTTATGCCCGGTGAAGGAAAAAGGGCACTAAAGAAGGAAAACGCACCAGAAAAGCCCGGAACAAAGAACGGAGGCAGTTTTCGATGCAGAAATTATTCAGAGAGCAAAGTCCCTAACTTGTTCAGTCATTCGCAAGGCCGGAAACCGAAATAGCAAAAGCAGAATCAGTTTGAGAGAAATTTGGGTTATTACCAAGTATACACGCAGTGAATACACCCAGCGAGAGGAAGATTCTCGAAAATATCTTCTAGTTTACCAGAAAGTGGTGCCAGCGCTTGTTATTTCTATTTTCATAGCTCAAACGAAAGCAGAAGGCGACCAGCCGACTCTTCCCAGGCAAATGTTGCATGCTTGCAGCACTAAGGAGCAAATACAGAAATGGTTAGGAATTAGATTCAATTTTTAGAAATAGTTTTGCTTTAGCAGAAGGGCGGTCATTTAAAACTGTATCCTAAATTTATGTAATTAAGTTAATTAGTTAGCAGTATTTAAACCCTTCTCAGGCATTAGGAGAAGGGTCCAGAAATTTGTCAAAAAACTTGTCCTCAGAACATGCACTTTTGCACCCTCGGAGGGAGTTTTGATGAATGGATGGATCAAGGTTTATTAATGTTTGTATTTGATATCTGCTACTGATGTTGCACTTCTGTACTCTTAGTAGATGTTAGAGCAAGGATAGATAAATCATTGTTGCTTGAAGCTTATGAGTGGAACCAGTCATAAATGGTACTTTTATCTCTTGACTGTTTCTGTTTATATTCTTAAAGTGATATACAGTTTTTAGTTGTTTATATGTTACTGCATGAATGTATGAGTTACCATTTGGCACTTTTGTACGGTGGAGTCATTTATTTATGTTTGATATATGAATAACTTATTATGCGATATGTTGTTCACAACTGTTTTGTCTAACTTTTTATGCAAAGTGGTTTATCTCAATTGATTTCTATTCTTATGATAGCTGAATGATCTTTATTACCAGTTATTGTTTGAAATCTCTTTAGATCGCATAATAGAAGAAATTCACCCCGGGTTAGCGTAGATTAGATGTGTTGTTTCTCATTAGATTACAA
Source organism: Pinus tabuliformis (assembly GCA_031772625.1). Classification (NCBI taxonomy): domain Eukaryota; kingdom Viridiplantae; phylum Streptophyta; class Pinopsida; order Pinales; family Pinaceae; genus Pinus; species Pinus tabuliformis. The sequence continues at coordinate 180,620,219 of CM062820.1, forward strand.
TAGCATAGAGTTAGTTTAGAAGTTTGAATTAAATTAGCTTTAAGTACTCTTAGATCAGCATCATCCAACTCTACACACACACACACCCTTAAATTGGGAAACTGGTCCCATTATCCCCAGTCGGACCCGCTATACCAAACGGATAAGGAGCTGCCAACCAAGGTCCGAACCGGGTGGGTATCCCCCTTGTTGTCGACCCGATTTTCGGGGCTTCAACATATTTGGTGCTAGAAGGAGGGCCCGAACTATGAATGGCACCTAAATCAAAATCTAAATACCATTCTGAGAGTAAATCGCCCTCATCAACTCCCCCAACTTCCCCAGTACGTTTAAATCCAGAGTCAGAAGTCGCTCGAGTATTAACAGCTGCTACATACCCTAATATTTCAGACCAATCTACCATTGAACCCCCTGAAGTTCAAACTCTGATTCGCAAACTCCAGGGATTTTCTATTTTTACATAGAGGTCTGATAAATCTCAAAGCAGCGTGACTTCGCAGTACAATCCTACTCATCCCCTGACCAGATTAAAGAGTGAAAAATTTGGCATCCAGCCAACTGAATTCCCTCTGCCCACCAGGAAAAGAGCAAGGAAAACACCACCAGAGTCTGACAGTGAGACTCTTTCATCTACATCGTCCATTTCAACTCCCTCACCGCGAAGTCAGCCACCCACATCTTCATTCCAAACCACTCATCCATCTTCCACAACCCCTCTTCTTCAATCGTCTAAGATCATAATATCTTCATCTTCCCAGCCTTAGGGATCATCCTCTGCACTTTCATTTACTAGCATCTCAACGATGGCCCAGTCTCCATGGAACAATCCTGGGGCAGTTTTAATGCCTCCACCCCTGAGCCAAATACCGGCCCATCCTGAGAAATGGCTACCCAAATTCAATCCAGAAGCAGGCATGCTAGCTGAAGAGCACATTAAAAATTTCATGCTTTCTGTCAATCTCAATGGAGTTACCAACGAGGATGCTGTTGTCCAGCTTTTTCCCTATACAATGCAAGGAACAGCCGGGTCATGGTACTTTTCATTACCTTCCGGGTCTATCACAAGTTGGGACATTTTTCAAAGTCAATTCCTTACCAAGTTTGGTGATGATAGATCAATGGCAACGTTAATCAATGACCTATCCAATCTTAAAGCCGAGGCTAGAGAACCCATCAAAGATTTCAATTTACGGTTCAATAAAATCCTCAACAAAATTCCCACTGCTTCCCAACCCAGCGAAGAAGTACGATGTGAATGGTATATCACGGCCTTACCATCAAACTTAGCAATCTTCGTGGATAGGGCAAATAAAAAAACCTTAGTTGAAAACCTGACAGAGGCGATAGCAGTAGAGAAATGCGTAGTAGCCCTGGAAAAGAGATCTGCGATAGAGGAACACAAATCTAAAAAAGTCACCTTCAAGGAAGACTCCAAGAAGAAACAAACGAAAGATCCTTTCGATTTGGAAGGATTGCAAAAAGTATTAAAGACCATGTCCAATGAGATGATTGACATAAAAAAACAAGTAGTAGAAACTTCTTCAAAAAAGCCCTACAGAGCTTTTAAAAGAGGCCCTTCAATGGATGTGAAACCACCCAACGCTATCTCAAATGTCGAATCCGAAGAAGAGGAAGAAGAAGAGAGTACCACTGAAGGGCAGACCGATGACGAAGAAGTTGTGGAACTACAAGGAATGTGGGATTTCATCCTCCCACAAGAAGAAGATCAAGAAGCATTTCCGGTTAGCACACGAAGAAAAAATCAACTTAATCCTCCCCTAAATACCCCTAAGCAGAAGGGGGCAAGCCCTGCAGCAAAAGATAAAGTCGCAACAAAGAAAACGACCGCTAAAGCGACTCAATCTAGCCCAGTCCAACCAGATCAAACACCTCCATCAAGAACACTGATAGTGTTGGATGAAATGGAATACAATATTATTGATGACATGAAAAGGACTAGGGCTAATATCACCCTTTATGAATTGAGCAAATTGAAACATCAACAGAAGATAATGATGAAATAATTACATGCCGTGCCTACTACATCTTTGCCTATAGTTGTAGCTTCCCACAACATGGGAAGACCTCCAACCAACATGATCAATAAGATTGATCCAAATGACATCGCCTTGATTGGAGGAAGATCAAGGTCTCACACTCCCCCTTTTCTTCTCACTTATGAAATTTTCAATAAAAATGTGCACAATTGTTTGGTAGATTCTGGTGCTTCAACAAATATTTTACCCAGATCAATATGTGCCAAGTTGAATGTTCAACCACAAAAATCCGCAGTGCATATAGTTCAGCTTGATCGATCTCAAGTCGAAGTGATTGGTGAACTTAATCAAGTGACCATAAGATTGTCGTCTAACCCGAAGGTATGTCAGGTTATTGACATTCTAGTAGCTGATATCCCAGAATTCTATGGCTTAATTCTTAGCAGGGATTGGTTCGAAAAACTCCATGGATACTTCTCAACCGACTGGTCGCACATGTGGTTACCCTACAATGGTAAACCAAATCAAATAGAGGTTGAACGAGAGTTACACTAGAAGTACATAGTGACGAAATTGGAGGGAGAAAATGAAGCAATAGCATATAACAACAATATCATAGGCAATTACTTGGTAGATTCTTTCCTCGGAAATTTCAATGCTCATACATCACCTTACTTAGAAAATTCAGTTTTGTCCCAAGTCGAAATTTTTCCCAAACTGATAATTCAAAGTGTGTTAATTTTGTAGATAAACCTGTAAATACATCTTTGTTTTGGAAAAAAATATTTTGATGGCTCTAAATCTAACGAAGGAGCAGGAGCAGGATGCGTTCTGATTAGTCCAGAAGGAAATAAGACCATGCTTACGTGCAGACTTGAATTCAATTGCACAAACAATACAGCGGAATATGAAGCCTTGGTGCAAGGCCTATACAAAGCAATCGGGCTGAACGTCAAGTATCTTCAAGTCTTCAGAGACTCTGAGATTGTCGTCAAATAGGTACGTAACACCATACATTGCCTATCAGGTCATTTGAAACACTATCAATCTTTAGTACAAGATCTGACTGAGCATTTTATAGCATTCAATATTTCGTCAATCCCAAGACTCCAAAACGCGAGCGCAGACCTTTTAGCTAACGTAGCCTCTAGACTTATTCCCTCCGAAGATTTTAGTCTAGATAGATTCTCAATAGAATTAATCTTTAGACCGTCCATCCCTGACAACATTACAAATTGGAGAGTATTCAATGACGATCCTGATATTGTAAATTTCCTCACTTCTGAAGGATCCTACTCCAATCAAATAATTGACGAAGACCATCACGATCGACAAATACAACAAGATAGCACTGATAATGCTATACCTAAATCGGTGGTTAAGTTGGAAGACTTATACGATTTGAAAAGTCGGTTTAAAAGGTCTACCAATTCTAAGCTCTACAGTTCAACTCTGAACTACGAATTAGTAAACCTAGGAACCGATGATAAACCGCAAAACGTTAATTTAGGTCACAGCCTAGCCCTTGAAGAAAAACTAGCGTATATTCGTCTTTTGAGACAATGCAAAAATGTTTTTGCCTGGAATTACGATGTGTTGAAGACATACGACACTTCTATCATTCAACATACTATCCCTATGATTGACAACGAAAAACCTGTCCAACAGAAACTTAGAAAAATCCACCCCAATTTAGAAAATCAGATAAAAATTGAGCTAAATAAGTTATTAAAAGCCAGAATAATTTTCCCCGTCAGACATTCCAAATGGGTATCCAATATGGTACCCGTTAGAAAGAAAAACGGAGATATTAGAATCTGCATCGATTTTCGAAATCTCAACAAAGCCTGTCAAAAAGACAATTTTCCCCTCCCACCTATGGAGCAGATATTACAGGTAGTAGCAGGCTCAGAACTAATGTATTTTTTGGATGGATTTTCAGGATACAATCAGGTGTTGGTACATCCGATGATCAGTTAAAAACCAAATTCCGAACTAAATGGGGCACATACGCATATCAGAAGATGCCATTTGGTTTGATCAATGCCGACGCTACATTTCAGAGAGCCATGGACATCGCATTCAAGGGTTTAGTCAATAAATCTGTAGTAATTTATTTGGATGATATAACAATGTACTCCAAGAAGCGAAGAGACCATCTCAAAGACTTGAAACAAATCTTTCAACGATGTTTAAGGTATGGAATTTCACTTAACCCAAAGAAATCTTTTTTCGCATTAAGTGAAGGAAAACTTCTAGGATTCATAGTGTCAAAATCTGGTATCCACATTGAGCCTGACAGAATCAAAGAAATTTCTGAAATATCCCTACCTCATAACAAAAAAGCCATGCAATCTTTCCTTGGTCAAATCAATTTTGTGAAGAGATTTGTCCCAGATTTTTCACGAATTGTTTCTCCTTTGCAAACCATGATTAAAAAGAATTCAAATTTTAAATGGGGTCAAGATGAGCATGAAGCATTCAACCTGATCAAACAAGCTATCATTAATGCTCCATCTTTAGTGACCCCGAATTTTTCAGAATCTTTTATCTTATACACATTCGCCTCAGAGAAATCATATGCCGCGATTCTAAGTCAAGCAAATTAAGAGAAAGCGGAAGCTCCAATCGCATTTTTTAGCTCGAATCTACAAGGTGCTGAACTCAACTATTCAGACATGGGGAAATAGGCATATGCTGTTTTCAAAGCGGTCAAATATTTCAGACCTTTCTTACTTAAAACCCATACTAAGGTCATAGTACCGTTTCCAGCGGTACGAAATCTTCTAATACAGAAGGATGTGGGTGAAGAAAGAGCAAATTGGATCACTACTTTACAAGAATACAACCTTGAGATCAAACTAGCAAGCATTGTGAGAGGTCAGGGCTTCTGCAAAATGTTGGCTGGAGCATCGCAAATTCCTGAAAATTCATCTGAAGAGGTACAAATGTATGAGGTAAGCCTAAATGATGCAGAATCATTATATGCTGACACCATTTATTATCTTAAGAACGGGTATGCTCCATCACACCTGGATCACACCAAGAAAAGAGCTCTTAGATTGAAAGCTAAACAATATCAGCTCATCAATGATGTTTTGTTTAAAAGGAATTACGATTCTGTTCTTCTTAGGTGTCTTGAGAAAACTGAAGCCGAAAAGGTTTTGCAGGAACCCCACGATGGACCAACAGGTGGACACTATGCTGGAGATGCTACTACACATAAAATCTTACGTGCAGGATATTATTGGCCCACGTTGTTCAAAGACTCACACAGTTATGTGAGGAAATGCCAAGTCTGCCAAACTACTGCAGGGAGACAAAAGAAACCGTCCATGCCACTACAGCCGGTAAACATCGAGCAACCATTCAGTCAGTGGGGCTTGGACATAATAGGTGAGATCGTTCCTCACTCTTCTAAGCAGCATAGATACATCCTCACGACAACAGATTATTTTACTAAATGGGTAGAAGCAGTTCCTCTCAAGACAGCTAATTCTGAAAACATCATTGAATTCATAGATCAATTTATAATCACTAGGTTTGGATTGCCAACGGCTTTAATGTTTGATAATGCCTCATACTTTTCTGGGAATGCAATGACTGAGTTTGCACTTAAAAGAGGGTTCAAACTGAAATATTCGGCCAACTACTATCCGCAAGGTAATGGATTGGCTGAGTCAACAAATAAAAACCTAATCAGGATTATTAAAAGAACAATTGACCAGAACCAAAGAATTGGCACAAAGCTTTGGTAAATGCTTTATGGGCAGATAGAATAACGAAGAAAGCTTCAATCGGCACTTCTCCCTTTAATTTAGTTTATGGGAAAGAAGTGGTTCTTCCAACTCACTTAGTCATCCCCTCTTTGTCTTTAGTACAATACATCGATGAAGTATCTACTTCCTCCATACAACTAAGACAAATGGAAATAATTAAATTAGAAGAACAATGAGAACAAGCTAAGAAAACCCATGCTCATCACCAAGCGCTAATAAAATCCTCTTTTGACTCGAGCATAATGACCAGAATTTTTTTTCAGATGGGAGATTTAGTTTTGAAATGGGATAGGGCTCATGAAGAAAAGGGCAAACATACAAAATTTCAGAAGATGTGGCTTGGTCCTTTTCAGATTGTAGAAGTCATAGGCCCATCAATGTTTGTGTTGCAGGATTTAGCAGGTAGAAAGGATTCTTTGCCTATTAATGGACAGATCTTTAAAATATATTTTCCATAGAAGATTACTCTTCTATTTTGTAGGATAGTTTTAGTTTTTTTTTTTTTCTTTTCTTTCTTATAAATAAAACCAGTTGTAGATGGTTACTACAGGGGTTCACAAAAAAGACACCAATTCTCTATCAGATTTTGATTTTTTCGCTTGTACAAATAGTAAATTTTTTCGAAAAATCTGATCTTTATTATTGACAGATAGAGTTAACTTTAGCCTAGATATGATACTAGTTTCAACTTCAAAAAATTTGATGAAAGCAACCTTTGGCAAAAAATTGTTTTATATCAGCACAATGAAAGGTATCAATAATAAAATAAAGATTCTCTGTAAAAACTGTTGTTTTCAAACTCTATTATTGTCGTCCAGAGCTTTCTTAAGGAAAAACAATGATTTCCTCCCTGCTAAAGAAAATCACAGCATTCAGAGGAACAATCCGAGAAAACACTATATCTCAAAGAATAAGAGGTCTCATCACGAGCCGGCTTATCATGATCACAGATATTATAACTTGCTGACTTTGCCAATACTGTCTACCAAAACAGGGCAATGACTCAAGATTGTTGCAATCAAAAGACAAGGGGTCTCATCACGAGCCAGCTTGTTCAGCAAAAGTGTAAATCAAGTGAATGACTGTGTCATAATTTGGCCACCAAACCAAGACATTGTTCTTTAGAGAATAAAAAAGGAAAAGGTGTCAAAATGGGTTTTTCTCTGAAAAGTTGTAAATAGCCTTAAGCAGGATAAAGGATCATTGCTGGGTAACAGGTAACCCTGTCGAGGCTATGGACACCTGCTGGCAGCAGAGGCTCTACCTACGACAAATGAGCATATTTTAAAAGCCAGCACATAGAGAAGACCTTATTTTATCTTTAAAAAGACCAAGTAAGGGCTGATGTAAATACAAGGACTAAGCCTGAGGAAGCAAACAATTGGAATAGAAAAAGGTTGAAACAAAATATCATTGATAGGATAAGGCATAATGTACTCTATCTGTCCATAACAAAATTTAGACTTATGAAAATTTTTCTGCTTTGGAAGTTAAAATTCAATAGAAAAGCAGAGATAACTGGTTCTTCCCAGTGAATCGCCATTGTTGTGGCCACCAACAACCCCCCTCTTTGTTTGGTATTAGCAATAACACCAAGCAAATGGGGACCCTTAATAAAAAATCCAAAAAACATTTTATGAAAATTTTTGTATTTCAACTCCTTAAAGCTGTATCGCATCGCGAGAAGAGAATGAAACATTTTCCTATGAGCATAATAAACTGCGAAGAAGCGACGCGAAATTCATCGCATCGCATACATTATGAAGCACTCTTAAAAGAAAAATCTTAAGAAATCTCCGACGGCTGATATGCGACGTCGCATATCGCAACATCGCGTAAGCAGCACACAATGATTGAATGACTCTGCGATCTGCGATCTGTGATGAATGCGATTTGCGATAAATGCGATCATGAATTTTTGCGATGACACATCTTGACGATGCGACCCGCGATGCTGCGATGCGAGTCGCAGAAATCACACATCACAAATTTTCCTTGGCGCAGTATTCAAGGAAAGCTGTCCGTAAACCAAAATTGTGCGCGCCCCTTAAAAGAAATTAATGAATGTACGCCAAATTATTCAAGAAGGACAGTTTTGTGTTTTTCGAAGAGTCAGTTCACTATGGGTGTCATGATTTTATGCATTCATAAGAGCTTAAAGCTTTCATGTCAATATTTATTATCATTACTCTTTTCTTTTGTGTAAACTGTAAGACAGGAAATAACATGAAGCAATGTGCAGGAAACATCTAAGGAAAAGGGGAAAGCATCAGTGCCCGGAGAACAGAGAAGAGATCCCTTCAGAAACGGATGCCGCATGCAACAGGACCACAGATTCCAGAGTATCACTCAACAGATGCTGATGTCAATAGGCCATCCAAAACTCAGAGTCAAAGGCGCACAAAAGCAGCATGTTTACAAAAGATCCTGAAGCTTATGCCCGGTGAAGCGAAAAGGGCACTAAAGAAGGAAAACGCACCAGAAAAGCCCGGAACAAAGAACAGAGGCAGTTTTCGATGCAGAAATTGTTCAGAGAGCAAAGTCCCTAACTTGTTCAGTCATTCGCAAGGCTGGAAACCGAAATAGCAAAAGCAGAATCAGTTTGAGAGAAATTTGGGTTATTACCAAGTATACACGCAGTGAATACACCCAGCGAGAGGAAGATTCTCGAAAATATCTTCTAGTTTACCAGAAAGTGGTTCCAGTGCTTGTTATTTCTATTTTCATAGCTCAAACGAAAGCAGAAGGCGACCAGCCGACTCTTCCCAGGCGAATGTTGCATGCTTGCAGCACTAAGGAGCAAATACAAAAATGGTTAGGAATTAGATTCAATTTTTAGAAATAGTTTTGCTTTAGCAGAAGGGCGGTCATTTAAAACCGTATCCTAAATTTATGTAATTAAGTTAATTAGTTAGCAGTATTTAAACCCTTCTCAGGCATTAGGAGAAGGGTCCAGAAATTTGTCAAAAGACTTGTCCTCAGAACATGCAATTTTGCACCCTCGGAGGGGGTTTTGATGAATGGATGGATCAAGGTTTATTAATGTTTGTATTTGATATCTGCTACTGATGTTGCACTTCTGTACTCTTAGTAGATGTTAGAGCAAGGAGAGATAAATCATTGTTGCTTGAAGCTTATGAGTGGAACCAGTCATAAATGGTACTTTTATCTCTTGACTGTTTCTGTTTATATTCTTAAAGTGATATACAGTTTTTAGTTGTTTATATGTTACTGCATGAATGTATGAGTTACCATTTGGCACTTTTGTACGGTGGAGTCATTTATTTATGTTTGATATATGAATAACTTATTATGCGATATGCTGTTCACAACTGTTTTGTCTAACGTTTTATGCAAAGTGGTTTATCTCAATTGATTTATATTCTTATGATAGCTGAATGATCTTTATTACCAGTTATTGTTTGAAATCTCTTTAGATCGCATAATAGAAGAAATTCACCTCGGGTTAGCATAGATTAGATGTGTTGTTTCTCATTAGATTACAATAGCATAGAGTTAGTTTAGAAGTTTGAATTAAATTAGCTTTAAGTACTCTTATATCAGCATCATCCAACTCTACACACACACACACCCTTAAATTGGGAAACTGGTCCCATTATCCCTAATCAAACCCGCTATACCAAACGGATAAGGAGCTGCCAACCAAGGTCCGGACCGGGTGGGTATCCCCCTTGTTGTCGACCCGATTTTCGGGGCTTCAACACACCCGTCGGCACCTTATTTTTCAATATATACCACATAAGTGACCTAGCTCAGGGAGGTGCTTTAAGCTTCCACATATCCTTCCACCATGTTTCAATGTGCTGTGGTTTGTGTCTATTGGCCAGTTGTAGATACCACTCTTTTGGGGAGTATTGACCATTTTTGGCGATGGCCAATGTGATTTCATATTCCCCTTCTCTTAGTCTAATGTGGGATTCCTTGAAAGCAGCAGTGTAGGTACTCCAAGCTTGGTGCCACTGTATAGGAAGGAGCAAGATGTGGGCTATCTTCCAAGCTTGGTGGAGCATTATGCACTATGTCAGTGATACTTTTCGCGTTGAGATTCTGGAGCAAGCCCTGAGGTAGCTGATGTGCATTCCCACATCCTATCCAAGGGTCTTGGCCTATTCGAATGGATTTCCCATCAAATATTCTCCAAGTTAGACCGTCCTGAATAAGAGACATCGAGCTCAGAACCCCTTTCCAGATATTTGAGATCCCCGATTTGTTCCAACTTGTTAGTCTCAGCCAATCCATTGGCCTTAATGGAGAAATATATTTAGCAACTGTGATTTTGGTCGAAAGACTGTTTGAGGTAATTAATTGCCACCCTAAATTGGCCTCCAGTGCAGAGGAAAAATCCTCGAATTTTTTAATGCCCCACCCCTCCATTTCCTTGGGATAGACAGAAGATCCCATCTTTCCCATGAAGATATCCTTCCTATTTGATTGCCTTTCCACAGGAATATTCTACAGAGTTTTTGTATTCAGTGGCGAATTCCTCTTGGGATCCAAGGGAGGGACATCGAATATACTGGGGTGGCCTCCAATACCGCCTTGATGAGCACCAATCTTTCGGCTCTGGATAGATGTTTGTGGTACCATATGTTGAGTTTTTTCTCAAGCTTGGAGATCAACCATATCCAGTCCACAATTTTATATGCAAGCAATTTCAGTCTGTAACCTAGGTACTGGAGGACTCCATCTATTTGGGTCAGAGTGAAAGGGAACCTTTGAATTGCAAAGTGTATCTCATGGGGGGGAGCATTCTAATACCGTTATAGTGGACTTAGAGTTGTTAATGGTCATGCCAGTAGTGGTTTTCAAAAGATTGATCATGTTCTGTATGGTAGTGAGGTCACCGATTCCTCCATTTAGAAACATAAGTACATTGTCCATGAAAAGGATGAGAGTTATAGTACAATCCTCCGATATTCTGATTCTGGAGAGTCTGCCTCTATGGTGCATGTCCTTGATCAGTCTGCTTAGCCCTTCGATGATTAGGAGAAAGAGTAGAGGAGACAGTGGGCACCCCTATTTGAGACCTCTTTCAGAGCCAAATAAGGGTGATGCAGCCCCATTAATCAATACACTAAAGGATATATTGGTGATGTAACAGATGATCCATTTAATAACTCCCACTGGAAATCCTATATGAGTAAGTAGCATTCTAAGGTAAAGCCAACTTACCCCGTTGAATGCTTTCGAGAGATCAGCTTTGAGGATCATTCCCTTGATCTTCCAAGTTTCGATGGATTACAGTACTTCCTGGGCAGTGCATATGGCTTCATGAATCTATCGATCCTGTAGGAAGGCAAATTGCACTGATGATATGTGGTTGGATAGGATGGGGCAGAGGCAATTTGCAATGATTTTGGATATGATTTTGTATAGGAAATTGCAGAGGGAGGTGGGTTGAAAGTCATTGAAGGATGATGGATTATCTGATTTGGGGATTGTTATCACTCAGGTTTTTCCTTGTCTCCTTAAGGGATATGGCCGAGGTAACCACAAACCAATCTTTGGGCTGCAGGTCCTAGCCTACCTGCAGTCAGAGAGGGCTCTCTCTTTATGATTTAACTTTGTTTTGGTGTAATTTTAGGCTAGTTATGGTGTACATGGGTTTTGTTTTGATTTTTGTGGGAAGGATGATGTTTTCAAGCAGAGTTGGGATGCATAGTGTGAGAAGTTCAAAACATTGGGCATGGAATCATGGATTAGGGCTTGCTGTTGCGTTTTCTTGGTCACAAGAGGAATACAAAGTAGGATAGCTACACATAGAACAATATCAGGCTGGAATAAAGATGGAATGAAGGTCAGAGATGAAAGGCAACTAAGAATCCTTCATTAGCTAACCGAGAGGGAAGGTGAATGAAAGTTTGTCTAGGAGCAGTCATGAATTCCTAAATAATAGTCATATGTGAAAGAAACAGGGTAAACATGATCATTTAGGTATGCATATTCATAACCATTTCTAAAGAAAACATATAGAAATAACAAGAACTGAGCATTGAGTGTAGTCAAACAAAGCCTAAGATATTATTCTTTCTTGCTATTTAGATGGTAACACAATGGTGGCGTAAACATATATAAACTGTAAACAGAGGTAAGAAAACACTTATTGAGCCATGTAGTAGCACAGGGATTCCACAGTCACTCTTTGGCCATTAAATAACACAACAGACAGTTCTTCATCCAAAGCATTCCAACAATCTTTGATTATAGAGCTCTCAAAGTATACATCGCAAGTCTAGAATGAGGATTATCAACCAACGACCCATCCCAAATATGTTCTGTGGGGCAGTATATATATAAAAAATGAGTTACAAAATATCTAGTTGATGAGTTAATAACTCATAACTTCTTTTCTAACTCTTGAGGAATAGTAGATGAAAGAGTAAATGATGCAGTAGATATTTAGGGTATTAGCTATCCGTTCTGTCAGAGAATTTAGACTTTTGGGATCAACTGAGTCAGCTGAGGCTATGCTTTTGATTGCGTTTTTTGGGACTGCTGCCCTCGTGCTTTGCTGAGTCATTGTTTTGTTATCCTGCTTTCGGTATGCATACTTGGCCTTTTTATAAAATTGCCGTAGTAATATCTTGACTCCCTCTACCTGCTGTCTTTTCTTTAGTTATTTGTTTCCAGCGTTTGCCTCTTGCGAATTTTTGGGTTTTGCAGGTAGCTGAGTAGTAGGAAGCTCTCCTTTTTGAGTAATTTTTCTTAGCGATGTGCAATTAGGGCTAAGCGCTAATCGCGCATCAAAAACTGCTTTTGCTTCTTGATTCATGCATTCTTTGACGCGATTCTCGCCCTCTACGCCTTTTCTATGATGACATCAGCATGACATCATCGACGGGTCCCGGGTACGGCAGGGTGACGTGAAAGTGACGTCAGGGGGGGACAGGTGGCGGATGACATGGCAATACGATACGGTGACGTGGTAGATGAGCTGGCGGTGACACAGAGCAGCGGCAGGTTGCTGCGGAGGTGGCGTGAGCGGTGATGTGGCGCTGACGTCAGGGGCGGAGAGACAAAAGGCGGTTTGTGGTTTTATTGGACTGCCTTCTATATAGGGGGGGTATTTGTCAGAGCCCGCCCGATGCAATAGAGGGCGGATACGCATCCTTTGTACGACAACACAACCGCAGTGTTATTGGACACTAACTCCCGTGTGTCGGGGGTGCCCCGAAATCCACCTGGGCCATTGGATCTGGGAGGGCGGATCAGAGGGCCGACAGAGCGCGGAGCTGGTGGGCTGTTAACATATGGAACCCGCTCGAATATTCGAATATTTATACAATGCTGCGGGGGTTCAGACTTTGGGTAATATGGGTTTTATGGGTTTGTAAGTGGGCGTCGGTGGTTATTAATTTAACCGAATATCAAATTAATCCCAAATAAAATGTATGCATGGAGGATACTGCTATAAGGTTTATGTGTGAGAGGGGGGGTATGGTTATTAATTTAACCAAATGCTAAATCAATCCCAAGTTTGAACGCAGAAAAGCTAATGCCAAGCCCCAAATGAACTTAGCATTTCCCCAAACTGATGTTATAGGGCTATAGTGCCAGGGGATGGGAATATGTATTATTTTTGGGTTTTTAATATAATTTTTTGTATAATAGGGGACAAGGAAATGATTTAGGGAGCTAGATAATAAAGTTAGGAGTTAACATGACTTAGTGAAGTGAAAGTGTAGGGGTATGAAGCTAAGTTTATGAAATGGAACTTAGGCATAGTACTGAATGAAATATGGAGAAATGATCTTTACACAAGAAATGTGGCTTCTTTTCATTGAAGAGAGTCACAGCTTGACTTAGTATTTTACAAAAATGAAGTGATAACAAGACTGGTTGGGCAGATCCCAAGGTCCTCAAGGGGATGTTAGTGAGTGATTTATGGGGGAATAGAAGGGGAATTAGACATTCTTCCAAAGTTCTGCCATCAAAATAAATGCTTTGACATTTCTGTCATTGATGCGATGAGCTCTCCTTTGATAAGACAAAACTGATCAAAACCTTGCTTCTGCAACCTCAAACTACCTACCCAGCCTAATACACCTAACATTTTTTCTTCCTTTTGAGTGGGTGCACTTAGGCTTGCAGACCCTGATTTACCTCTTTTCTTTTCACTGCCCTCCTACCTAAATCAACCCTTATCTCTTCCAAGGGCCTAGATTAAGCAGTTGGGCTCCTTCATTTCTCTACCTAGCTACTCATCTACCAAGCTTAAGCTGTTTGGACAGAGATTCATTCTCTATCTTCTAAAACAAGCAATTTAAACCTAGGGGAGCCAAGATTAAGCTGTTTGGATTTCCCTTAACTGTAAAACTCTTCAAAAATGGTATGATTCTTCAAAATGGAACTTCTTGGAAATATGGAACCTTGCAGCATGAAAAGATGACATATTTGGCATGTAAAACAGTCAATCATGAAATATGAAACCTATTGCAATAGGAGGCTAATAGGGATGAGGGCAATGAAGGTTGAGTTAATAGCCCCATGCATTCATCGAGTCTTCCTGCATTCCTCCATGACCTTGAGAAGGTCATTTCCAAGTATGTCAATAAAGGCCAGGTAGAACTCTACAAACCATCCATCTGGGACAGGGATCTTATCCTTTTTAAATCATTTCAGTTTTGCCTCGAGCTCCCCAAAAGTGACCTCTCTGTTAAGCTACTCGGCTTCCTCATTATCAATTTACCAAGGGAACAATTGTGCTACTCTAGTGACCTCTACTAGGGTAGCATTAGGGGGGGCCTGATAGAGCTATTTGAAGTGTGAAGTGGCCAGGGAGGCAAGGTGAGGAAAGGTATCAACCTCTGTTCCCTGCTCATTTGTTAGTTTCCATATGGTATTAATGGCCCTCCTTCCATTAGCAAATTTGTGGAAAATTTTGGAATTATCATCCCCTTCCCTCAGCCATATAGCTCTACTCCTCAGTCTCCAGGTTTCCTCTTTATCCTTGAGAACGCTTCTTCTCAAGAGTGTTAATTCAGTGAGCTTGTCCCTAAGCTCATTTCAGGGGAAGGTGCCTCCACTGTTATCCTCTAGGTTGGCTATCTCTTGTTCAATATCATTTAACCGATTCTCTTTGGCACACCTCTTGTTGTGAGCCCAAATATTGGATATCTTCTTCAATTCCTTCAGATTAGTCACAAATCCTTCAGTGATGTTCCAACCTCTTGCCGATGGGTGAGCGTTCCAAAAGTCTATGACTAGGAAGAAATAGGAGTTATCTTCCTACCATGTGGAGTTGAGTTTGAAAGGAGCTCTAGGTTGCTAATATTTCCACAGATTTCAAGGTGAATTGGTAGATGGTCTAAGAGTCCACTGGATGCTAGC
This sequence comes from Pinus tabuliformis, assembly GCA_031772625.1. NCBI lineage: Eukaryota > Viridiplantae > Streptophyta > Pinopsida > Pinales > Pinaceae > Pinus > Pinus tabuliformis. The sequence continues at coordinate 180,635,346 of CM062820.1, forward strand.
CATTGGTGATAAGTATAACCCTGCTCTAGAAATTGTTCCTTAATGAGGAATCAATCCAATCTCCTTACAAGGCTAGCCTCCCCGCTTCTTTTGTTCCTCCAAGTAGGGGCTAGTTTGGCAGATGGGATATCTATGAGCCTGTGAAGTTCAAGGAGCTGCTCAAATAAGCTTGCTAAGGGATCGACTTGAGCATGGTGACCCCAAGATTCTGAGTAGCCTAGGGAGAAATTTAGGTCTCCTCATAGAATGATATTATCTGACTAAAAAATATTAGCTGCCAAAATCCTTTCCCAAAAGTTCTCTCTATGATGGCAGGGCCCTTATATAGTTATCATTCTAATCTTAGCTCCCAACTCAGTCGAGTATAAGTCTGCCCCTATGAACCCTATACCCTCCAGGAACCAAAAATATTAATTATGCGGGGGTTGTATCCCAGGAAATGCCCCCCGAGTGTCCATTAACATCAATGGCCTAGAAATTCCATCCTGGGAGCAGAGATTCCAATAGAGGAGAAATGATAGCTGCCACCCCAAGGTTTCCTGTAGAAAGACCAAATCACTCGGCTCCTTTTGGAGAAGCCTCCTCAATGCTAGTTTTTTCTCGGGACTAGCAATCCCTATGTAGTTAAAGGAGAAAATCTTCATGCAGGATACACCTGAGGAGGGCTCAATGCTCTAAGGACCCTATCGAGTGAAAGTTACTTCCTGAAGGCCACCTACATTCCTACCTTCTGTTTAGATTTTGACAGGGAGGAAGGTATGCCTTGGGGGAGCTTCGGAGAGGAAGAGGAAGGAGTAAGACCAATGCCAATAGCATCCGAAATTGGTGCGTGTGAATGTGATCGGAGATGATATCGATGGGGAACAGGGTTAGATCCAGGGATTGATACCTTTGGTGGCTCCGGTATGGTCGAGGGTGCAGTTGGTGAGGGATCAAGCATATGAGGAATGTGGGGGCTAATTGGGTGGTTTAAAAAGAGATGAGGATTGTCTAGATTCGACCCATGTTGCTTAGAGATAGCCTTATCTGCAGATGAAAAAACAATGGATGCAGAGTAAGGGTTAGGTTTGGACATACTCAAAGATAGTGTGACTCCAGCAGCCACCTTAGACCTAGTTAGTGGAGGTGAAGGTGGCCGAAGGGGTGCATTCCCATGCTTCTTCGGATTCGATGAGGTAAGCCTAGATCCGCCTGCACTAGTGTCCATCATATTAGCCTCATCTGAGTGTTCCTCCTATGTTTGTGCTCCCCCCACTGATGAGGTCTTCCCTTTGTTTCCCATTTTTGATTTTGTGAGGAGAGAGAAATCCTTGAAGAGGTGCCTAAACTTATGGTAGCGTCTGTAGTGAAAGGGGACCCCACCATAGTCCAAAATCTGGATCCGGTAGTAATTCCTTGAGTGGAGCGTGGCTTTTTCTTGCAAACCACCTCTAATGTTCAGGTGAACCAATATTCTTGCATAGGCCATGACCGTCGTTGAGAGATAGGATCTATCATAATCCAGGTATGTCCCTGGAGAATTACTAATTCTTCTGAATATATCCTCGGTCCAGAAGTGAAGAGGCAGGCCATGAAGGCGAACCCATATTGGACCCACCCCAAGTTGTTCTCTTTCTGAATCAAACAACGGACTCCATCTCCTTAGCATGACCAGGTCTTGTTTGATGTTCCAGAAGGAGGACAGGACCTAGTTAGTACGTTCATCTTGGGAGAAATGAAGGAGAACCAGCCACGCACAAAGGTTTGAACGATAGGCAGATCTGGCACGTGATGGCTCCAAATTTCCGCAACCCACTATTTGAGTCTAGCTGCGGTGTAGTTCCTGCCTCTGACCCTGGCAACCAGGACCGTCGCTGCCATATCCATGGTGTCTTTCCACTAAAAGTCTTCTTCCCAATCAATGAAGACTTCCTGTGTCCTAGGCTTGACACACCTTTTCTTCTTCCCATGGGCAGGCTCCGTGTCCTCAGATCCCTCAAGGGTTTCTTCGAGGTTAGGGTTTGAGGGGTAGGTTCAGGGTCATGGTTTGGAGGTAATGGTGCAGAGCGAGAAGGGAAGGTGTCCGAGAGAGGAGGGACGGTAGTATAGTTGCCAGATGACTGAGAAGGGTCCAAAGGTGCGGAAGAGTGGGTAGAAATGGGCAGAGCTTCTCCGTACAGGAACTGAGATGGGCAGTGTGAGGCTACTGAGGGGTGGGGGAAGGATAAACCAGAAGATCCTACCACCTGTGCAGACTCGATAGTCTTGGGGCTGAAATGATGGTGTATTGGTGTCAGGAGAGGCGCGACGGAAGGCGGCCAGGTCACAGGAACCTCTAGGAGGTTGATAACAACGTTGGGCTCTCTTGGTAGCAACGAAAGAGGAGTGATAACCTCAGTGATCTCCCTAATGAATGGAAAATATGCATTGTTGCTGGTCTGTCTGCTGAAAATGGAGATGCCCTCAAGGGGGTCCTCCGAATAATCTATAAGGTCACCTTGCATTATTGCTCCAAGGGTTATGTCAACTGCCATCGTAAACCAGAGGAACCGACACAGGCAAACACCAAACCCTATAGCGCTAAACCAAAAACGCTAGCTCAAGTCACCATTTTGAGAGGTAAGAAGGAAACGAAGAAATGGGGGTTGTCGGCTGGTTACAGACAAGTTGCGGCAGAAACGGACCTAGTCTATGGCCTAGACCCAGGTGTACTGCAGATGGCCTACCCCGTGTCAGGGCCTGGTCATGTCATGTGAAAGAATTTTTTTATATATATTTTATGTTATGTTTAATAGAAAACATACTAGAATAAGAAAAGTAGAAATTAGAATAGATCACATAGTCTCACAATATGTGAGATCATACTGTATTATCCAAATTCTTGATTAAGCATTGCATATATAAAAGTGATATATCTTGAACATTCTAGATCTTAAGGAATTGGATCTAATATATTAAAAATAAACAAATATCACAGACAACAAAGTAATCAACTCATATCACTAACTAACAGGTAAAATAGTTCAACAGCCTACCTGTACAACCCATCAAAGAACAAATCATTAACCAAACAGCTCACAATTCTAGAACACTCCATTTCTAAATTATTTGAACATCTCCCTTTGATGCATAGACGAATTTTCGACAATGCCTAGTTGTTTTCTACATATTTCAAAGTTCATCTTTCCAAGAGGTTTAGTAAAGATTTCAACTACATTTCAACTTGTATTACAATAGATTAAGTGAATTTCCTTTAAATTTATCTATTCCCGTACAAAACGGTGTTGAACTTCAATTTGTTTTGTTTTTCCATGATAAACTGGATTATTTTCCAAGTTAATGGAACTATGGTTGTTACATTTGATTCTTATTGGACTTCTTTGTTTTTGTCCAACATTTTCAAGAATCCTCCTTAACCAAGTAGCTTCACAAATTGGATTGGTCAAGGTTTTGTATTCAACTTATGTAGATGAAAAAGAAACAATCAGTTGTTTCTTGTTGTTCCGTGATATGATCCACAACCCTATATTGAATCCATATCCAAAGGTTGATTTTCTATCATTAGGATTTCCAGCCCAATCTGAATCAGGAAAAACCTGTCAAATCAACATTACATTCATCAGTATACATAATACCAAAATTAATTGCTTCTTTAAGATATTGGCGAACTTTCTAGTGTCTTTAAAAAGGCTTAGACATGAAATAACTAAGGATGGTGACAGAATATGTTATATCTCATCTGGTAGTGGCCCACGTAGTTTAGAATTATCACTAGTTAACGATACAAAGTTGCATCACCTCTTTAGTTCCATCATCATTTTATAATTTATCATTTTTGTTCTAAAGGAGTAGATATTTCCTTGCACTCAATCATATTGAACCTTTTAATGATTTTCCTATTTTTGCTTTGTGTGAATAGTGTCTTACCAAATTTCCTCCAAACATCAAGACTAAACATGAATGCAATTCACCAAAATGCTTCATCTTAAATACCTCTCGCAGTTGTCTTTTAATTTATTAGATCAACTTGGATGCACTTTCTATTATGATAAGATCATCAATATATAAAGATATCAAAGTAATATTCCCTTCTTTATCTTTCTTGATGTACAAGTTAGGATAACTTTTGCTTCTCACAAAACCTTTCTCATAAAAGAAAGAATCAATATTCACATACCAAGATCTTGGTGCTTGTTTCAAACAATATAAATATTTCTTTAACTTGAAAACAAGATGCTCATGTCCCTTCTTTACACACCCTTCTAGCTAAACCAAATAAACATCTTATTTTAACTCACCATTCAAAAAAGTAGATTTGACATCTAACTCATGCATTTTCCAATTATTTTTTGTAGCTAATGCAATAATTATTCTAATTGTGTTCAACTTAGCTATAAATGCAAATGTGATTTCATAATCAATTCCTTTTTTTTGTGAATATCTTTTTGTAATCAATCTAGCTTTATATTTATCAATATTGCCATAAGTATTAAACATGGATATAGACAATCATTGGCATCCTATGGGAAATTTCCTTTTAACTAATTATGTTAATTCACATGTGTCATTCTTCATTATAGAATTATATTCTTCATTCATTGCACTTCTCTATTCTTTATATTCCTTAGCTTCTTCATAACTTAAAGGTTCTACAACATTTATTCCATGAGACATCAATGCATGGTCATTATACCGTTTAGGTGCTTGAATGTAGAGTGATGACTTTCTTGGAGTTTTCCTGCTATCATCTTCTTCTCTTCTTCTTAGATTGAAATGATTGATTGATACTTCTTTATTTTGAACCTGTACTTAATCTTGTTCCTAATCAACACTTGTATCTATTTCGACATAGTCATCAATATCATGCAATACACTAGTATTATTTGTTTGATCACATTCATCTATATTCTCATGAAACACCATTTACCTACTTGAAATAAATATATGTGAGATGATATAAAACAGTCTTTTTGTTTTTTTATCCATACAATAACTAATAAATTTGCACATAATTGACTTCGCATAAATTTTTCTTCTTTCATATTTAGGAATATGAGCAAATATCCTGCATACAAAAACTCTTAAATGAATCACTTTTAATTTATACACATAAAATGCTTCAAAAGGTGTTTTAAGATCTAAACTTTTTGTTTGAATCCTATTTTTAAAATAAATAATTGTATTAATGGCTTCAACCCAAAAACCATTAGAGACACTTGTACCTTGAGTCATACTATGTGCACATTGTCCTATTTTTCCTCTTAACAACTCTATTTTCTTGAGGTGTATGTGATATTGTAAGTTGTTGTAAAATCCCATTTATTTTAAAATATTGATTAAATTATGTTGATTTATATTCTCCCCCATGATCACATGTAATAATTTTGATGCATATTCGAGTTTGTTTTTAAGAAATTACTGCCATAGAGAATAATCGAACTTGGGAATTAGCTAATATCAAAAGAGACAAAGCAAAAAAATGGTGAAAAATGGGTATATAAGACCAATATGAATGAAAAATGAGAAATTGAAAAACATAAGGCAAAGTTGGCTACCAAAGGATTCTCACAACAGTTTGGTCTCGACTATGGTGAAACCATTGCTCTAGTAGCAAGGTTAGACACTTGAGAGGCATTTTATCCACAACAACTCAACACAAATGGAAATTCTATCAACTTTATGTAAAACTTGACTTCCTAAATGGTATATTGTAGGAAGAAGTTTATGTAGAGAAACCTACTGGTTTTGAAGTTCCAGGAAAGGAGCATAAGGTATAGAAATTGAAGAAATATTTGTATGGTTTAAAACAAGCTCCAAGAGCTTGGTACATTCACATCGACACCTATCTCATCAAAAGTGGGTTTTGCAGAAGCACCCATGAGCCAAATTTGTATAACAAAACTCATCAAGGTAAAATATTTATTGTATGCCTTTACATTGATGATATTTTTATATAAGAAATATGATGTTAGAAGACTTCAAAGAAACAATGCAGACAAAGTTTTATATGACTGATCTAGGGGCATGAAATACTTATTAGGCATGGAAATTCACTAATATGCTAACAACATTTTTGTTGGTCAACAGAAATATGCCACTGACATCATCCAAAAGTTGATAATGACCAATTTCAGACTAGCTAATACACCAATTTCTCAAGGCACCAAGTTGAGCAAAGAATATGCAACTCCACTAGTTCATCCCACATTGTATAAAAGTCTAGTTGGTAGTTTGTTGTATCTCACTGCAACTGGACTTGATATCATGTTTGCAACAAGTTTTGTCTCTAATTTTATGCAGTCACCTAATATTTCTCATTGGAATGTTGCAAAAAGGATCATAAGGTATATTGGAGTGACCCTAGACTATGGCTTGTTCTACACTCATTTTGAAGATTGATTCCATTCAGGTTATATAGACAACGATTATGTAGGGAGTTTATATGATCACAAAATCACCTCAAGGTATGATTTTCATCTTGGAACCAATCTGATTTCATGGGCATCCAAGAAATAGTCAATCTTTTCAATATCTTCTACAAAGGCATGGTGTGTTGTACACTCATTTTGATGGTTGCTTACATTCAATTTATATAGTCAATGATTATGCAGGGAGTTTAGATGATCACAAAAGCATCTTAGTGTATGTTTTTCATCTTGGAACCAATATGATTTCATGGGCATCAAAAAATCAATCAATCATTTCAATATCTTCTACAAAGGTAGAATATGTAGTAGCAAATTTAACATCTTGTCAAGGAATGTGGTTGAGAAGATTATTGAAATATATTATAAATATTCAAAAGGAGCCAAATCCTATTTACTGTGATAATAATTCAACAATTTCTTTATCAAAAAATCATGTTTTTCACAAAAAGAGCAAGCTCATTGACACACATTTTCATTTCATCCGTGAGCTTGTCAATGATGGGGACATAATACTTGCTTTTTGTGGTTCCAAATATGAACTTGCAGATATTTTCACAAAGCCATTGGGAAAAAATGTATTTTAATTTTAAAGAGATCAATTAGGGATTGTAAGTGCCTCTACTTGTAACAATTGATATTAGGAGGGGACGTTGAGATATTAATCTCACTGTCTTCTAGGCGTCATCACATTTGATTCTCTTGTCTATTAGGTGCCATAGACAATTTAGTTTTACTTCTATTTAGTTGAGTCTCACTCTAGTCATTTATTGTTGATGTTTTCCATGTAATCTATTTAATTATTTTGAATATTGAGAAGAGCAATCTCTCCTCTAATTTTTCATTTTCATTCTTTGTCATTTATATATCTATATATATATATATATATATATATATATATATATATATAAATCAATGTGTATATAATTACTGTATTAAATCATTCTATCTATTAATTTTTTTGACATTCTATCTATTAATTTTTTGATATCTTCAATTATATATGTTCTTGTGGGTTAATTTGTTTGAGGATGATTGAGTTCCCTCTTATACTGACGTTTTTCTTCTTTGAGAACATGAGAGGTATTATACACATTAAAAAATATACAAAAATATAGATTAATTTAGATCTATTTCAATATAGGTTTAAGATTGATTTATTAAAGCTTTGGTTATAATATATAGAATTTTAATGACTCCTAAAGAAAGATTCCAAATCATATAATATTTAGATTTCTGCCTTTACTTTAGTACATTGCATCATTTATCAACCCAAACTCAACATTAATCCATTAACCACTGCATATAAAAAGCACAATTCATATTATTAAGAAATTTTTATTAAATCATTCCCTTAAATTTATATTTAATATTTATAGTATTTTTTAATATTTGTATTAAAAAAATATTTTGGTTGATTTTATTTTTATTATTATTTTATTAGTATTATGAATTATATATAATAAATTTATAAAAAAAATTAGAATCTTTGAATATAATTATATTATAGACATATGAAACTGGTCAAATGACTTCCTACATTACTAAAATGAAAAAATTGAATGAGATGCTTTTTGACAATATTCATTTCATTAATTATCATTTTCATATATTAGTTTTAATTTTGATAACAAATCCATAAATTAGTAAAATTAATTTCCATATTGTTATATCTATAATTTTAAAATCTTTCATTTTCAAAATTTATAATATTCATTAAATTAATCATAATTTTAATAATGAGCTATAAAATAATGTAATCACATAAATTAAATCACTCATAAATGTTAATAGACAACCATTCATAGTAAACATCAAAACATTTATTTTATATACATATCACATTGTTAAAATTTAAAAAATCATAAAATTATGTAAATTAGAATTTTTTTTTTAATTTTTTTTTCTTCTTATTAAAAATAATTATCATATAAGTTAAACATATAAACATTTAAACAAATCAAGTTCTTAAAAACTAATATTCATCCTTTTTCATTGGGAATTTTTAATTTGTAAACAGACTTTGTTATAATATTAATATAGATCCATCTAAATCATGGATATAGAAAACACGGATAGGGATCAAATTTATTGAGGTACAAACATATTTTTGATTGAAACAAAGTTGAAAACTAGTTTTGTAGAGAGATTTGATTCATCTGAATACTTACTAGATTTTTTATTAAAGTAGATCTACACGACTATTATATACACACATGAAAATGACCAAAATATAGAATAGTGAGACTACTTTAAATGTTTTAACCATAAAAAATTATTTCTTCTAATTTCATATATATATATATATATATATATATATATATATATATATATATATATATATATATATATATAATGTTTTATTGTTATTAATATATTTCTAAATACACGCTAATACTACTTAGCAAGAATTAAATATGAGTATGAAAAATAATAACCATTCTTTATTTCCTTTTAAAATTATATATGCTACTTTATATATCTCTTTTAGATTAGGTTGCAATATTAACAAATATGTACATCTATTTTTTACTTTTTATTATAGCGCATATTTTCCTTTTAATTAGAAAGTCTTTTTTATTTATTTAAGAGAGACATATGTAAACTCCACGTTGAACACAGACATAAGCACGCATCGCCCTCTTATTGGGTTGTAGAATGCATCTCTAAGTGCAACCATTGGTGAGATATTAATCTCACTCTCTGCTTGGTGTCATCACATTTGATTCTCTTTTTTGCTAGGTGTCATAGGAAGTTCAATTTTACTTCAGTTTAGTCGAGTTCTACTACAATAATTTAATGTTGATGTTTTCAATGTAATCTATTTAACTATTTTTAATATTGACAAGAGCAATCTCTGCTCCACTTTTAATTTTCATTCTTTGTCATGGTATCAGAGAACTAGGTTGTATAAGACTCCAGAGAGAGCAGCGCTTCAATTTTTTTTTGGGCTTGGAAAGAAGAAGCAAGGGTCATGAGAGGCTGAGGAGAAAAGCAAATGTGTGCACCTGTAAAAAGGGCTCAGTGCATCGATTTTGCATCTCAGCCAAGAAGAAACTATAAAATAAATGATAAACATATGAAATCATCAAATTTTTATAATTGAAGCACCCTATCAAAACAAAAAGGGTGCACATTTGCGCATAAAATCCCTTCGTAACTTCACAAACAAATGAGGGCAAAAAACTGTAACTCCCTCCTCTCGCATTTACCCACTTTCACTGGCTATCCCTGGGTAAACATGAGCCGAGGGTCACTATGATATGACTCAACCTCTTATGTGACCTTAAAGAAATGGAGTCGATAATTGAAGACCTTACTTACCTGCCTCAAGTGCCACAGGACCTCCAAGAGTAACCCAACCCCTATAGGTGTCCAACACCTGAGACAAATTACTTGTTCACTAAACTTGAGCCCAATTCACTCCCTTTCCAAGGCCTCCATGTGACTATGGGTTACCATTCTCTCCCATAGGGCTGCATCAGTGACTGTGGCATTTTTCTACCAGTGTTGTACCAACGACTACGAGAATTAAGGCTACTTTCTAGTGTTGAGGCTAAGCCTAGGCCTATAAATACATGAAACTTCCAGAACTCATAAAAGAAATGAAGATGAAGCTTACAAACCAAAATTGATTGTAGGAATTGACCTGACCTTCCCTAGTCGAGTCTAAGATTTTGTTAAACACTTGGTAGATATGCAACCTACAGGTCATGAATTCAAGTCTAAACATAAGTGTTTGAAAAAATAATTGTGGTTTAACAAGAAGGGTCCCTATCACATTAACTATCATATCATCAATTAGGTCTTACAATCATTATTTATTTAGTTACAATTAAAAAAATGAATAGAGCCATGATTGAGAACTATCATATAACCATGATTATAAGTAACATATAAATAGATAATTAACCATAATAATAAAACCATTAAAGCCACATAATATCTAGTACATTTCCTTACCAAAAGAAAGAGAAATTTAACTTTTATTAAACATAAGAAAGTAAGCAAAATCTCTCTTCAGCTAATCAACCTTGTGCCATACTCCGAGCATGAATGTGGGATCTCATGGGATAAACCAATCCAACTAAATCCAACGGAATCCATAGGTTAAAACACCTCCACCCTGTCCACACCGCGACCACACCTAAACTAGTGTCGAGATCACAAAAAAAAACCTGTCTTGGATGCCTGAGTATTTCTTCACCATCCTTGAGGAATTTTCCTATCTCCACCTTTACCGTTTATCTCGCCATTACCAGTCAAGGGATTCATAGGCCTTTAGGAATTTTTCTAAGACCACCTCATCTCAGATTCCAAAACCATCCGGAAATCAAAAGCTCAAACCAAGAACAATTCCATCACATAATGGCTATCCAGAAATGGAAAGGCTATGCTAGAATACACTATCGAATATTGGAAAAATCCATACCAATTATAGAAAAAAAAACCATATACCAACATGCACATACCATGCAAGTAAAAACCAACTACAGAATTATACATGCAATCTCTTACCTGCAAGTATCCCCGCTGAAGTTACTTGATCCTTGCCTTCCTTTGCTTTCCTTGTCCTTCTTTTCTTTACTTTCCTTTCCTTTCCTTTCCTTGCTTGCTTACATTCTTTCTCCTCTTGGTGCTCTTCTTCTCTCTGAAGCTAATTTCAAAAATAAATTGAGAAAATGTTACAAACTAATTCTCAGAAGCCTTTTTTTTAATGAGGCCTCTGTTTTCTTCAATTTTCCATTATTTTCCTTCATTTTCCTCCTCACATGCAACATGTCACCTTTCACCTTCCTTTTCTCCTAGTTTCCATTATTTTCATAAATGTGCTAAAAATGCCTTTTTACTTGTCCAAAGCCTTAGCCATTGTCTTTGGCAATTTCCCTTAGCCATAAAACACACCAAGTGATCCCCACTAGGATATTTTGCCAAACATTTAACTTGGAATAAGTGTCCCTTTCCTGTGATCTTATTTTACCTTTATTAACTTATATTACATGAGCTTTTAACCGGAGGATGTTACAAAAAAAATAAAGTCGTCGAAGCATTTTTCAAAGGATTGAAGGTCAAATAACATTAGTGTTCAAAAGAAGAGACTTTTTTCGAAAAGTCAAAGTTCATATTGATATTTGAAAGGAAAGTTCTTTTTAAAAAACATAAAAGTCCTTTGAAAAGGCTCATGCATATTTGTTTTAAAAGGAAATTTTGTTTTACGTTAACAAAAGTTTTTTCTTAAAGAATCTTTGAAATATTTTTAAAAAATAACTATTTGAAGGCTTGAAAGGAGAGAGTTTAGGAGAGAAAATTGTTATTGAAATTAAAAGATTCTTTTATTTAATTTAAGAAAAAACTTGAAATTGTTATAAAGAAAGTAGAGGGCACTTCATTTTCCTTAAGGAATATTTTTTGTCTTGGAAAGAAGACCGTAAAAGAGCACACACATCTGTGTTAAAAAAAATGGCTTTCTCCAGCGCTTTGCCATAGGCCCCGACTCTTCTTGGAAAAAATTATGAGTTTGGTCTTTAAGAATGAAGACATTTCTGCAAGCTCAAGATTGTTGGGATATAGTTCAGAATTCCTATGTAGAGTTGATCCAAGAAGCATGAGCAGCCATGGACAATAATCAATGGAATGCAGCTATTGAACTCAGAAAGAAATAACACATATCCAAATGCTGGATACAAAACTTAGTCGATGATTCTATTTTTGACAAGATAATTCGTACATCCACAACAAATGAAGCTTGGGAAATCCTCAAAGCTATGTATCAAGGAAATGATATGATGAAGACTATGAAATTGAAAACACTGAGAGCTTAGTTTGAAACTCTAAAGATGATTGACACATATAATGTCGATCAGTTCATGACTAGAGTCATCAGAATAGTCAATCAGATCATACTCATTATTGAAACCATTACATATCATTTTTTTTTAAAGTCCTTCCAAGTCTGCTTAAGAAATATGAAATGATTGTAAGAACCATTCTCGAATCCAAATATTTTATAAAATTCTCAGTAGAATAGTTAACTGGATCACTTCTGGCACATCAAACAAGACTCAACTTGGTAGAATATTCTATGGAATAATATTTCAAAGAACAACTTTCTTTTGACAGAGGTAAAGGTAGAGGATATAGAGGCGACAACAAGTGAGGCAAAGGTCGAAGTAGAGGAAGATTAAAACATCATCATGCAACAGAGAAGTGGGGACCTCCACAAAACAAATTCAGAGAAGCAGACCATGGAGAAAATCAAATTTCCAATGCTATTAATGGAAGAAATTTGGGCATTATGAACATGCATGTAGAAAGACACAGTCATATCAGCAAAGAGGTAGTGTCCATCTCTCCAAGAATGAAGGATAATCCTCTGAAATAATGTTTCTTTCTTGCCATTTTTCTAAAGACACTCACAACAAGGACCTTTGGTTTCTGGATAGTGGCTGCAACTATGATATGACTGGTAACAAAAATCTACTTTCTTATCTTGATGCTTCCATAAAATCATAAATTACTCTTGGAGATCATTCTTGTATTAAAGCTTAAGGGAAAGGTATTTTCCCTATTCTTACTAAACCAAATCAACACAAATACATTCTTGATGTTTATTATGTTCCACAACTGAGGCATAACCTTATTAGTGTAGGAAAATTGATGGAATATGGTTATGATGTAATATTTCAATGGAACACATGTTATATCTATTACAAACATCCAAATAGAAGAGCGATAACAAAGGTTGAAAAAACCAAGAATAAGATGTTTCCATTGTCTCTTAGGAGTTTAAATCTCTCACAGTCTTTTGTTCACAATGTTTCAAGAATAAATGAGTCTTAGCTATGGAATCTAGGTATGGCCACATCCCATTCAAAAGTCTAAGTCTTGTTCAAAAACATTCAATGGTCATTGGTCTCCCTACTATGAATGCAATTGATTGTAATTGTGATATTTGTGTTCTAGCAAAGTATAAAAGATATAGCTTTCCCACATCTTCCTGTAGAGAGAAAGATACTTTAGAGCTAGTCCATACAAATATGTCGTCCAATGCAGAAATAGTCCATTGGCGGTAGTATTTATTTTCTAACATTCATTGATGATTATAGAAGGCATTTATGGGTGTATTTTCTCAAAAATAAATCAAATACATTCTCAAGGATCAAATAATTCAAAGCATAAGAAGAAAAGTATAGTGGAAAGCCTTTGAACGTATTCAGATCCGATAGAGGAGGATACAATCTAATGACTTTAAATATTTTAGTGAACAACAAGGAATCATAATGCACAACACAACAAGATATACTTCACAACATAATGGAGCAGTAGAAAGAAAAAATATGTGGATCATGAACATGGCTAGATGTATGCTTCGTGAGAAGAAGTTGTCAAATAACTATTGGGTTGAAGCAGTTTTGACAACAATGTCTCTTCTCAACAGATCTCCAACAACCAGTCTCCAAGATATAGCACCTCAAGAAGCATGGGATGGTAGAAAGGTAAATGTATCTCACTTTAGAATTTTGGGATCAGTAGCATTTTCACATGTTCCTCAGAAGCTAAGAAAGAAGCTTGACGATGGGAGTGAAAGATGTATTTTTGTAGGCTATAGTGAGCACTCAAAGGCCTACAGACTTTACAATCGAGTTACCAAGAAGTTTGTTTTAAGAAGAGATGTAAAAAAAAAAATTGAAAAAAAATCTTGGTCTAATGATGTTAATGAAGATTCAAATAAGTCTTTTTATCCACCACAACCACCAAGATTCCAGGTTGAAAAAGAGTAATACCATTATGAAAATGTTACATGTTCAAGTAGTGAATCCACCAACGATTCAACATCATCAAAAGACAATCAGAAAATAAGAAGCATCAGAGAAATATATGAGCAGGAGCATGAGTTTGACTAACAAAATATGTTTGCATATCCTTCATCTCAACCAACTCATTTTGAAGAAGTAGTTAAAGAAAAGAATTGGGTTGATGTAATGAACCAAGAAATTACTGCCATAAAGAAGAATTGGACTTGGGAATTAGCTTATCTCCCAAGAGACAAAACTAGAATTGGTGTAAATTGGGTATATAAGACCAAGTTTAATGCAAAAGGAGAGATTGATAAACATAAGGCAAGGTTGGTTGCCAAAGAATTCTCACAACAATTTGGTGTTGAATATGATGAAACCTTTTCTCCAGTAGCAAGGTTAGGCACTGTAAAAACCATTTTATCCATAATAGCTCAACAAAAATGTAATGTCTATTTGCTTGAAGTAAAAATGGTATATTGCACGAAGAAGTTTATGTAGAGCATCCTCTTGATTTTGAAGTTCCAGGACATAAGCATAAGGTATACAGATTGAAGAAACCTATGTATAGTTTGAAGCAAGCTCCAAACACCTATTTCATAAAAAGTTGTTTTTCTAGAAGCACCCATGAGGCAACTTTGCATATCAAAGCTCATGAAGGTAAAATTTTTATTGTATGCTTTTATGTAAATGATCTTCTTTATACAGGAAATATGATGTTAGAAGATTTAAAAGGAGTAATGCAAACAAAGTTTGATATCACAGATCTAGGGGTCATGAAATACTTCTTAGGCATTGAAATTCACCAATTTGGTAATGGAATTATTGTTGGTCAACCAAAATATGCCTCTCATTGTCCAAAATTTCAGAATGCCCAATTGCAAACCTAGTGATACACTAATTCCTCAAGGCACCAAATTGTCTAAAGAAGATATAACACCGCCAGTTGATCCCAGGTTATATAAATGTCTAGTTGGTAGTTTGTTGTATCCCACTGGAACTAGACCTGATATTATGTTTGCAACAAGATTTGTCTCCAGGTTTGTGCAGTCACTTAAGATTTCTCATTGGAAGTTTGCAAAAATGATCTTAAGGTATATTATAGGGACAATAGACTATGGTTTTTTCTATACACATTCTGAAAATTGTTGACTTTCAGGTTATACAAACATCGATTATGTAAGGAGTTTCGATGATTGCAAAAGCACCTCAGGATATGTGTTTGACCTTTGAACCATTCTAATTTCATGGGCATCCAAGAAACAATCAATAGTTTCATTATCTTCAGTAGAGGTAGAACATGTAGCAGTAAATTCAGCAGCTTGTCAAGCAGTGTGGTTGAGAAGATTATTGAAAGATCTATGTAATGTTCAAAAGGAGCCAACTCCAATTTACTGTGATAATAGTTCAACAATTTGTTTATCAAAAAATCATCTTTAAAGAGCAAGCACATTGACACACATTTCATTTCATTTATGAGCTTGTGAGTGATGGGGGTATAGTACTTGGTTTTTGTGGTGCCAAAGATCATTTTGCGGATATTTTCACAAAGCCATTGGGCAAGAATGTATTTGAATTTCAAAGAAAGCAACTAGGCATTATAAGTGCCTCGACATGTAACAATTGAGATTAGGAGGGGATGTTGAGATATTAATCTCACTATCTGATGGGTGTCATCACATTTGATTCTCTTGTCTGCTAGGTGTCATAGATAGTTCAATTTTACTTGAGTTTGGTCAAGTTCTACTCGACTCATTTATTGTTGATGTTTTGAATGTAATCTATTTAGTTATTTTGAATATTGAAAAGAACAATCTCTAGTCAACTTTTCATTTTCATTGTTTGTCAACTATAAGCCCATACTATAATTTATCAAAACAGCATGCCCAAAAAACCAAAACTCATTTCATATAACACATTAAAAATATTGATTAATTAAAAAAAAATATAACTAATTTGAAACTCAACTTTAGTGAACAATATTTTAAAATATTAGTTAAATTCAAAAAGACCCTTCAAATTCCCAAAATACCTATGCCCTGAAGACCCATGCTGGCTTGTCGGTGGGGCCGCACCCGTTGACCTTAACCCCACCAGGCTGCCTTTCAGATAAAAGCTTGGAAGTATCGGGCACAATGAGTCTAGGCAATGCGTTGATAACCGTTTCTGCTTTATTTTCTAAGTCAATGTTTTAAATCAAATCAATTAAAAATGTTATAACGTTGATAATGATATTCAATTAAAAGTGAAATGGTCTGGTGATTTTTTTTCCACTCGAGTTGATAACCGTTTCTGCTTTATTTTCTAAGTCAGTGTTTTAAATCAAATCAATTAAAAATGTTATAACGTTGATAATGATATTCAATTAAAAGTGAAATGGGCTGGCGATTTTTTTCCACTCCACGCCATCTGTGTGATGGAATTTCATCCGGGACAGGGATGTCGTGTCGAAAGAGGAAGTATTCTCACTTTTAATGAGACCTTAATTTCAAATGAATTTCAAATATTTTCATTTGAATCTTTGCCATCAAGCAGATATAAAGTAGTTTGGCATCAACAATGAAGTTCAGCATCGACTGTCGCGCCCCCTGCCTCAACGAAGGGCGTTTTACAAACACACGTGTATTAGCCAAGGTATTGAACAGGTTACAGGCGGGTCAATACCCTCGTCTAGCCATCGAAATTGGTTCAAAATTAGTAAAACGATTGGGGCCATTAGGGTCCCTCTCCACCTGTCCCGATTAGTGGCCAAGTCGACGAAACATAACAATCAACACTAGCCAAGGGAGAACGCGGCGAATGAACAGTTCGCTCTTCCTATTCGTCTTTATAAGTATTCGCATTCGCATTCCTTCGCATATTTCATCTTTCCCCGTGGAAAGTCTTCTAACCATCAGAGTTCTCGCTTTCCCATACATAATGATATTTTCTGTTCTTGCGAATCCCTTAGATATCATATCGTTCGTGTTAACAGAACTTCGATCCGATATTATATTGTTTGTCTGCTAACTCTGAGCTTTAGGATGAAGGGCCCTCCTGATGAATGGCTCTCCTGATTATGATCTTCTTCCTGCTCATTGACAATCCACCGGACATTGATACCATTCGCAACGCCCTTGTCGACGATGGCTCCTGCTTGCACAAGGCGATTGTCATGGGGAGGACGCAGTGCCACCAAAGAGAGAAGCCCCTCGTCCGTAAAGAGTGCCACCCAGGCCTTGAAATTGACGTCCTACAGGACTTATTTTAAGTTTTAGCACGTATTTTACAGTTAGTGAAAATTTGTGCACATCAGATTGGACGTTTATTATAATGAAGGTTGAACGTTTATTATAATGAAGGTTGAGTTTACAAAAATCTAATCATAATGTACATATTATACATAGGTGATACACATGGGTGATCTAGTTCGATTGCTTTGTACGTACAGGGTACAGTACAGACTACAGGGCTATGGCAGAGCTATGGCTAGTTTGCTATATTCTTTCAAGATCTGGTTCTTGAGAATTAATGGGAGATTATGGGACTACAGGGCTATGGCAAGGCTATGGCTAGCGTGCTATACTTTTTCAAGCTTTGTTGTTCAGGATTAATGTGACATTATGGGAGTAATTGTCGGCCATATGAATATTGATAACAGAATTTAATGCCTTATTTACTAGCATTAGAATTCACTCTCTTGCAAAAAAAACTTTCGAGCCTTTGGCATCTAACCATTTGTGGTTTGATGAATTATGGGTTTTATGGTCTTACATTATCCTATGCCATTGCTCCTTCTTGCTAATTGGAAAAGGAAATAACATCCCTGCAATCTTTTAATTTACCCTACAACACTCTTGAATTTGTTAGCGTCTGAATATGGCATGCTTTCTCGTTCAAAACTGTTAGACTTGTGGTATGAGCCTATCAGGGATGTACTCTTTATTTACTTATGCCATTACTTTGTTGTAAAACCTAAAAAATATTTACAAGTTATGTAAAATTTGATATGGTATAGAACCCTTAAGGAAATTTTAAAGTAAATTAAGGTGTGGTTGCTTTATTTAGTTATGTTGTTAGTTATTGTAAAACCTAGAAATTACTTACAAGTTATATGTAAATTTTGATATCGTATCTAAGTAAATTAAGGCGTTATTTCTTCCAACCAGCTTAGGGAGCCCATAAGGAAATTTTGAAGTAAATTAAGGCATGATTTCTTCCAACCAGCTTGTGGAGCAGCTCAAACTCAGGTTGGTAGCCTGATACACCCTCAAATTCAAGAAAAAAAGTGTGTATTTTATATTTTGTATCCTAATCTATTATGTGTTTTATGGTTTTATGTTATTTTGTAGTTTTGGGGAGTTGAGGATTTTGAATTTTCAAAATTGGAGTGGATAAGAGGTTTAATGTTATTTGGTAGTTTTCTGGAATGGGAAGTTGAAGATATTGAATTTTCAAAATTGGAATAGATAAAAGGTTTTGAGGAATTAGATTTATTTATGAATCAAAATTTCAAAAACATTTTCTTCAATCTCTCTCAAATTTTTGCATGATGTTCTAGCAATTGTTTTAAGAAGATTTTAAGGTTGCCAAGCTTGTTAAATAAGGAACTTCATAACTAACGAACCTGCCTAGAGCCCACCACTTAGTAATATATCCAATACTCATCCAAATAAAGTTTAAGTAATTAATTAAATGTAACATGCATAGAATGTTCGGTATTTAAAGTATAAATAACTAACTAAATGTAGCGTAAAATTTTTGGTATCTAAAGTCTATTCTTGTTGTATAACGATCTCTAATGTTATTTGGTAGTTTTCTAAAATCAGAAGTTGAGGATTTCAATTTTTTAAATTCCAGTGGATAAAAAGTTGAATGCTAGTGGTATTTTTTTGGAATTGGAAGTTGAATATTTTGAATTTTCAAAATTGGAATAGATAAGAGGTTTTAAAGTATTAAATTTATTTATGAATCAAAAGTTCAAAATCAACATTTTCATCCATTTCTCCCCAATTTTGTGCATGATGTTTTCAAAATTGTTTTACAAAATTTTTAAGGTTAAAAACCTTGTTAAATAAGAAATTTCATAAGGAGCATGTTCAAACTTAGTAAGCTATCCAACACTCATCCAAATAACAGTCTTTAATGCTATTTGGTAATTTTCTAGAAACTAAAGTTGAGGATTTTAAATTTTCAAAATTGGAGTGGATAAGATGTTTAATGCTATTCGGTAGTTTTCTGGAATCAAATTCAAGATTTTGAAGTTTCAAAATTGTAGTAGATAAGAGGTTTTTAACCAATTTAACTAAAATATAACCAATTTGATTCTATTTCAAATACCACTAGGCATTAAATCTATTTATGCATTTAAAACTATATTTAAAAAATCACTATGAACCATCATTGGCAATTTCCGTATATTTTGAAATTACATGCTATAAGTCGCAAATTTTATGGTGATAATTTTAAGAAATCATGGTTTGACTTTTGGATTTTTTTTTCCAATGCATACAGGAATTCCTATAAAAAAACCAAGATATAATACATACTTCTTAATTCAAACTTCACTAAAAAATAATTTTTTTTTTTTTTTTTTAAGAAATCATGATTTCGCTGTTGGATTCTTTTTTTCAAATGCATATAGAAATTCCTATAAAAAGAATACCAAAATATAATACAAATTTCTTAACTCAAACTTCAAATTATGAATATTTTTTTTGGAAATTAAAAATATAGAAATCATAAATAAAAAATTAAATTGAATTTTAAATCATTCATACATCCTAACCTTTCATACGTGAACTGAACTGAAATTTACTTGAAATTGTGTTGTATTTTTATTTTTATTTAATTCATTTAAAAAAATGAAAACCAAATATTTTTTTTTTGTAAGTGTAGGTAGTGCCTTCCTTTTCTATTTATATTGACCAATAAGTCCAGATTCATCGTTTTGGTGGCCTCAACTTGCCCCGAGGGGAAACCAAGTCTATTGGCCACCTGAGTTTGCTATAAGCATTCCAGAAACAAAATTTCACTAGACTTTCCCTCCGGACTATGTGCACTAAACAATTAAAAATACTTAACAATCTAAGAACTAGCATAAAACTACTGAAAAAAGAGAACTATTCGCTAAAAACAGAAGAAACATTCAAGGATCATTCCTTCCGGTCATCAGCATTCTCATCCGCATTTACGGGGATATCCATGGGTTCTGCATGAGTTTGAGTTTTTTGTGCCATCTGAGCCGGCCTTTGTTGGATCTCATCCAACTTGTTATCTTGCATAATCATAATCACCTGCAAATTCTTCATTTCTTCTTTCAGGTTTGGCATCCCTTGAGCGATTTCAGCCATTTCCCCTGCAACTTGCTCCAGCGCCTTCGAAAGAAGGCATTTTAGAACCTAGTAGACATGAAGAGCTTGCCAGTAGAGCGTCATCCTTCCACGAGTGTTACCAAGATCTTGGATTATTTCTACCCACTCTTCTATCTCAGGGTTAGACTGTTCTTCCATCACGTTTGCCTCCATTTCCTGAATAAACTGGCGGATGTCATCATCCGTTCCTTCTCTGTAAGCTCTAGAAGCTTCCTGAACTGCTGTTAGCATGGATCTCCTTCCCCTGTGATGGCTAGTTGGTGATGCAGTTGACGGGTCGTCTCGATTCTGCTGACTTGAGCGTCCTCTGCCTCTACACCCCCTTCCGCGGCCCAAGTGTGCCATCCTTCCTTTTATCCTTTCCTAAAATCACGATTATCTATAAAGGCTCCCTTTCTGTGCATTATGCCCTGCTCCTCTTCCTCCCAGCATGGCTTACCTTTCCTTCTACCCTTTGCCACCTTCGAGTGATATGAACCACCTGTCCCACTACCGCCACCAATTTTGTGTTCCTCTTTCATTCCACTCCTCCCACTCCAATTTCTTGAGATGTGCGCTGACATGCGGTACACTACCATGGCGGGAAGGACGATGCTACAGCTAGGAAAGGATCCCTCTATCCTGTCGCAATCATGCTTTTTCCTGCCACCCTCGTCTGCTTTTCTCCACACCTCGATCGGGGACCCTCTGTCTCTATTTTCATTGGATCGTGTCTTCATTATAATCATCGATTAATATCATTCTAAGCGTTTCTAATTCTGGCTTTTCTGAATGTGTCACCCATATACTATCCAATTTCCCTCCCTGTTCCTGGCTTCCCCGGTTTGCAAGAAAATATATTGCTCTCTTGCCCTCGCTTCTGACATGCTTAATGATCATGTACTCAAATCTTTTTAAAATAATTTCCAGCTCTTGGATTAGGATAGCCGTCCTCCAACTTTGATTAACTTTGTCCCATGAGGTTCCATTATTAAGGTTTTTAATTATGTGCGTTACCATTTGGGAGTCTCCTTCCACTTCCAGGTTGTTGTATCCATTTCTGATTGCTATTACCGGTCCTTGACGTACTGCCATCAATTCGGCTTCGTTGTTGCTCATGATGCCACCATTGTCTGAGTAAATCCATTTTGTTCTGCCTTGGTCATCTCGAAAGAGGCCTCCAATCCCCACCGGGCCTGGGTTGCCTTTGGATGCTCCATCGAAATTTAACTTTATGAATCCTGTCAAGGGGCGAGAGAAGTGCATGGTACTGTTGCACCCTATATTGGGTTGTTTCCACATCTGTGGAGCCACCATTCCTTGGTGTAGGTTCAGCTTCCTTAAAATTTGGTCTTCTTCCGGTGTTGTTTCCTAGTCCTCTGTGCACTAGGTGTTCGCTAAGATGGTCTCTCGAATATGGCTCAAAGTTTTTCCACAGATTTGCTCTTTCGACATCTCTTTGTTTTGGAAGATTCTTCTATTTCTTTCTTTCCAAATCATCCACATATTCATGCCTACTGCTAGACTCCAGGCTCATCTAACCACAGGGCTTGTGAATTGGCCTCTTCCCCATTGTTTAATTGTGTCCCTGATACTCTATTGATCTCTATGTGTCCTTCCAAAGAGTTTCCTAACTTCTTCCCATTGCTGTTGTGCTCCATTACATGAGTTCAAGAGATGTTCCTGCGTTTCCTGATCTTCTTTGCATAGACTACATGGGGGGGGGGGGGGAGTGGGGAGGGCATGAATCCCACGCTTTTGAAGTTGATCCCAGGTCAAAATGCAGCCTTTACATACCAACCACAAGAAGTGTGCCACTTTCGGCCACCAATTGCTGCTCCAGATTTGTTTCCAATTAACTGCCATATCATCTTATTCTCTCTGAGTGATGAGGTGATATGCTTTTTTAATCGTGAAGTTTCCCTTCATTGTGTACACCCATCTTAATATGTCAGATCCTGATCTTATGGGTATTTTCCTTGTCTGCATTTCTTTTAGATATATTTCTCTTTTTTCTCTATCAATCTGTCCATTCCATTCTTCTGGATTCTTCCAAGTTCTCCATGATTCTTCTTGGCCCCCTTCCTTCCAGAAGTCCCTTACAAAGTTCATCCCTTCCTCTTTTGCCTTTTGACATATATCGCTTAAAGCTTGTACTCCATTCAGTCTTTCTCTTTGCTGCCAGGCTTCTTCCCAGAACTTGGCTGAGCTGCCATTCCTGATTTCCCAGAAAGCATGTTTAGTTATTATCTCCCTGTTTTGACTAGCCAGATTCCATATTGTAGACCCTTTCGGGGTGTTCCTTATTCTTAAGATCTCCTCTGGACTTGTTGGCATATTATATTTTTTTGTCCATATTCTTTTCCATAGGTCGTCTCCTCCCTTCATCCAGCGCCACCAAATCTTAGCTCCCATTACTTGGTTCAATGAGTGTTGATCTCTGAGTCTTAACCCCCCCTCAATTTTATTTTTTCACCAAGCCCTACCAGGATACCTGCGCCCATTTTTTTTTATCCTTCGGTCCTCCCCAAATGAACTTTTTAAAAATCTCCACCATCTTGGCACATGCTCCTTTAGGGGACTCCATTGCCGAGAGTTGGTATGTTGGGATTGATTGAAGGACTGCCTTGACCAATACAGCTCGGCCTGCGATGTTCAATGTTCTGAAGGACTAGTTGGCTTGTTTTCTTGCAATTTTCTTAATGCTTTGTTGCCAATTCGTCAGTCTTAGCGGATTCAGGGCTAACGGAGTGCCTAGATATTTCATGGGTAGCTCTCGTGAGGGAAAACCTAGAATTCTTGTTAAAAAAATTATGATGTTTCTTATTGTATTGAAAAAAAAAGTGCAAGACTTTTCGTTGTTAATTTGCGTGCCAGAGGCTTCCATAAAGAGTTCTAGGATCTCTTTAATTCTTCTAGCTTCTCTAAGAGACACAACACAAAATAGCATGATGTCATCTAAAAATATTTGGTGAGTAATTGGTATGTTACTGCCCCATATTTGGATTCCTCTAATCTTCCTTTCCCTTAATTCCTTTTTGATGTATCTTCCTAAGCCTTCCATTGCAATGATGAACAAGAAGGGAGATAGTGGATCTCCCTGTCGGAGTCCTCTGGAAGCTTTAAAAGTTTGGGAAGGAACTCCACTCACAAGGATAGAGAAGTTGGGTGAGGAGACCATGGCAGAGATCCATTCGATCCATCGATTACAAAAACCAGAGGCTCTTAAAACTGCTTTCAAATAATCCCAATTCAAGCGGTCATAACCTTTGGAGAGGTCTAGTTTAATCATCATACCTGCTTCCTTTTTTATTTCTAGAGAATGCACTACATCCTAAGAGACCACCAGTCCATCCAGGATTTTCCAACCCTCCAAAAAAGAAGAGGCTTGAGCCTTTTAGCCATTAATGTAGCTATAATATTATATATAACATTACACAGAGCAATGGGTCTAAAGCCCTGGGGCTCTTCAGACTTGGTATATTTAGGAATAGATGATAAGAGAGTAGAGTTTAAGCCTGTACTCACCTTTTGGTTTCTTCATGATTCTTCCACCACTTCCAGGATATCTTGGCCCAAAAATTTCCATCCTGCTTGATAGAATTCCACTGTGAATCCATC
Organism: Pinus tabuliformis; assembly: GCA_031772625.1. NCBI lineage: Eukaryota > Viridiplantae > Streptophyta > Pinopsida > Pinales > Pinaceae > Pinus > Pinus tabuliformis. Next base: position 180,659,499 of record CM062820.1, read on the forward strand.
AGGACCAGGGACTTTGTTCTTCTTCATCCCTTTCACTATCTCTTCTATATCTTCGAGAGTAGCTGCCCTCATCAGGGCTAGATTTTGATCCCTTGTGATCATGCTTGGAATCACATTGTAGATTATCTCAGTGGCTCTGTGTCGACCTATGCTGGGTTCCGTGAGGAGTTCTTTGAAGTGATTTACCATGACTTGTTCCATTTCCTCATGTTTTGTAACTCGTAGTCCTTCTTCATCTTTTATGGAGAAGATTCTATTTCTCTGTCCTCTCTAGATCATTGCCTGATGGAAGAAATTTGTATTTCTCTCCCCTTCTCGCATCCAGTTTGCTCTAGATTTTTGCCTCCATAGGATTTCTTCTTGTTTCCTTCTTTCTTCCATCTGACCTATCAGGATCCATTCTTCTGTGGCTAAATCTTCACTTCTCCCTACAGTTATGATTTCTTGTTGGACTTTCTTCATCTTCTGATCTAGAAGCTGTTGGTCTTTAAAGATGTTTCCAAATTCCTCTTTGTTCCATTTCTTAATGTTCCCTTTTAGTTCTTTTAATTTTAACTGAAAGGTATGCATCCTGTTTCTTCCTCTTTGTCGACATTGTTTCCACCATTCTTCTAATTTCATCATAAAATTTTGATCCCTGAGCCAGAAGGCTTCGAACCTAAAGGGCTTTTTCTTAGGGCTGGCTTTGATGTCAAGTTCTATTTTGATCGGCCAGTGGTCCGATCCAATTCCCTGAAGAATCATTGATTCAATGAAAATGTCATGATTTATAATCTGTTCTGACAGTAAGAATCTATATAGTCTGGAGGAGATTTGATGATTACCTCCCCTTCTATTGTTCCATGTGTAGATCCCATTTGTTGTCTAAATATCTACCAACGTTTGTTCTGTTATCATGTCACCAAAGGCTTCCATATCTGCATCTGTTCTTCTAAGATCACCCCTTTTCTCATTTAGGGATGTGATCATGTTGAAATCTCCTCCTACTATCCATGGAGAGGCTGGGAACATGGAGCATATAATTGCCAGGTTCTAAAGGAAATTCCTGTGTTCACCCAGTATGTGAGGTCCATATACATTGGATAAGAGAATCCATTCCTGGGATCCTATATTTCTGAATCTTCCTGAAAGAATTCGAGGTATACTGATCCAGTCTTCAAATTGGATTTCCTCTGGATTCTAGAGGATTGCCACACCTCTCACACTACCTACAACATCTTGACCAATTATCTCATAATGTGGCTTGAAGTTACTCATAAATTCTTTTAGTTTGTGTTCTCGAGTTTTTTTTTCTTGTATTTTCATTATATTGGGTTTGTATTTTTTGAGTCTCTCTTTCAAATATCTTTGTTTCCCCTTACTATTCAACCCTCTAATATTCCAGGTTGTGATGATCATTTCAACAATTTGAGGGGTTGTTGGAATACCTCCGACAGTGGCACCACTCTTCCTGAATTTACCAGCATCTCTCCAACCATTTGGATGGTCTCACTCATAGGTCTTCTTCCTCTTTTTCTGCCTCCTTTTCCTATAGTTCCTGCTTTTGTGCTTTGTCCTCCTTGCATCCCAAGCTGTTCTCGCTGATTTGCTATTATTGTTCCTCGTTTCTCTTTGTATCTTTGGAACATGTCTTTGTAAAGTTGTTTCTGGTAATCAGGTATGAATCTTTCATCCAGATGCCACCATTCCTGCATAAGTTTCTTGATGACCTATTCTTCTTCTCTTTCTTGGTCCTATTGTGGGTCTATCTCCATTTGGTTCTGTTCTTGTAATCGATCTCTCTTCTTCCCCTCTTTTTCATTCCCCATGTTGTTTGACACTTTATTTTTCTCTTTGTTTTTGTTCTTATTCTCCATTATTTCATCTTCACCATCCCCACCTTCCGCTTCCATTTCTAATTCTCGTAATATTTCAAACTGGTTCTGGCTTTTTTGAGTGCCTTCTCGGTAGAGTGGATTTTGTTTATCTTTTTCTCTTTGGAGTTTTCTTCGTCTCAATACTTCTGTAAATCCTTCACTATCTCCTCTACTTTTCCTTTCCTCCTATTCAGTATTCCCCTTTCTTCCCCCCAAATCTGTTGGTATTTCATTAGCATTCAGCAGACAAGATTTATACAGATGGTTGTATTCATGGCACCATCTGCATCTAAAAGGAATGTGTTCATAATCCACTGGTTGTTGCCAGACCTCATCATGGTACTCCACTTCAATATTATTTGGAAGTGGTACTGTGATATTCATGTAGACACAGATCCTGGCATATGATGTATATCTTCCTCTTTTGGTTGTTTCTGCTACCTTAACAAAGGTTCCGATTGAATTCCCAATCCCCTCTAGAATCTCTAGGTCTCAGAAGTCTATCAGAAGCCCAAACAATCTGACCCATATTGGTGCTACTAGCATTTTCTCTTTGTAAGGATTATAACATTCTTCCCATTGCCATATGAAAAGCTCAGCATTATTGAAGAAGTATGGTCCCTCCTCAAAGATCCTCTCCTTATCTTCCATATTTGTAAATATTAACGTGAAGAACCCTTTTGCCCATAATTTTAGATCAAGATGTCCTTTAGGCTTCCATATTTGTTGTATCCATTTCGACAGGTCTTTCTCAGATGGCCATGTGCCTACAAACTTGCAAACGAGAGCATGGTCTTTCATATATCCTCTGTATTCCTCAAGTTTATTGTTTGGAATAACAAACCTAGGTTTTTTTGTTGCTCGTAGTAGGCATTTGTTCCCTGTCCTTGCTTTCCATACTGCTCCCATGACCCGCACATCCTTTCTACATCTCCCTGATTCGCTGCTCGCTCCATTCTGGCTTGTTTCTCCTACTGCTATATTCATATAGGAGGGGATCTCTCCCCCCCCACTCGGTTCATTCATCTCTCTCTTAGTCTTGTCGATTTTCGGGGCTTCTGCCCTCAGTTGATCTATCATGGCTTGGTTTGAAAATTTGCAGGTGGATTCAGGATCCCCTACACCTTGACAAGGTGCAGGTCCGCCAGGAGCCGCTTGATCCAAAACCCTAACCCTAATCCCCCATCGCCCTCTTCAGCTACAGCGCTCAACCAATGTTCCCGAAACCAAATATTTGTTTTCTATTTTTAGTCAGACTTCTTATTTTTTTGGATTTGCAAATTGTAATAAAACTAGATTGAAAACTAACTGGTGTCAGTTTCATTTTTATTTTTATTTAATTAAGTTAGAAAAATGAAAAACAAATGTTTTTTTTAATTTTAGTAAAACACATCCTATTTTTTTGGATCTGGAAATTTGAGTCTGTTAGTGAGGGAAGATTGAAAATTTTCATATATAATATACTTATAGACCAGAATATGTTAAAAATAACATTTCTGGGTTGACAAATGTTTGAACATTTTGTCATGTGTACATTGTTGTAGATGTGTTGCTAATGGTAAAACTACATAAAATATTATAGAAGAATGAAAAATGTGTGTGATTAGAATTTTAAAAGCCTTTTTAGAATAATGAAAAAGGTCTGTGATTAGAATTTTCAGCATTTTTAGAATAATGAAAAAGGTTTGTAATTAGAATTTTCCCTTCCTTGTTTTGGAGTTTATGAGGAAAATCACTTCAATCTGGTTTGTACATGCATGAGAAGGATCTATTTATGTTGAAGGTCGTTTATGAATTGAATTCTAGTCTTGATCTGTTAAAAAAAAACCTAAATTATTGTTCTAGCAACATTTGGAATTGTCAACCCAAAGATAAATTTACGAGAACGATTTGTAATTGTTCAATCCTCTTGCTTTACTGGTGAAAATTTATAGTTGAATGGTCAACTAAAAGTCCACACTGTCCATATTTGTTTTCAAGTGTTTAGCTGCTTGAAGATTCTCTGGGGATCCCTGTTGATATTTGAGCGATTTGTTTTTGTTAGAGATGGATATATCTATGTTACGTCTGGAAGTTTGCGACTATAAGAACAACTTTGGTAATTTGGTTTAAATAATGTTGTGTTAAGCATGAATAAATGTTGGTACATGTTACTTTTAGTAAATTGCCATAATCTCATTATATTTTCAACATCATAGAGTGTAATATGATTAGTATTATACTCACATTGGAGGCTTGGATGACCATGCTCAAGCTGTGAATGTTCTATGTGAAAACTATATGATTCTACCTTGAAACTTTATGAGCAAACATAGAGTTATTTCTTCATTATTACATAGAAGAGTTAAATGAGGGAAGATCCAATGCTACTAGTTTATTTTATTAGCATGAAAGGTGGTTGATCTGGGTAAACTTAAAATGAAAAGCAAGTAAAATGTAAAAACGTCATGAAATTCTCATTTGACGAGCAAAAAGAATTTAAAATTCCAGACCTGTTACCACCGATGAGAACATTCTATCGTTCAGCCTTAGCCCACGTCTTCAAAAGATCAAGACGCCCCACTCACCCCGCAGATTGGGTCGGCAAAGCCGAGGTTGATTTTAATTTAATGGCGACTGGCGAAGTAACGCCGTCCCAACCCACTACAGTCCTACTGTAATTTCCTTGGTAATCCAAAACCGGCTCTCCACATCCAGTAATAGCCCTGGGGTCGTTGACATGTGGATGATCAGGCTTACATCTCGAACAATAAAAGTCCACATTTTCAAGTCTAATAAGTGCAGCAGTAAAACAGCAATAAACGCAAACTGATTTCTTCTGCAAGCACAGGGAAAGGATACGCAGAGGAAATTCATTGACGGCCGTCAACATAATACACGATCTTAGAACGGTGGCCCGAGCAACTTTTGAGCTTCCGGGTATTTTTCTCCCTCGATTTGACTCAATAACATATATTTTACTGACAGCTTTGATCAAATGGTATATTTATTTCAAGTATTTCTTACCGTGTAGTGTAATGTTTTTATATTATCTCCAAATATTTATAATATTCGAGTTTTAATATCAGGTTTATTTCTTCCCTGTAAACATCGTTTCATGTTTAGGATTTTGAAGTAAACAAATTCATTTAAATACTAATTTTTAATATTCCTGTTTTAATATAAGGTTTATTTCTTGATGTAAACATCTTTTGATGTTTAGGGTTTTGGTACGATATCACGACAAAGAAGGAAACAAAAACATTTAAATCTTTTTATTAAGTAGTAAGTAGTAAATACCCTACGGGAAAAGTATAACATTATTTGGAAATTCGGAAAAACACATTTCTAGTGATTTGGTGTGGTTTCATTTTGTGAGTTTGGAATTAATTAAATCTTATTTATTTATTTACTTAATATTTTTTTTCTTATTTTAATTAATATTTTTTATGTTATGTTTAATAGAAAACATACAAGAATAAGAAAAGTATAAATTAGAATAAATCATGGTTTCATAATATGTGAGATCATACTTTATTATCCAAGTGTTTGATTAAGCATTACATATATATTTGAACATTCTAGCTCTTAAGAAATTGGATTTAATATATTAAAAATAGACAAATAGCACATATAACAAAGAAATCAACTTTCGGCCTGGAGTATGCCGTAAAACTGCTTCTGCTTGGCTAAGAGCTCGTCTTCCTCGGATGTAAGGAAACAGGTTAACGGCCCAAGACCCAGAGGCATCTGGCAGGAGTGAAAGCTTGCTCCCTTACGGACCACCAACGGGTTATTACAGGTGGCGTGGTTTTCCTTGATAACGGTGATGAGTCAAATCGACATTCGTGGATAGCAGCCAGAGATGGTTGTCCTCACTGTTGGTTTGACACCTGAGTTTGATAGGTTTTGCCACCTTCCGGAAAAACAAAGAAATCAACTCATAGTACTAACTATGAGGTAAAATAGTTCAACAACTAACTAGTACAACCCATCAAAGGACAACTCATGAACCAAAGAGCTCACAATTCTAGAACACTCAATTTCTAAATTAATCTAACATCTCCCTTTAATGGAGAGACGAATTTTCCGCAATGCCTAGTTGCTATCTACATATTTCAAAGCTCACCTTTCCAATAGGTTTGGTAAAGATTTCAGCTACATTTTCACTTGTATTACAATAGATTAACTAAATCTCCTTTGGCTTTATCTATTCCCTTACAAAATGGTGTTGGACTTCAATTTGTTTTGTTTTTCCATGATAAATTGGATTCTTTTCCAAGTTAATGGAACTATGGTTGTCACATTTGATTTTATTCGACTTCTTTGTTTTTCTCCAACATTTTCAAGAATCCTCCTTAACCAAGTAGCTTCACAAATTGGATTGGTGAAGGTTTTGTATTCAACTTATGTGGATGAAAAGGAAACAATTGGTTGTTTCTTGCTGCTCCATGATATGATCTATGACCCTATATTGAATCCATATCCAGAGGTTGATTTTCTATCATTAGGATTTCTAGCCAAATCTCCATTAGAAAAAAGTTGTCAAATCAACATCATTTTCATAGGTATACATAATACCAAAATTAATTTCTCCTTTCAGATATTGACGAACTTTCATTGTTGCTTTCCAGTGACTTTCAAAAGGCTTAGCCATGAACCCAGCAAGGATGGTGACAGAATATGGTAGTGGCCCAGGTAGTTCATAATTCTCACTAGTTAACGATACAAAGTTCCATCACCTCTTTAGTTCCATCATCATTACATAATTTAGTATTTTTGATCTAAATGAGTAGATATTGCCTTGCACTCAATCATATTGAACATTTTAATGATTTCCCTTGTATTTTTGCTTTGTTTGACTAGTGTCATACCGGATTTCCTCCAAACATCAAGACTAAACAACAATGCAATTCACCGAAATCCTTCATCTTAAATAACTGTGACAACTAGCTTTTAATTCCTTCGATCAACTTGGATGCACTTCCTATTATGATAAGCTAATCAATATATAAATATATCAAAGTAATATTCCCTTCTTTATATTTATTGATGTACAAGTTAGGATCACTTTTGCTTCTCACAAAACCTTTCTCATAAAAGCAAGAATCAATATTTGCATACCAAGATCCTGGTGCTCGTTTCAAACCATATAAACATTTATTTAACTTGCGAACAAGATGCTCGTTTCCCTTCTTTACAAACCCTTCAAGATAAACCAAATAAAAATCTTTTAACTTACCATTCAAAAAAGTAGATTTGGCATCTAACTCATGCATTTTCCAATTATTTTTTGTAGCTAATGCAATAATGATTCTAATTGTGTTGAACTTGGCTATAGATGAAAAAGTAATTTCATAATAAATTCCTTTTTTTTAATAGCCTTTTGCAACCAATCTAGCATTATACTTATCAATACCGCCATAAGTATTAAACTTGGATATAGACAATGATTTTCATCTTATGGGAATTTTATTTTTAAGTAATTATGTTAATTCCCATGTGTCATTCTTCATTATAGAATTATATTACTTATTCATTTCACCTCTCCATTCTTTACATTCCTTATCTTTTTCATAACTTGAAGGTTCTACATCATTTGTTACATGAGACACCAATGCATAATAATTATACCTTTTATGTGCTTGAATTTAGTGTCATGACCTTCTTGGAGTTTTCCCGCTATCGTCTTCTTCTCTTCTTCTTGGAGTGAAATGATTGCTTGATGTTTATTTCGTTTGAACCTATACTTATTCTTGTTGCTAATCAACACTTGTATCTATTTTGACATAATCATCAATATCGTGCAATACACTAGTATTATTTATTTTATCAGCTTCATATGTATTCTAATGAAACACCATATGCCTACTTGCAATAAATATATGTGAGTTGGTATGAAACTATTTGTTTTCTTTTTTATCATTACAATAACCAATAAATGTGCACATAATTGACTTTGCATAAATTTTTCTTCCTTCATCTTTACTAATATGAGCAAATGTTCTCCATCCAAAACTCTTAAATGAATCACTTCTAGTTTATAACCATAAAATGCTTCAAAACATGTTTTAAGATTTAAACTTTTGGTTTGAATCCTATTTTTTTAATAAATAATTTTATTAGTGGCTTCAACCCAAAAAGCATTAGAGACACTAAGCATACTACTTGCACATTCTACTAGTGTCTTATTTTTCCTCTTAATAACTCCATTTTCTTGAGGTGTATGTGATATTATAAATTGTTTTATAATCTCTTTTATTTTAAAATATTGATTAAATGATCTTGATTCATTTTCCCCGCCATGAACAGATCTAAAAATTTTTATTCATCTTCTAGTTCGCTTTTCCACCATACTTTTGAATTCTTTGAAGTACTAAAAAATAACACTCTTCTTTCTTATGAAATAGACCGAAGTATACCTATATATATCATTAAGAAAAATAAGAAAATGATGTTCTCCACCCAGGGATCTAGTTTTCATAGGTCCACATACATCAAGTATGAATCAATTCAAGTTTTTCCCTTTGTCTTTTTTGTTTATGTACATGGAATTCCTCTCTATGTTGCTTCCCAAGTGCACATGCTTCACATTCAACACAATCATTCTTCATAAGAGGAAGACCTTCAACCATTGTTTTCTTTTGAGGTAACACTAAATCATCATTATTTAATTACGCATAACTTTGATGCCATAGCTCTTCTATTGATATTGTTTTATATGCTAACGCTTGATGACCTATCTTGGTCACATTCATCTTATACAATCCTCCAACTCTGATACCTATGGAAAAAACCTTTTAAAAATCGTGCATGTCTTTAACAACACATTATGATTTAATAAAATTTCAGCTTTAAATCTTCATCACCAATAGTAGAAACATAAATTAAATTATTTTTAATACGAGGAACATGCATCACATTATGGATCTCTCTCTCTTTTTCATTCGGAAAGTTGACACTTATTACTCCTAATCATGTCGCAATATCACAGCAAGCTGGCATATTGGGACCTCGGAAGGAGGTTTAGTCAATTGAAGAAGGCATAACATTGGATCGCAAATTTTTCAACCCAATATCTAAAGGGATGAACGTGAGAGGCTTCGGACCTCAGTGGTGTATTTAAAAGGGAGCCAGAATGGCATGCAAACCCAATATCGGAAGGACTGAGTAGGTCATATCGTAACATCAGGATCTCTTGAGATTGCATGGAACCAGGGTAGCAGGCGAAATGTTGCATGCCAAAATATTGAGGGTCGGGGCCTCAGAGACTATAGATTTCGAAACCTCAGAACCTTGTAAGTGCTTATAAATTACAATTCTTTGAAAGCTTCAAGGTTAATGAGGAAGAGGAAATACAAAGGAATTTTTTGTAAAATAAAAGGACGGAGGGACCCTTTCTCTCTCCTCTGGTAGCACACATGGAAGCTAGTGATTGACTGTGAGAAGATAAAGAGGGAGATGACGTTAGCATGGAATGGTTGTACGAAGGACACGTGGCAATCATATTCGACATTTTGGGTGGCCTAATGGGGAAAATCTAGGTGACAAATGTCACCACTAAGGAGACACCACATGGCAATGATGACATATGCATGATGTCATCTAAGAGGTTGTATATTAGAACTCAGAGTTCTTGTAACTCCTATGCAATTGCTCTATGGAAAATTTCCAAAGAAGAGAGCTTTTGATGTTGAGTGGCACATGGTCAAGGGAGGTTAAAAAACCAAGAGAAAAGAGACGGTTTAGAACCTGAGTGTTGTGTAATGCCACTTGGGAAGTATTTTAGAGGTTGAAATTTTGGAAGTCCTCCGTAAATTGTTTTGGAGAAAAGTTAAGATGAAAGGGGTTCTGGCATTGGTGGTGTTGGGTTATGGAAGTCCAAAAGACCTAAGCATGAGAGCGAATACACAATGAGATAGGGACCTGATAGGAGCCTAAATGCCTTAGCACCTAAGTATGATGCCCTCGATCATGACACCTGGTCACATGGGGGAAAAAAGGAAGGGGCTAAGCAAAAGGGGCCAAAGGAAAATCAGAGTCTTTTGATTTTGGAACATTAGTTTAATAAAGGTTACGAGATATGAGAACTATGATATTCCAATACATAGGAGTATGGAGCCAACAGTCACAAGAAGTGGTCATATGAGAAATAAAATTATAAATGGGGCTAAGAAGGAAGGGACTAAATGCATCACTATTGTGGGATTTTGTAATGTCTCTTTAATAAAAGTTATGAAATAAAAGGGATCTGATAGTTCTGTAGAAAGGAGTATTGAAGGTGGGATGGTTCGGCTACTGGAAAGTAAATTGACGTAGAAGGTTGGTGTCATCAAAATAAATAGCGATTTTTAAAGGTCACAAGGTCAAGGAAGCGAGGACCACAATGTACAGAAAAGAGTTCTCAAGCATGTTCCAAAGTTGAAAGAAAGCCATCCCTGATATTCCCATGTACACCTTATACAAATAAATTAATAACAGAGAAGCCATGTTGAAGTAGAGTCAAGCTGTGTGAGCCATGAATAAGCATGGGGTGTCTCATTAGAGTATAAAGGGGGACTGTAATTAAATTATCACATGGAGAATCACATACCAATATGTTGACGTGAAAGAAGCCCATTCTCATGGTTTAATGCAGTGATAGAATTTTTAAAAAGGGCATGCAACATAAGAATGGAGTTCCATGCCAGGAGTACACTCTCGGGCAGGGTGGATGTTGAAAGAGATAGCACTGAGCACAGTGTAGCAGAGGAACAGAAATTTGGATTTCCATTGAGCAACAAGGAAATACAAATTGTTGTGTATGTGATGAAGAGAGTGAAGCAAAGAGTGAAAATTTAGCAACTCGCCCAAGTGTTCAAAAGAAGTAGACTACTGCAATGTGAGCAAAGGAATGGGTTTTGTTGTGTAAGGGTGAGAGTTCATGTGGAATAATATAGGACCGAGAGCATACGTATGATATTATAGTGAACCAGAATGGTATTTATCTTTATATGTAAGTGCTTTTGTTCTCATTTGAAAATCATATGAAAGGTAGAACAGTAGCTACAACAGGTGGTGGTCTGCATTCATAAGAGGTTGGTGCCTCTTAGAAAGTAGGCTTTTGTTATCTTAAGGGGGTCGGTGCCTCCTGTGAGTAGGTTCTCACAAAAAAATTATGTAAGTAAGTAGGTGCTTAGTTTACATCATAATAAAATACAGATTTGTGGTTTTTTTCTTTTAGGTTTCCATGTAAAAATACATGTGTCAATATGTTTATACTAATCAAGTGATGGATTGTATCTACATGTGAATGTCTTATCTTAATGATTATCTGTATTGTGTATGAAAGCTCTCACAAGTAACTGACCATAGTGAAAAGAGTCAAGGACTTATACTTAAAATTGAAAGAACTTTACTATTACTGATTCCCCGCCTCCCCCTCTTAGTAATTATCTACTCCAAAAAAATATATTCCATGAATGTTCTCATAATATCCATCAAACCAATCATATTACAATCCATATGGAGTGATACATGAGTTGATGAACCAAGCATTCACATCATGAGTATCTGCATAAAATGTAACACTAGAAGCAAACAATCTAACATTTTTAAATCCACCATTGATTGAGGTGTCTTTGTCCACAAAATTTTCACTATTCTTTATGTTTCTTTGTGTAGACTCATTATATCTTCTTTTATGACTATCATTAGAGTGATGCCTATGTTTTCCACAAAAATACCAATCATAATTTCTTTTATCATAAGTTATAAATTTAGATGGTGCCATATCTTTATGTTTTTCTTGAAACTTGCCTCCTTTGTTTTTGTCCCAAGTCTTACCTATCAATTTTTTTACCTTTGGCTACCAATTCCAAATACCGTTTGTGTTAATAGAACTTTGATCTGATATCATATGAGGAGCCCTCTGTCTCTCTTGATTATGATCTCCTTCCTTCTCATTAACAATCAACCGGACATTAATACCATTCTCAATTCCATTGTAGACGATGGCTCCTGCTTGCACACCGTCAACTGCCATGTGGAGGACGCAGTGCCACACAAGAGGAAGACCTAAAGTGTGCCACCAATGAGAACATTCTATCTTTTAGCCTTCCATGTTTTCAAAAGATAAAGATGCCCCACTCACCCACAGATTGGGTCGGCAAAGCCGAGGTTGGTTTTAATTTAATGGCGAATGGCGATGTAACACCGTGCAAACCCAGTCGTACGATAATTTCCTTGGTAACCAAATAACAGCTCTCCACATCCAGTAATAGCCCTGGGGTTGTCGACATTTGGATGATCAGGCTTACATCTCAAACAATAATGTCCACATTTTCAAATCTAATCAAGTGCAACAATAAAATAGCAATAAGCACAAACTGATTTCTTCTGCAAGCCCAGGGAAAGGATACGCAGAGGAGACTCAGTGATGGCCATCAACATAATACACAATCTTAGAATGGTTTCTAGAGAAACTTTTGAGCTTCCGGGTATTTTTCTGCCTCGATTTGACTCAATAACATATATTTTACTCACAACTTTGATCAAATGGTATATTTATCTCAAGTATTTCTTGCCCTGTAGTGTAATGTTTTTATTGTTGGCATTATGATACATGTGTTTTACTTGATGGAAACCCACTTGTAGCATAAAAACTCACTCGTAGGTCATTTCAGTTTTGGTTAAAGGCAATGGTATAGAAGAACAGGAAGATGGAACTAAGGTCTACTAATTAGAATAAAGAAGGTAAAGGAAAAGGTTGATGTAAAGCAGTTTAAGAAGTATATGCAGGTCCACTTAGTCAAAACAACGTATATATGTTTGTCCATAGAACAAAAAGAGTGTATACGTATACACGCACTCCCACAACAGGAAAAGTGCGTACCTGTTGGAAAACCAAGGTTTTGGTCCGAGGTATTTGGTTAGTGGTATGGACCCTAGGTATTTGGTCCAAGGTACTGGTCCTAATTGGTTTTGGTCCAAGGTATTGATAAAGGATCTAAGTACATAAGGAGGAGAAGATCAAAGGGCTAAGGGCACAAGGAATGAATATCTTATAAAGTGTTAGATAAAAAAAATATGCATGTTATGGGTTTTTGATTCTTTTCTTGACCTGAACTAAGTATGCACTTGAGTGTTTGATGATGGATGACATCTAATGATGGATCAGGATCATAATGATTTATCATTATGAGATCTGAAAATGGATAGGCTAGATCTGATTGCTAACACACATTTTATCATTTATAAGTGATGATCTCGTTATGTCTAAGGTCTAGAATTGTAGCGAAGTTATAAGTAAGCATTTGGAGATCTATACATTGGTTCGCTTTGATGAAGTTGCATATACACGCTGGTTTGACTCATCCAAGTAGTGTATGAAAAAGAAAAGGTTGATGTTCAGGGATACTAATCTATGAGATCAATGTTGCTGCTTTATTACTCTTTGTCAATGATGTCTTCTAAGATCTAAAAGTAGAATTGAATGTATAAGGAAATTGAGTTTGATTGATTGATTGATTGAGAAAGAAGGGTGATCCTTGTTGCTATATGTTTAGAACTCTGTAATATGACAGTAGATCTTTAGAAGGTCATTGATTGGTACAATTTGTGGTTTAGATCTTTTATGATTAAGTATCTTTAGAAGTGTATGCAGATTGGTCAAAAGGACGTAGCGTATACACGCAGGTTTGCTTCATTGAAGAAGCGTATACATTCTGACACATGCCTTTTGAGGTTACAGTTAGTTCTGGTTTTTGATGCAGTGTTCTGGGTTCAGATCTATGTACTGGTTACAGTGATCTATCTGTTCCAGTTGATTGGTTAAATTTGATTAAGTTTGAATGAATGGTTGATTCAGTTGTGTCAGAGGATTTAGTGATTGTTTGATTCAGTTGTTCAGTGGTTGTTTTATGTTAGAGGTTTCAGTGATTGATTAATTCAGAGATTGATGATTAGGTTTCAATTATATCAAAGATTGATGATTGAGTTTTAGTGATAGGTTGATGCAGATGTATTTGATGGATGTATTGTAGTGGTCATTGACTTTGAGCTTCAATGTTACTAATGGGTCTAGTGTGAAAATTGGATGAAACGTGGCCTTCATATTGTAGTGTTGTGTACCAGGATTACCTAGTGTGAAAATTCACGAAACGTGGTCCCTGGAGGATACTGAGGGTTGGAGCCTTCAGTGAGGAAGTCGAAGCTTCCTACCAGTATTGGTTGGTGAGTTGATCAAGGGGTTGGAACTCCCTTCCAGTAGCGGCTGGAGAATGAGTGAAGGTTGTAACCTTCTGTAGGTCAGAGTCTATGTACTAGTAAGCATATCAGCTAGTACAAGAACTATGGGGTTGTAGCTCCCTTCCAGAAGAAGTTGGAGAATGAGAGAAGGCTGTGGACTTCTATAGGTGGGTGCCTGCGTACTGGTATGAGTCTGCACTAATACAATATTGTAAACAAATTTTCTTATTATTAAAACAACACAGAGATGAGAACAGCAGGTGGTTTTCACCCACATTGGGTTTCCACCTTAAATCTTGGTTTGATGTGTGTTGCTTATGTGTGATGCTTTATTCTATCATTACTACACATGGTTGCTATTTAATGTTTAATAAAGTATTGATGCACTGATTAAATATCAACATATGAAGAATTAACTAAATCATAATTTCAATGGATATACGTTGGTTGCATTAAGAACAATTGTGTGCACACGCAAGTTCCCTTCACTGAAGTAGCGTATATAAATCTGATTATGGAAATGAAAAATTGTTGATTTGTAAATAATGATTCACCCTGCGCCCCCCCCCCCCCTCTCAGTATTATTTCCAACAATTGGTATCAGAGCAAGTCCTTTGACATAAGCTTGATCGCTTGAAGGAGATCCGTATAAACAATGGGAAATAAGCTAAAGAAGAAAGCACCTCAAAACTAGAACACATCTCAAGGGAACTGTGACAGTGGGAGAGACGATTGGTAATTATGTGGAAGTAACTCCTCGGATTGATAATCACCTCAGAACGAAGATGAGCAAGCAAAAGGATTATTAGGTATGGATTTGGTGTCCTCTAGTGATGCATTTCCTTATTCATTTGAAAATAATGAATGTGACAGTTAAACAACTAAATTTTCTCTTGTGGGTGAAAGAGAAAGAAATCAAATAGAGGCAGACTTTAAAAATCTCACAGACATAATCAGAGATCAATAAGATCTATTAGACAAAAGGGAGTGTACCTACAAAGAAGAGATTACAAAGTTAAAGGCTCAGTTAGAGGAAGGAAACATAGTAAGGAAGAAGTACAAGGAAAAGGAAGATCAATGTCAAAGGCTACAGGATGAAGTGACATCATTGAGAAATGAATTGAATGAAAATGACACAACAACCAAGGAACTTATAGAAAGAACCAACTACTGTGAAGGTCTTGAAGCTGTGGTTGTTTCTTTAAAAGAAGATCTCAAAAAATCAAATAAGAAGAATGAAGAACTACTACAAGCATTTGAAGAACAATAAAATGAAGTTCTCGAATTAAGGCAACAAGTGGAAGAAGGAAGAAAAGTTGAAGAAATCATGAAGAACAGTATCTTGAAAAAGATGAGCAATATCAGGTTAAGGTAAGTATCCTAAAAGGTAAATTAGAAGAAAGTGATAAACTTTTACGATTTCAAGAGAGCACTAAGATTTTGGATAATATTCTTAGTAGTCAAAGGTCTCCTATCATCAAATATGGTCTTGGTTGTCATGAAATTGTTGAAGGTGAATCTAGTTCGCAAGATGAGGTAGGGAAATCTAATGCAAAATCTGAAGTGCTCAACAAGGAGATAAGAGGTCAACCCAATCAACAACCATGGAAAGAAAGACTTCAAAAAAAATCATTTACTCCTAAATATGGAAGTGATAATCAGTTCTTTCCTCTGATGAATAATGTTGAATGTTTTGTATGCCATAATTTTGGACATGTTGCAGCAAGATGCAGAAGTATAATGGTTCAAGCTAATAACTATCACACAAAAAGATCATCAACTTCCAGGTACTTTAAGGGATATTATTTTTCTTGCAATATGTTTGGTCACAAATCCATTGACTACTTTAGAAGGAATATGAAACATATAAGATGTTATTCTTGTAACAAGTTTGGGAATATAACAAAAGAATGCAGGAGAAAATTTTGGCCAATATACGAAAGGAACAAACATTATCACACTCTAGGGTATGTAAGAAGAAGGAATTATAGACAGAAAGATGTGGCATAGCTCAGTATACAGACAAAACAGACTCAGAACAAACTGAATGTATGAAATTTCAATGTCCTAATTCCTATACGCAGTTATCATGAAGACAAGTCACGTATATAAGTGAGTTAGAAGCTGCACAGTCGTGTATATGTCGGCTTGATGAAGAAACAGTGGGACAGACTCAGAAAAATGATTTGATATGGTTTAGACAATTATCAATTTTCTTTTATGTCTTGATGATTGATGACTACAACATGTGGATGTTATTTAGAAGTTCTTTTGATCATGACTTGATGTATATTTGATTCATGATGATGCCTTCATATTTCTTATTGATATATGCAATGACCAGATCTGACAGTGAACAAGTGATATAGGTTCAGGGGGAGAATATGCTATTCTTGTAATATTGCATTGATGCCATTATGGTACCTAATGATTCTTATCAATGGTGATGATGCTTATGTGGCTAAAGTGTTTAAATGATACATCATGCTATGTTGCGGTTATAAGTTGCCTATGATGATGATACTTGTATTGCTTGGGGTTACATAGTTGTTATTCAAATCAGATTTAAGGGTGATTGTGGATGACTTTTGATGATGCATACAATACATATATGTTTCTTACATGGTGATGTTTATAAGGACAAGGAGAAGTACAAAGCTTTAGTACACAACTTCATTATTTGATGATGAGCCTCTCATTTATTTTATGTTGGTGTCATCATGCCTTCAAAGATGTATAAAGTTCATATGGTGCAGTTATGATGCAGGATTCCTATAGTTCTTAGCTCTCACATGGTTGAGGATTGCTATTATTGTTAGTATCAAGAAATCTTGACAAATGACTATGAGCTCATTGTTTTGTGGCTACGTATTACTATCTCTTTGATGGATACACATTATACTGGATACATGGATGATTACTTAAGTTTCATATTGATAAATATTATTGGTTGGACAAGAGAATGGTGTTATCATAGGTCTCATGAAGATATAGCTATTTGAAGACATGGATATTCAGAGACGTGGCTTACTTAGTCACATAATGATGATTCCTTCTTACAATATGATGATAGGTTTGATACTCATATATGTTGATTATCATGGTTAATGCTTATCAGATAGGGGATGTTCGCTAGTGATGATACATGGTTGACATATTGAGGGTTCTTGTGGAAATATCATGCAGTTCTTAATGATGATGTTATGATCATAGATGATGACTATGGTGTTTTCAGATGCATATGATATGATGTGAATGATTTTGTGTAACTACTTGGAGATATGACATATGATTAGTTGATTCATGGAAGGTTATGATAAGGCTCTTTCTACTAAGGAAATGAATCAAGTTGATCTGGTTGAGATCAAGAGGATGAGTTGATATCTATATACAACATACTTTGTCACAGGTTGATGATATTTACTTTGTCATATCTTCGGAACTGATGATGGACATATATAGGTTGCGGGTCTGGATGTTGTTGATAGATGCTTATGGTGCAGCTCATATATGGTGTATGATAGTTGCTGATGACTATCATGGTCTTGTTCAGATATTTGGCCTTTGTTATAAATGTCATGTATATCACACGATGAAAAGGTCATATAAAGGCCCATGATGTAATAATATGTCTCTGTCTGTCATGGTCCTTTAATGATTCCTTTTGGTAATATGATGTAATTTATACCCGCACTATGCATGGGAAGGATGATGTAATAATTTCTATATTTCACTCATGTATAAACATTTGGTATATCCAACTTGGTTGGGTAGATGAGTCAAATTTGGTATGTCCCCACTTGGTTGGGATATTGATGTATGTATGAGTCATTGGTGATAGGAAGGTCATACTCACATAGTTGAGTTATAGAGTCATGTTATTCTTTTATAAAATATATTTGCAGACACTGCATGTTCTCAGGGGGAGCATGGATGGTATAGTGCATCTCAGCATGTACAAAAGGGGAGTTTAATCAGAGAATTTAGCATGTGCCTAGGGGGAGCATGATCAATTTTCATATTCAGCTGTTCAAATATAAAAGTCTTCATTTTGGTCAGCCCTTTAGCCTTGATATCAAAGTGGGAGAGAATCTTGGTTTTCCCTTTCCCCTTGATGTTAGAGGGAGAGAGTATTTTGGTGTTGCTTGTTACCTCTAATAATTTCTAGAGCTTGTAGTAATCAACAACAACATGGTTGTGATCAAGTCTAAAGGGGGAGATTGTTGGCATTATGATATATGTGTTGTACTTGATAGAAACCCACTTATAGCAGAAATACTCACTCACAGGTCAGTTCAGTTTTGGTAAAAGGCACTGGTACAGAAGAACAGGAAGATGGAACTAAGGTATACTAATCAGAATAAAGAAAGTAAAGGAAAAGGTTAATGTAAAGCATTTTATGAAGTATACGCAGGTCCACTTAGTCAAAACAACATATACACACTGCTCCACAGAAAAAAAAAAAGAGCGTATACGTATACACGCACTCTGATAGGAAGAAAAGCGCGTACATGTTGGAAAACCAAGGTTTGGCCTGATGTATTTGGTCTGTGGCATTGACCCTAGGTATCTGGTCTGAGGTATTGACCCTAGGTATTTGGTCCAAGGTATTGGTCTTAAGTGGTTTCGGTCCAAGGTATTGATAAAGGATCTAAGTATATAAGGAGGAGAAGATCAAAGGTCTAAGGGCACAAGGAATGAATATCTTATGAAGTGTTAGATCAAAAGCAAATATGCATGTTATGGGTTTCTGATGCTCTGCTTGATCTGAACTAAGTATGCACCTAAGTGTTTGATGATGGATGAGATCTAATGATGGATCAAGATCACAATGACTTATCATTATGATACCTAAAAATGGATAGGATAGATGTGATTTCTAACGCACATTTTATACTTTAGAAGTGATGATCTGGGTATGTATGAAGTCTGGAATTGTAGCAAAGTTATAAGTAAGCATTTGTAGATCTATACACTGGTTCACTTTGATGAAGTTGTGTATACATGGTAGTTTGACTCTTCCAAGTAGCGTATGCAAAATAAACTCTTGATGTTTAGGGATGATTGATCTATCAGATCAGTGTTGCTACTTTATTTCTCTTTGTCAATGATGTCTTCTAAGATCTGAAAGTAGAATTGAATGTATAAGGAAATTGAGGCTAATTGAGTGATTGATTGAGAAAGAAGGGTGATCCTTGTTGCTATATGTTTAGAACTCTGTAATATGACAATAGATCTTCAGAATGTCACTCATTGGTATAGTTCGTGGTTCAGAGGTTTTGTGATTCAAGTGTACACAAATTGGGGAAAAGGAAGTAGCGTACACATGTAGTTTTGCTTCATTGAAGGAGTGTATACATTCTGACACATGCCTTTTGATGTTACAATTAGTTCTGGTAGTTCATGCAATGTTCTGGGTTTCGAACTGTGCACTGGTTAAAGTGATCTATCTGTTCCAGTTGATTGGTTGAATTTGATTAAGTTTGAATGAATGATTGATTCAGTTGTGTTGGATGATTCAGTGATTGTTTGATTCATTTGTTCAACGATTGTTTTATGTTAGAGCATTGAGTGATTGATTGATTCATAGATTGATGATTGGGTTTCAATTATATCAAAGATTGATGATTGAGTTTCAGTGATTGTTTGATGCAGATGTATTTGATGGATTTATTGTAGTGGTGATTGACTTTGAGCTTCAATGTTACTAATGGGTCCAGTATGAAAATTGGATGAAACGTGGCCTTCATATTGTAGTTTTGTGTACCAGGAGTATCTAGTGTGAAAATTCATGAAACATTGTCCGTGGAGGATACTAAGGGTTGGAGCCTTCAATGAGGAAGTCGATGCTTCCTGTCAGTAATGGCTGGTGATTTGTTAAGGGGGTTGGAGCTCCCGTCTGGTAGAAACTGCAAAATGAGTGAAGGTTGTAGCCTTTTGTAGGTCGGAGCCTACGTACTATTAAACATATTGTCTAGTACAAGAACTAGGGGGTTGTAGCTTCCTTCCATAAGAAGCTGGAGAACAAGAAAAGGTTGTAGCCTTTTGTAGGTGGGTGCCTGCTTACTGGTATGAGTCTGCACTAGTACAAGATTGTAAACAGATTTTTTTATTATTAAAAGAAGACAGAGACAGCAGCAGTAGGTGGTTGTCACCCAGATTGGGTTTCCACCTTAATCATGGTGTTCATGTGTGTTGCTTATGTGTGATGGTTTATTCTATTATTACTACACATGGTTACTATTTATTTTTTAATAAAGTACTGATTCACTGATTTAAGATCAACGCATGATGAATTAACTAAATCATAAGTTGACTGCATATACGTTGGTTGCCTTAAGAAAAATTGTGTACACACACAAGTTCCCTTCACTAAAGTAGCGTATATAAATCTGATTATGGAAATGAAAAGTTGTTGATTTGTAAATACTAATTCACCCCCCTCTCAGCATTATTTCTAACATTTATATTATCTCAAAATATTTATAATATTCGAGTTTTAATATAAGGTTTATTTCTTACGTGTAAGAATCATTTAGTGTTTATGATTTTTGTATACATCATTACAAATAAGTAAACAAAATCATTTAAATACTAATTTTTAATATTCCTATTTTAATATAAGGTTTATTTCTTCCTGTAAACAATTATTTCTTCTTGTAAACATCGTTTGATGTTTAGGGTTTTGGTATAATATCAAGAGACAAAAGGAAATAAAATTTTAAATATTTTTATTAAGTAGTAAATACCCTAGAGGAAAAAGTATAGCATTATTTGGAAATTTGGAAAGATACAATTTGGTGTGATTTCATTTTGTGAGACTGGAATTAATTAAATATTAATTATTTATTTATTCAATATTTTTTCCCTATTTTAATTAATATCTTTTATGTTATGTTTGATAGAAAACATATAAGAATAAGCAAAGTAGAAATTAGAATAGATCACATAGTCTCACAATATGTGAGATCATACTCTATTATCCAAATGCTTGATTAAGCATTGCATATATAAAAATGATATATCTTGAACATTCTAGATCTTAAGGAATTGGATCTAATATATTAGAAATAAACAAATAGCACAAACAACAAAAAAATCAACTCATATCACTAACTATGAGGTAAACTAGTTCAACAACCTACCTGTACAACCCATCAAAGAACAACTCATTAACTAAACAACTCACAATTCTATAACATTCCATTTCTAAATTATTATAACATCTCCCTTTGATGGATAAATGGATTTTCCACACTACCTAGTTGTTGTCTACATATTTCAAAGTTCATCTTTCTAAGAGGTTTAGTAAAGATTTCAACTACATTTCAACTTGTATTACAATAGATTAAGTGAATTTCCTTTGATTTTATCTATTACCTTACAAAATGGTGTGGGACTTCAATTTATTTTGTTTTTCCATGATAAATTGGATTATTTTCCAATTTAATGGAACTATGGTTGTTACATTTGATTCTTATTAGACTTCTTTGTTTTTGTCCAACATTTTCAAGAATCCTCCTTAACCAAGTAGCTTCACAAATTGGATTGGTCAAGGTTTTGTATTCAACTTATGTAGATGAAAAAGAAATAATCGGTTGTTTCTTGTTGCTCCGTGATATGATCCACAACCCTATATTGAATCCATATCCAGAGGTTGTTTTTCTATCATTAGGATTTCCAACCCAATCTGAATTAGGAAAAACTTATCAAATCAACATCACATTCATCAGTATACATAATACCAAAATTAATTTCTCCTTTCAGATATTGGCGAACTTTCTAGTCTCTTTCAAAAGGCTTAGTCATGAAATAACTAAGGATGGTGACAGAATATGTTATATCTCACCTTGTAGTGGCCCACGTAGTTCAGAATTCTCACTAGTTAATGATACAAAGTTCCATCACCTCTTTAGTTCCATCATCATTTCATAATTTAGCATTTTTTTTCTAAACGAGTAGATATTGCTTTGCACTCAATCATATTTAACCTTTTAATGATTTTCCTTGTATTTTTGCTTTGTGTGATTAGTGTCTTACCAAATTTCCTCCAAACATCAAGACTAAACACAAATGCAATTCACCAAAATCCTTCATGTTAAATATTTGTCACAGTTGGATTTTGATTTATTAGATCAACTTGGATGCACTGTCTATAATGATAAGATCATTAGTATATAAATATATCAAAGTAATATTCACTTCTTTATCTTTCTTGATGTACAAGTTAGGATAAGCTTTGCTTCTCAGAAAACCTTTCTCGTAAAAGAAAGAATCAATATTCACATACCATGATCTTGGTGCTTGTTTCAAACAATATAAATATTTCTTTAACCTGCAAACATGGTGCTCATGTCCGTTCAAGCTAAACCAAATAGACATCTTATTTTAACTCACCATTCAAAAAAGTCGATTTGACATCTAACTCATGCATTTCCCAATTACTTTTTGTAGCTAATGCAATAATTATTCTAATTGTGTTCAACTTAGCTATAAATGAAAAAGTAATTTCATAATCAATTCCTTTTTTTGTGAATATCCTTTTGCAACCAATCTAGCTTTATATTTATCAATACTACCATAAGTATTAAAATTGGAGGTAGACAATTATTTGCATCCTATGGGAAATTTCCTTTTAACTAATTATGTTAATTCACATATGTCATTCTTCATTATAGAATTATTTTCTTCATTCATTGCACCTCTCTATTCTTTATATTCCTTAGCTTCTTCATAACTTAAAGGTTCTACAACATTTATTACATGAGACATCAATGCATTATCATTATACCTTTTAGGTGCTTGAATTTAGTGTCATGACCTTCTTGGACTTTTTCTACTATCATCTTCTTATCTTCTTCTTAGAGTGAAATGATTGCTTGAAGCTTCTTTATTTTAAACCTATACTTATTCATGTTCCTAACAACACTTGTATCTATTTTGACATAATCATCAATATCCTGCAATACACTGGTATTATTTATTTGATCACATTCATCTGTATTCTCATGAAACACCAATTACCTACTTGCAATAAATATAGTGAGATGGTATGAAACAATTTGTTTGTTTTTTTATGTTTACAATAACCAATAAATTTGCACATAATTGACTTCGCATAAATTTTTCTTCTTTCATCTTTAGGAATATGAGCAAATATCATGCATCCAAAAAATATTAAATGAATCACTTTTAGTTTATACACATAAAATGGTTCAAAAGCTGTTTTAATATCTAAACTTTAGCTTTGAGTCCTATTTTTAAAATAAATAATTGCATTAATGGCTTCAACTCAAAAACCATTAGAGACATTTGTACCTTGAGTCATACTATGTGCACATTCTACTAGTGTCCTATTTTTCCTCTTAACAACTCCATTTTATTGAGGTGTATGTGATATTGTAAATTGTTGTAAAATTCCATTTATTTTAAAATATTGATTAAATTATCTTGATTTATATTCTCCCCCATGATCACATCTAATAATTTTGATGCACCTTCTAGTTTGTTTTTCCACCATACTTTTGAATTCTTTAAAATACTAAAAAACATCACTCTTCTTTGTTATGTAATAGACCCAAGTATACATAGATCTATCATCAAGAACACTAACCACAGTAAACCATCATAAAATATGATCATCATGGTTGTTTATGATTGACCATAGTTAACTATGATCATCATGGTCAATCAATGTCAACCATCATAAAATATGATCATCATGGTTTATTATGATCGACCATAGTTAACTATGATCACCATGGTCAATCAATGTCAACCATATTTGAATCTATTCAACATCCTCAGATATGTCAACCATGGACAAACATGTTCTTCCACGGGCGACTAGGTCAACAATTGTTAATTTTGGTCATATTTTGTTATAAATAACCATAATCAATGTTTTAAAACTATGCTAAACTAAGGGTCAACATGGCGAGCCATTATTAGTATTGTTAAATATGGCCAACCTTGGTCAAAATGTGAAAACATGGTCAATATTAAGGTTTAGTTCACGATGGTACAACATGGTCGATATTAGTAATTTTAGTTTTAATATTGGGGTTTATAATATTAGGATTTATGGTTTAAAATATTAGGATTTATAATATTAGGTTTAAAATATTACAATTTTATAATATTAGTTTCAAAATATTTGGTTTTATTATGAGCGTTTATAATATTAATGTTTAATATTCTGTTTAACATTAAAGTTTATAATACTAGGTTTTATAGTATTGGGTTTATAATAATTGGTTTAATATTTTTTTGTGATATTGGTGTCACATGCCAACCTATAACACCATTTATTCATACTAAAAAAAAAATTGTTTCTCTATGGTTAAATCGATTGAATAACATTGAATGTCTAATCCATGATTAATCTCTTGCTTTAACTCTATGGATATAACATGTTTTAAACCTTTGAAAATTTATAAGGTTGACTACACTTGGCTAAGTTTGATTTTATTGTTTAATATGTTTTATGTGAGATAATTTCTCACCCATCATCCTTATCATTATATCCTAAACTCCTATGTCTCCATATTTCAAAAAGGTTATGCCTTAACCTTTTTCCCATGCCACTACTACCTAAGGTTAAGTCTAAGAGTGGATTTCACTTGGATGGTGTTAGGTACTAGGACCTAACACTCATAATGTCATGTGGACATCTCAAAAAAAACCCTCTCTTTGTAAATGTGTTAGAAAACCTGCATAGATGAATCTAGCTAGTAAAGGTTGAACACACAACTTTGCAGAGAAAAAACACTAAAAAAAATCGAAAGGACAAAAAGAATTATTGATTAACAGAAAATAGGATACAATGCTCATCATATACTACATGAGAGTCAACTAATACACATCTTTGGGTGAACATCCCAAGGTAATGTGCCATAGTGGTGATCAATGAGAGGACTCGACACCTACAGCAAGTTCCGGAGAGAACTAGTTAGTTGCGGAGTGAAAGGAGGAGCAAATTAGGGAGTAAATCATGCAGAAAGGATCTTGCATGTAGTCCCATGCATGCATGGACAATAAAAGGCGTCAATCTAGTGAAGATTCCAATGTTGAAGACTTGCATGTTAGTGAATGCTCTAACTAAGTGTCCGCATGTGCTAGTAGTGAAGGTCCTAGGTGTGTACTACCTCCAACACCCCCCTAAACACCACTATGGTGAAAAAATAGAAAATGGGCCCTAGCAACTAAGGCCAAAGGTCACCCAGAATATAGGGCAACTTGTACTAAAATTGAGGAAAGAGGGAAAAACTCATGGGAAACCCCCCCCATCAAAATACAATGTAATCAAAAGAAAAGAGGAAGAAAAGACAGTTGCATAGCAATTGTGTCCTTCACTTCGACACGGTCGAGCAAAGAGTGAAACTTCTGCTCAGTGAATGTCTTGGTGAAGATGTCTGCAGTCTAATCTGCTGAAGGATAGAACTAAAAATTAAGGACTTGATCATGTACTAAGTCTCTGATGTAGTGCATATGGTTCTCTATGTGCTTTGTTCGTTGCCGCTGTACTAGATCCCTGCAAAATTTGAGAGTGCTCTGGTTGTCACACTAGATGACAGTGGGCTGGTGGAATTGGATGCCCAACTTAGCGAGGAAGTGTTGTAGCCATAGTGCCCGAATGGTGATGTTGACTACTCCTCTGTACTCGGCCTCAGCTGAAGAGAGAGCAATAGAAGCCTGCTTCTTGCTCGACCAACAGATAGGGCCAGACCCTAGACTGAGTGAATATCCCGAGGTGGACTTGCGATCAATGTTGTCGCCTGCCCAATCAGGCTCTGTGAAGCCAAGGAGATTCAATGCAGTGCCTGCTGCATAATGAATCTTGAAGGTGATGGTGCCCTAGACATATTGGAGGATGTGCTTGGCAGCTTTCCAGTGTAGCTCATGTGGCTCCTGCATGTATCTCGAAACTGCCCCTACTGCATATGAGAGATCTGGTATGCAGTGGGTGAGGTAAAGTAAGCTCGCCACTAGTTGTCAATAGAGAGTACTGTCAACTAATGGAGTGTCACCTCCATCCTCAAGGTGGACCCCAGATAGAAAAGGAGTCGGTGCTAGCTCGCAGTCAGTCATGTGAAATCTCTTGAGGATATCCCATGCATACTTACCCTGAGAGAGTTTGATGCCTGTGGCATCCTGGCTAATATCAAGACCAAGAAAGAAGTGTAATGGACCCATGTCCCTCATCAAGAACTTATCATGCAAGGTCCTCTTGACTGCAGCAATGGCTAAAGCCGAGCTGCTGGTGGTCAGGAGACCATCCACATACAAAACTAAGATAAGAAGAGAGTCATGTGTCATGAGCATGTAAACATTCAGATCAGACTTACATCTTTCGATGTTTTGTGATAACAGAAAAGAATCCATCTTCGCATACCAATCTCTTAAGGCTTGCTTAAGGCCTTACAGAGACTTCTTCAGTCTGCAAACCAAAGATGAATCCTAAATGAAACCATGTGGCTACTCCATGTAGATCTCCTCAGATAGGTCGTCGTGAAGAAAGGCATTCTTCACATCCATCTGATGTACTTCCCACCCCTGGGTAGCCACAATGGCAATTGCAAGGCATATGGAATCCATCTTTGCTACTGGAGCAATGGTCTCATCATAATCAATGCCATGCACTTTCTTGAAGCCTTTGGCTACTAGCTTGGCTTTTTATCTAGTGATTTTCCCATCTGCAACACTCTTGGTATTATAGACCCATTTGCATCGGACAAGTTTCCTTCCTGAAGGAAGGGGGACCAGATCCCAGGTCTGGTTCTCGAGGAGGAAGTTGTACCCCTCCTCTATGGCGGACTCCCAAGATGGATTCCTGACAACCTCAACATAAGACTGCGGATCAGAAGACTGAGCCAAATGACAATGCTGGGATGGTGTTGGTTCAGTGGCAATGAGGGTAAGAGGAGGCTCAATAAACTCTGAGCTAGTCCTTCGCGGATCAGAATTATCTCCCAAAAGACCATTTCTAGTAGCACGGTGGTCTTGTGCATATATCTCACATAAGCTCCTTGTTCTTTGACTTATGACAGGGGAAGTTGATTCACTACTGGAAGCCCAATCTGGGCTTGGATGTGGACCATCATATGCATGGACTGATTTTTATCTAAAGACTTTGTCTCTACATTTGCATGCTCTACCTCATCATTTGAATGCTCTGTATCTGCATCTGAGTGTACTGAGTCATCAGCTTGGTTATGAGGTAGATAAAATGTGTCTGCATGCAGCGATTGAGGTGCATGTGAGAGACTTTCCTCAAATTGGACACTTCGCTCAATGATGAACTTGTCTGTAGAGGAAATCAAAGGTTGGTATCCCTTCACACCATCAGGGTATCCAAGAAAGATGCGCTCAATGCTCTGTGGATCAAGAGCTTTCCTCTTTTCAAAGGGGATCTTGGCCCATGCTGGGGAGCCAAAAACACGGAAGTGGGTGACCTCCGGTTTAGTGCCGCTCCAAGCCTCAAAGGGGGTTTGATCCTTGACAGATCTATGAGAAGATCTATTCTAGATGTAGTTAGCACAATTAAGTGCTTTAGCCCATAGCTTATGAGGTAGTGACTTAGCATGTAGCATGCAGGAAGCCATCTTTTTGAGAGATCGATTCTTTCTCCCAGCAACTTCGTTCTGCTGCGAAGTGTATGGAACTGTGTTCTGCAACTATATGCTAGACTCAAGGCAAAGGTTCTGAACTGTTGTGTTTATATATTCCCCCCCATTGTCTGTATGCAAGGCTTTGATCTTTCTCTCTGACTGTGTCTCAACTAGTGCTTTGAAATCTTCAAAGTGCGCAAAAACTTCAGATTTGGCCCTGAGAAGATACACCCAAGTATACCGTGAGAAATCATCAATAAATGTAAGCACATACCTTGCTTTGTTGATGGAAGGATGAGGAAAAGGCCCCATGAGATCACTATGGATCAGATCTAGAAGAGAGGATGCTCTGTGAGTCTTTCTGGTGTCAAACTTTTCTATAGGATGTTTGCCAAGGACACACCCTTCACAAACTCCTTTGGAGAAACTAATATTTGGCAAGCCTTCCACCATCTCATGCTTGCCTAGCTGCTGCATATACCTATAATTTAAGTGACCAAAACTCTCATGCCAAAGCCTTCTACTATCATCAGCATGTGTAAGAAATAAGGAGGACTCAAATTCAATAAATTCATAAAATGTATATAGTCTAGCTCCATTGTTTACCTCGCTGATTGAAAATTTGGAGCTTCTATGTAGGTCATATATGTTCAACGCATCTGGAGTGAATTCCACTCTCTTTCCGATGTTGAAATGAGTGATCTGATAAACTGAAAGTATTTTTACCGAAAGTTTTGGAACATGAAGCACATATTCAAAGCTTCCATGTAAAAGTTCCACTCTACCTTTTCTGGTGACCTCAATATATTAGTCATCTCCCTTGATGATGGGAGGTCCTTTGCATGAATCCAAAGAGGAATAGACTTCCTTTGTAGTAGCCATATGATGTGATGCACCAGAATCTATAATCCATGCATCAAGGGAAGAGTTAATTGCAACTAAAGCATGAAAATTTTTACCTTTCCCGTGTGGCAGATCTTTAGTTTTCTTCTTGGCGCCCTGTGGTCCCCAAGGTTGTGATTCTGAAGGATTTCTGCCATTTGGTCAATTTGTTTCTTCATGTAAGAGGATTCCGAATGGAATCCTCAGTGATAGTAGGCGCATTTGTCTCCTTTCTTCCCTTTCTCATTTCTAGAGCTCGAGGAGTCATTGAAGGGCTTGGTGTACCCTTCCTTCTTTGGATGGGAATGCATTTTTCCCTTGTCTTTTTGCTACTGATTTTTCTCATTTGAATTAGATCTATGATTTTTATTGTGGCTACCATCATGCACAGCAAGTGCATGTGCTTTTGGAAGTTTGATTTTTCCCATGCCAATGAGTTTATCTTGCTCAAAAGTGAGGGACTCCATGTACCTTTTGAGAGAAGGCATAGTGTAGGATTTACCTATTCCAAGCCTTAATGAATGAAATGTAGACACAAAGACAGAGTATTCTAGTCCGAGCTTTGACATAATAGAGAGAACTTGGCGACTCTCCTCCTTGGATTTGTCAATTCCACAACCCTTGAGTTGCAGCAATAGATCGTTATATTTGGTGAAGAAGTCTTGAATTCTTTCATAGTTCTATGGATCCAATGATAATAGCTCCACTTTGAGCAGATGTCCTTTCATCTCATCCTATTTCCCGTAGAGTTATTTAACCTTTTTCCAAATCTCATTGGGAGTACTGTAGGCAGATAGATGAAACTGCAACTCTGGGGAGATGCACATGCATATGGATCCGTGGGCCTCATCCATGCAGTTGAGGTACTTAGATTTCTCTATGGCTGAAGTGGGTTCCACTTCTGTAGCCATGGTAATCGTGTAAAACCCTTTCTGATGAAGGTATCGAGCCATTTGGTCCTTCCATTTGCGATAGTTGTACATTGTTAGGATTGATTCTTTGGGAAACTCCATTTTTCTGTCGATCTTCGATCTCCAAGCTATAATACCTACAAAATAAAGTATTTGTGTACCTTTAATCTATAAACTTGTCGGCTCTGATACCATGTAAATGTGTTAGAAAACCTACACATATGAATCTAGCTAGTGAAGGTTGAACACACAGCTTTACAGAGCAAAAACTCTAAAGAAAATCGAAACAACAAAAAGAATTATTGACTAACAGAAAATAGGTTACAATGCTCATGATATACTACATAAGAGTTAAATAATACACATCACTGGGTAAAGATCATAAGGTAATGCGGCATAGTGGTGATCAATGAGAGGACTCAACACCTACAACAAGTTCCAGAGAGAACTAGCCAGTTGCAGAGTGAAAGGAGGAGAAAATCAATGAGTAAATCATGCAGAAAGGATCTTGCATGTAGTCCCATTCATGCATGGATAGTTAGAGGCACCAATCTGGTGAAGATTCCAATGTTGAAGGCTTGCATGTCAGTGAATGCTCTAACTAAGTGTCCGCATGTGCTAGTAATGAATGTCCTAAGTGTGTAGTACCTCCAACACTCTCCTATCCTTTCATGTCACTCCACGTACCCGAGACCTCCTGGTTTCATATGCCACTCATCCTGGTCCACATGGGTTTGTACCACTACCCTACTTCCTCACTTATGCTATTTTGATGTGACATTTATGGTCACAATCTCCCACTGAGGATCTACGATGGAGATACACATGGACAACCCTAATCCATTCACTAAACAATCTTTCACTCATTACTCACAATGTATCACTATGGTGAGGGGAAGGTCTGGTCCTTCAACCAGGTGTTCGACGGAGTTACTATGCTAGTGTTGCAAACCCTTTCCTATAAGTGTTGTGGTCTCATCTGGGCATTGCTAGAGTAGCGAGTCTGCACCGTTTTCTCCAACTATGCACAATAACCATGCTTGGGGAGACAAGAATGCAACATGTAAGCTTGTATTAAATTTCTAAATTGTTAATTCACCTTATTGCTCTTAAATTATTAACCTAATTAATTCTTCCTCCCAAGATTCGTGTGTGTAGTTCGACCTTCAATTCAACCACAACGATCCCCAAGTTTGGAATCACACCAAGGAGGCACCCTTCACCGCTGCACAAAAGCACTAAGCACCATTTCACTTTGGTGTAAGGCTAACTAGTAATTTATTCATTCTACCCCTAAGCTTCCTAATGATTTGTTGGGTTACATGTTTCCTTCTTGTTCATAGGCTAGTCTTGCACCACATTTTAGCTCAGTGATCATTACATAGGTAACCATATTCAACTCGGTTTTCTATTTCATTTTTCCATGTAGATTTCTCACTGTGAAGAGGTTGAAAATTTTTGCATAATCATGTTATTGGGGATTTCGCACACGTAATGCAATTTATTCCATAATTTTAGGTTCCTCTACATCGCAGCCAAGAACGAGGACTCTCTGACAAAGCAATCATCTCTTTCCAGGTTGGTTGTTTGCTCTCACCTCTTGTGAGATCCTCTTCTGTAAATGGTGAAGCATCCTTAAATTGTTTGGAAGAACTTGTCCTTGTTTACCTTGTATTTTATATGGAGAGTGTCCATTACGTCTGAATGTGATTTACCACTGTGTAAGAGCCACAATTGGCCACATAGGAGTCGACCATGGTATTCTCATTCGGGGCTTGAAACCCCTGTGAGTTATGTATATTTATTTTTAGTCTTTCCTAATGAATACATTTGTAACAATGCCTCTCAGCAGGGCATAATTTCAATTTCATTCCTTTCAATATTACAAATTTATATGAATTTCAGGTAGTAAATTCTCCCTGGTGTTCAGTGAAGCTGAGTAGTGATGTTCTAGTTCATATGCCTCTTTAATGTGACTGTTATACTTTTTTCTAAGCTTATACATTCCTAAGATTGATCTCGATTCCCCCTGCTCCTCATCCTCCAGGATTTTTGGTTAGGAAACTTTCTCTGTCGTACTGTTTTGTGCAATAATTCCCTTAATGTATCCATGAGCTCTAAGAAATGAAATGCTAGAGAGGTATATATTATTTTGTTGATGCATATTGACACATAGAATGATCTACCTACAACTTTCTTGTATTTGGTCCTTCAGTGCTTATTGTCATGTAGAATGTCTAGTATTCTTTTACTTCTTGCATAACTCTCCAACAGTGGCACAATGATTGTGTAGACACATCAGTAACTTGGGTATTCTTTTCTTTAATATATGATGTTTACTACTTTCTCCTTTAAGATGTGTTCCCCCCATAATAGTCTCAGCATACTGAAAGTGTATTCTGAAATGGTTTAAGGCTATACACCATGTGTAAAACTACTCTATATATTGCCCATTTTTTTTTAATTAAATTATATTGAATGAATATAAACCTGTAAGTAGCTAGATACATGGTTCTTAACATGTGATGTTGTGAGAAGAACATATGAGTTGTTAACTGGTTAAATGTTTGGTTTTCTCTGCAGAATGAATTTGTTATTACTAGTAAGAAATTAGTTAATCCTTTTTAAGGATCTAGATGTATTTTATAACCCAATTCATTCTACAGAGATCATATTGAGCCAATTGAGACATCATGGTTTCGTAACCATTCTTTTCTAGTCACGGTCTTTTCCAGCTTCTCTGCTAATTAAATAGCAACAGTCACTTTACTATTTTTCTAATTCGCTTCTCTTATTTATTCACCTCAATAATCATACTTTACCTCTCCCCCTTAGTCAATTCTATCTAGTAACTAGGTTTGGTAATAGTATTCCTTTTTTTTTTACTTCTTCTATATACTGGGTTTGAGTAAGGCATACTCCATGCAATAATAACACTATGTACTATTTTTCATGGCACTTAAATTCAGATTTTTAACATAATGCAAACTATATTATGCTAATGTCATGAAGTCTACAGTTTCAATTTTATCTGATGTTGTTTCACTTTTCTTGTCTCTTGTAGTCTGATAAGAGTGCTCAATCGTTCAATACAACAACAGGATTTTTCTTGAAAATAATATTTTTCTTCTTTAAAAGAGGAAGCGGTCTTTGAGTAGAGACATGCAGGATTTCACATGAGTTGACCTACGAAATGAAACTCAAATTGTTTTGTTGTCCTATCCTTCCATGAGTTTGATACCGATCATTTTCAACACAATACCCAACCCCAGGATTATAATCAATTTACCACTAAGCTTGATTGAACGGTCTTGATTCCAACAAAAATATTTTTTTGTTGGAGGATACTATTATAATACTAAAGTGCTAAAATGCCTAATTGAGTAGCTAAAGTGCTAAAGTCTCCTATGTTACATTTGTAGAATAAATAAATAGATCAGTAAAAGAATTGCAAATAACCCATATTCCACCTCACTTAAGCATACACAATAGGGTATATATAAATATATGTATTCTATAACCATACTCAACATTGATTCCTATTTACTAATACTATTTACATCTACAAAATATAAATAAGTAAATGTAGCACATCCTAGTAGGGCTTTACTTCATGAAAACATTTCAAAATTATTATTCAGAATTCATGGATACTTTTAGTGCTAAATAATAAATTAACAAGCACTGGTAATGTTCTAGTGATATATTCATTTCGCTTCTTTTTATAGATTAAATATAATAGACTAAGATGCATTTCTACTTCTTTTAAAATAACCATAACTATCAATTGTATAAAATAAGAGTAGATATTACGTATAACCAGTTGGTTTAAGTCTAAAGAATTTGACTTGGAGTGAACAATTTGCCTCCCAACCATGAACCTACTCTTATAGTTCCTAAGATCTATCTCTCCTTCCCCCAGAATCAACAAATGAATGCATATCTATGCCTCACATTTCCTAGCATACTTTCTATAACAACTTCCCATTTTTCCGGGAGATGCCAATCCCCATATCCTAGGATTTTTCTATTTTTTAAATGATTCTTTTTTCATGATTTAAAGATTGTCTTTTTCTACTATGATTCTGAGTCACTGAGTCCCCTGTACTAGATGATTTTCCTACATTTTTCTCTTGTTATCTAGTAAATCACATGATTTCACTCTAGGGTTTGTTTTGAAGTCATTTGGGAAAGTTTTGTTTTCTTTCCTTTATCCAGTCTATCCGCCCTGGATTATGGATTAGGATAATTATCTCATTCATTCCTTTGTTCTTTCGGAGCATATTATTCAAATTCCATATTTAATTATTTCAAATTCAAATGATTACATTATCATAGTTTTTCCTTAACAAAGAAAACCTTGGCCATCATTCCATTTCTAATAGTACTTCAACTACTAGGAAATAATAAAAAATTAAGTATAATTGTTTCTGTAATAGAGAGGCATTACATCTCCCCTCGATAATATAAAATAACATTGTCCTCAATGTTTATTACTTAGTCATTTCTTTGTCAAACAAAGCTGGAGAACTAGTTTTCATGTTGTTTTTTAGTTCCCAAGTAGCCTCCTTGGGAGTAAATTTCCTCCATTTTACATTAACCCAAGCAATCATCCAATTACAGATCATGGTCTCTTTTCGCTCCAAGATACGGAGTGGCTCTAGTAGAAAGTCTCCTTCGGTTCCACCTGTAACACATTCCAGTCAACTATTAGAGAAGGATCATGAACACATTTTTCAATGAAAATACATGAAACACATTATGAACTTTAACATGACCAGGTAGAGAAAACTGGTATGCTACTGGACCCACTCAATCCATAATTTCAAATAGCCTACAGAATCATGGTGCTAATTTGGCACAGCCTTCGGTTATGAGAGTACTTTTCATAGGCCTAACCGTCAGGTATGCGTGCTCCCCCACTTTGAATGCTTTATGTGTCATTTTTTATCTGAATAACATTTTTTTGGTCTTGTGCCATTTTAATATTGTGTTCAATTTCTCGCATTGTCTCCTTCATTTCATGAAAAATTTCGAGTCCAAGAATCAACCCATCCATAGGTTGCCTCCAATTGAGTGCTGTATCGAATTTCTTGCAGTGCAAGGCTTCAAAGGGGCCCATTTTGATAGACGTTTGGTAGTTTTTATTATAGGAAAACTCAACTCGATGGATAAAATCTTCCCACTTGGTGGGCCTATCCATCACATACATTCAGAGCATATCCTCCAGAATCTGATTCGTTCTTTCAGTTTGCTCATTTGAATATAGATTATATGTGGTACTGAAGTTCAACTTAGTTCCCAAACCCCCGAACAATTCCTTGACCAAAAGTTTTATGTAAATTTTTCATCTCTATCTGAACTATCATCTTTGGTATCCCATGAAGTCTGAAGATATCCTTCATGAATATATTTTTTACACTAAAATATCATCACCATGATTATTTGCAGTCAGTATGGGTCTATCATCACTTGCACTGTCCTCCTAAGCAAGTCTAAGACCTCAGCTCTTCAAATCAAGCTTTGGAAGTGGGATAAAGACATTAAAAATCAATGTAACTCTGGTTCTGCACTTTCTCTCATGGTCACCTGCGGTCCCGCACCTTCTGTGTACAAAAGCTGCATACCTACCCGCTCTTTCCCTAACGCTGTAGGTGCGGACCCCTGTGAAAGTCAAAAGGCGCAAGTTTTATCTTAAAAAACTCACTTTGGATTAATTCTAGAGTTTTCTAGAAGGAATTTTGACGTGGATTGTTCGCTCTGAGGTGGTTCATGCATCCCAAAAGAGAAGGAGCTAATCCCTTGACTAAAGGAGCTATCCCTTTGAAGGAGGGCTTTATCCCTTTGAAGGAGGACCTAGTAACTTCCCTCCATTACACTATAAATACAGGCATTGGGGTGAGGACTAGAGAGGTTAGAAGCTGAACATTTTGAGGGTAAATGCTGGTGAAATTAAGACTCTTTGATTGAGCTTGAGAGGAGAGATCACATACCTCTTGGTTCCATTGGAGAGTGAGTGAAACTTGTCAAAGTAGAGGACACATCTTGTTGGACCCTAGGAGGAGCTTGTACAGCGTCAAGGCAAAGGTTGTAAAGTTCTTCTTCTTTTGAATTAATACAATCAAACTCATTTTTCTCAACAAGTATCTTATGTTATTTGTTTCATGGACTCCTTGACTTTCATGATAAATATGTTTTATGCAATTGGTTTTTCAGGTGCTATTTAATTTGTTTGCCTTCTTTGTGTTTGCAAATTCGCGAAAAGGAGCTCATTTGGATCAAAAGAGCGAGGGAATCCACAAGCTTGCGTTGGACCAAAGGTAGGCCCTAAAAACACTTGTTTGCTATTGTTTATTGAAGCATATTTAGAGAAAGATAGTGTCTGGTTGGTTTGCTTGTCGTTAGGTCTTCTTTAGATTCTTGGAAGGTCTATCTTGTCTGCAAGATCGACTCATTCCGTGCGACAAAATGGCGACCATACTGGGGACTTGATTGTTTTCCTTGTCTATACTTTGACCTGAGAAACTGTATTTTCTGTTTCTGTTTTTGACTTGATGATTGTGGGATTGGGTGAATTTAGTTAATTTTGAGTTAGTTTTCATTTTTCATAGTTTTGGGAGAGGTACGCGCCCTCTGAGTTAAGCACAGTGTGTACCTGTACGCACTTGTGCTTTGTGCACAGAGCGTGGACGCACCTGTGTAAACAAGTTCCCTGCGTACCCTGTAAAAAATTTTTAAATTTTTAAATTTTTCTCTTTTTTATTAGTTTAGAATTTGTTTATAGGTTTTAGCCATTGCCCAGACCTGCTTGTTCCCTGTCAAAAACTTTCCTTAGTTTAATTTCATTAGCATTAGGGTTTTAGGTGGAATTCCTAGGAATTTTTCTTGTTGGGTTTGTTTTTCGTTTTTGGTTGTGTAGTGGCTTTGAGCTTAGAAGCCGTAGGGACCTCAGATTACCTTGGTGTCTACCAGTCTTCTTATGAGTCTGACCATTTATGAAATCTCCCCTTGTTGAGGAATCCGCTTTGAGTTTTCTCATTTCAAAATTTCGAAAAGCTTGTAGTTGAAAGTTTGGAATTTTCATTTAAAAAAAAAAAAGAAAACGAAAGATTGGTTGTTTTTTTTGACTAATTGTGATTCTGCATAAATTAGTCCTTAGCTCACATTTAGCTAAGTAAAACATCCTCAAAAAGACTTTTAGTAGGCTTTGACTTCAAGTAGTTTTTTATATAGTTTGTAGCTCTCAAAGTTAGTCATTTTCATTAGTTTTGAGTGTTTTATTTACAAAATATAAAAAAAAATCTCTTTCGGAAAAGTTTGTTTTTTGTAGTGATTGTGCTTTGAAAAGAAAAGGGAAAATTGTGTGAAATAGCTATTTGTCTCGTTTTGAGTGCTTCAGAAAGGAAAAGCTCTTCTTTTAATTTGTTTAATTGAGAAAGATTTGTGTTTACAAAGTATTTGCATTCTCAAACTCTTTCTTAGTTTAGAAGTTCATCGAAGAGAAAAGATTGTTTAAATCATCTTAGGTGCATCTTTTTAGTGATTTCGAGTCGAGTCTTTACACCACGAGTTTCATCTCCGCCACCTCTTGACTTAAACAACAACCACTAAAATTAACGCTTAAAGTAAAATTCACCTAGTAACATTTTATTTCTAGGGCTATGATACACCAACTTAGCTTAGGCTAGTGTCTTGGAGTAGGAGAGTAATTAACTCTCCAAGACAATAAAAACAAACAAGTAGCTGTATCTTGTGGTAGGAAGAAATCCAATTGTTGCATTTATGCTCTGGGAAAGCTCCTCTTAAAGGAGAAGCACGATATCGTGTCTGAACCAATGTGGGAATCAATCCTTCCTCATTGGGAACGACGCCAGATATTCACGTATTAAAAATGGTAAACCTTGAATTAACCATTGTCGAGGAGCCTGGGGTAACTTGTTGGTAAACCTTGGATTATGTCAAGGAGCCTTCAAGGGGATTGAGCTTGCTACTCTGCCCTTGCGTGCGTATCGGATCGTAGACTGTTCCCCCAGGTGTATTTGTCTCAGTTGGTAACCTTAGTGGCCATATTCTTTAGGATTCTTCCTAAGGTGACAGTGGTGGGAAGATCCCACTGTACCTGGAGCAGATGTCGGCTAGACTCACTTGGATTTTCTGGGGGGTTCACTTCACTCGAGACGGTTAAGTGGAAGAATTTGGTCCAGTCTATTCATTAAGCAGGTTGCGGGGGTAACTGTTCCAACCGCCATTTCTGTACTGAATTCTGCGATGTTGGATTTCATCATCAACTAGTGTTTTTGGTCCGGAAAGTTACTGTTTGTGTGTGTTTGATCTCTAGATTCTTTAGGCGTGTGATTCAAATTTGTTTGGTTCTTTAGAGGCTTTAGGTGTTTTTTCATTGAGATTTTACTTTATTTGCGTGTGAAGTAGTTAAAAGTTTTTAACTGTGGCTGAATTACCAAGATAGTCCCGTAGACTTCGGGGCCAGTCTCCTGAGTTTGTAACTGTGGCTGATTTATTGAGGAAGTCCCGTAGACTTCGGGGCCAACCTCCTGAAGAAGTCCTGAGCCATCTTGAAGGCTTGAAAGTCCTCGTAACTCCTAGTGGCAGTAAAGTTGGGTCACCTGAAGAAGGAGAGTCTTCGTTGGTTGTACATCCTGATTACCAAACTCTAGTAACAGGTTATAATCCTGAATCTATTTCGGTTACCGAACTTGCTGGTAGCTTTTCATTTACTAGTGATATAGGTGAAGAACCTGAGATATCTGAACCTGTTACTCCAACATCGGGGTTTGTCTCTCCAACTTCTAGTGGTCCTAATTCACCTAGGGTAGAAAGAGTAATCACCGAAAATCTTCCTTCTAGTTTGATAGCTCTTGAAGAACTTGCTACGGAAGAAGAAGTAGGCATCACTATCCCTGAAAATCAACCTATTATTGATCTAAGGGAGCGTGAATCAATTTTTTACAGTCCACCTAGAAGTACTACTTGGTATCTTTCTTTGACTAATTATTTGGAAAGCCCAGCGTTAAGTTTTTCACCACCTCGTGCTCCTTATCACCCTAGAGGTTTTTATACTCCCATAAATATGTTAGGTCAGTCGTCCATGTTTACTCAATCGCCTGAATCTTTTTTGTACGGCGGTCCTTCTGTTCCCTCTGGGTATCAGTCACTTTCTGGTACTTTTTTGGGAGCATCTCCTGAACCTATTGAACAAGGGTTATTCACTGGAAGCAATGGTGCAAAGCCGTTGAGCGTAGAAGACATTCTTATGATGTGAGGTTCTATTCCCAATTCACAACCTTAAGGTGGCCAGTTACCGCCTGGGGGGCAGCCTCAATTAACGCTTGGGAAGCAACCTCAAGGTACACAATTTGCATCTGGGGGGCAACCTCAAGGACAGTACGTACCTACGGTACAATACGTTCCTCAAGGTCAACCCCAGACTCAATATGTACCCCAAGGTCAACCCCAGTATCAATTTATACCTCAAGGTCAACCCCAGTATCAGTACGTGCCTTAGGGGTATCTACCCCAAGGTCAGTACTCGAACCAAGGTTTCCAACCACCCCAAGGTCAATCTTATGTTCAAGGAACGAGAAATGTACCTTTCAATTATCAATCCTACCCTCAACCTGGTTATGGTCCTCAATATTCTCAACCTGTTATGGGTCAGTACCCTGGAATGAACATAGTGTGGGATCCATCGCAAACTCAACAGGTGTTGCAGCTAAGTGTACAGTTGTCATCTCAAACTGGACAACCCTTAGTTTATGGTTCACTCCAGCAACTAGTCCAGTCTAACATTCAAACTTCTGTACCTTCGGTAGTTTCTCAGTCTGGGCCTACTGCACTTCGTACTCCATCTCAAACGACTGCTGCAACTGCCGCAACATCTGTTCAATCTACCCCACCTACTTCTGGAGTATCAACAGCTCCGGTTTCTACTCTTCCTATATCTACTCCTTAGACATCTTTACCACCGTCTGGATCCACGATTCAAACTACAGTTCAGATGCCTGTAGGACAACCTGGTTTAAGTACGGTTGTCACAAGTCAACCTCAATTCACCTATCAACCGTACCAGGGACAGTACCAATTCGGTCCTGCTGTCCAGCAGCCAGTTTATCAGTATCAACCATATCCTGGGTACACTTATCAACAACCTCAACAACCCCAGTACGGTTCGGTTAATCCTGGTTTTCCGGGAGGATACAATATCCCGAACGCGATTCCTATTCCTAGTTATCCCGGATATCCTCCTCCTGGGGCTGGTCTCATGACCCAGAGTTTTAGGGATCCTAATCGGCAATTACCATTTATCGCAACTTTGGACTTACCTGATTTGTCGCGCCTAACGAACGATCCGATTAATTATCTTCCGTTTTGGCCGCCAATGCCGAATAAGTTTCCCAGTGACATTCCCAAGTTCGAAGGTAAATCTGGAGAGGACTCGTCGAACCATGTGATGACTTACCACCTCTGGTGTGCGTCTAACTCCATCACAGATGATTCGATCCGTCTTAGAATTTTCCAGCGCACTCTAATTGGTCTCGCGGCCAAGTGGTACATTGAGTTACCGCGAGGCACTTTTTATAATTTTAGTCAGTTAGCTACCTCGTTTTTAACTCATTTTCAGTTGCCAGTCAGATATGACAATGGCACGAAATTGTTAACTTCGCTAAAACAATCGACATCCACGTACATTTCAGATCATATTCATGAGTGGAGACATCGACGATGTTTAGTGAAGGTATTTATTCTGGATCAAATCTTGGCTGAGTGGTTTGTAAAATCTTTGTTGCCAAGGATCACTGAAGATGTTGCTAAAGCCGGAGTTGTTACTGAGGAGCAAGTGATTGCTCAAGCACAGTACCTTGACTTGGTCTATACTCACTCAGGTACGTTACACGAAAAGATCCCTGATCTTCCCAAGTCAAATCAAATCACTGCAGCTCCTTCGGGATCTCATGCCACTGACGATATGATTGGTACGGTTAACAGTAAAAGTAAGGAGAAGTCTTCCAAGAATTCTTCTCCTATCATAACCTTGACTGATTCCCCGACAGGAGATTCTTCTGTAGAGGTTTCCGCCGATATTCACGTTGTAGATTCATCTACAGCTAAATCAAAATCCGGTGGGAAGAAGAAAGGAAAGAAGAAGAATAAAACGGACAAAAGTTCAAAAGAGAAATCTGAAAAGGCGAAATCCAATGATGAAAAGCGCAAACCTCATTATACATGTCTCATTTGTGACGAAGAACATTTTACAAGAGACTACCCTCATCGAGCAGAGGTTGCAAGGATCGTCAAAGGTTCCCAAACTCCTGCTATTTTGAAGGATCCATTTCCAAGTCAAGATAGCAAGATGATAGGTTATTCCTTGAGTGCCAATGAAGAACCCATATTGATGATGTCCCATGTAAGGATTGCGACTCGATCGCAAGATTATGGCAGTAAAAGTCCTGTTGATGGTAAAGAAGCAGAATCTTCTCATTCTAATCCATCAACCTCAGCTCCCAGTTCTAATCCACTATAGATCGAGAAACCTAATCCAGACTTAGTAATCAAACCGCCCGCCAAGGGTATACTTCGAAAGTCAGCTTTCAATCCACATGGGAGAGCGGCTCAGAATTATAACATTGTTGAGGATTTAGCTGTTTCACCCTCAGCAATGTCGGCTTTGGAAGTGCTGCAATCATGCCCAGCACAACGTAAATTACTTTTGTCGGCTATAGGAGCTGTTGATGTTCAGGACCCGAACCTAATAATCTTTGATCTAGAAAATAGTACACTGCGTTTGCCTCATCAAATGGCTTTCCAGATCCCAGTGATAGTCAAAAACCAGCCTATTCACTGGACTGTAATTGATGAAGGAGCTTCAACGTGTATTATGTCGATACAGTGTTGGATATCGCTTGGTTCTCCTTCACTAAATCAATCCCCGACAATTCTTAAGGCCTTTGATGGTCGTGGGTTTCATCATTTTGGCATTCTACAGGATTTGCCTATAGGGGTTGAAGGAAAAACCGTTAGTCTAGATGTGGAGGTGGTTGATGCCCCTCTAGACTACAACCTTCTCTTGGGTCGAAGTTGGTCTTACGCTATGACAGCGGTCGTTTCATCGGTCTTTAGAGTAATAAAGTTTCCACATAATGGAAAGATCATAACAATAGACCAACTAGCTTACTTTTCATCCGACCCAGCCTCTTTGGAGAGTATTCAGCATGTCGGTAAATCGACTATCCCATATAAGGATGTTGGAGTAGGATTAGTTAAAGATGCCGGTTTACTGGGAACTTTTCCTTTTCCTCCAATCAACGCATCATCTTCATTTGCAACCATTCATATGATTACATCAGACACCATTTCTTATGACGATCCTTGGATCGTTCCTTCTGAATCTGAAATAGACTCATTTGGTAATTCCATGCTTTTGAGTCCATATGAAATTGCCTATGAAGCCGTGCAGTCTTTTTCCGACCCGTGTTCAACGTTATGATGACCGAACTTATAGGCCAGCTTGGTTTACGTTACGATAGTTCAACTCCTTATTATCCACAAGAAAATGGTCTGGTTGAATCCATCAACAAATTTTTAGTTATCATGATCCGACGAATCATTGGGATTCATCGGTCAAATTGGTACAACATGCTATTTTCAGTGCTTTGGGCTTACTGAACTTCAGTAAAAACATCAACAGGGTTCACTCCTTTCCAACTAGTCTATGGTTTGGAAGTTGTGTTACCCATTGAGTGCGAAATCCCGTCACTGCAAATGGCCATCGAGCTACTTCCAGCTACTTCCGAAGAGGAAAAGTGTTTGTTATACTTAGCTCAATTAGATGAGAATCAACGTGATGCTGCATTAGCGATCGAGACCCACACAAAACGTATGAAAGCTCAGTATGATCGGAATGTGACCCCTCGAAATTTTTCGGAAGGAGACCTAGTGTTATTGTATGATCAAGCTAATGATAAATTAGGCACTGGGAAATTCGTTCCTATGTGGCATGGTCCCTATATTGTTAAGCAAAAGCTAGCAAAAGGGGCCTATGAATTGGTAGACTTTGATGGGGACTCTTTGGGTAAACCCAAAAATGGCCTTTACTTGAAGAGGTACTATGCTTAAAAGAATGGGGTATGGAGATTTTTAGTTAGGATAGTTTTTCTTTCTAGCTGGTGTGTTTTAGTTTAAAAACAAAAGTGTGCTTAGCTTAGAGAGTGTTTTTCCGTCATTTTTCCTGCTTATCTTGGTTTTACTCTTGATATTGTAGATTTCGATGCCTCTCCAAACATACATTGGATTTGCTGATAGTGCTTGTCGTAATACACAGAACATGTCTTCCGCAGCTTGGGTTATCTATTCGCCCTCTGATGAGTTATTTTCAATGCATGGGGTAAGCCTCAGTCAAACAACAAACAACACTGCAGAGTACAGTGCAGTGATTGAGTTATTGTCTGAATCTATTTCATTTGGGATTCGGAGTTTGATAGTGAGGTTAGATTCTGAACTCGTTGTGTTACAGCTTAATAGAGTGTATGCCATTAGAAATTCAGTGTTATTAAGATTATTTTTGAGAGTGCGTCTCTTGGAACGTGAGTTTGATTATATTGAATATCAGCATATTCCAAGGTCTTTAAATACATTAGTAGATGCAATTGCTTCTCGAATGTTAAATAGACATTTGCAATAATCATACATGTAAATTTAAAACCATTCCATAATACGATTTACAAGATAAGCCGGTAATAGTGATATATATATAGGAGTGTGTCAAAAAATACATCGTCTTCGATCATAGGTTGAAAAACACCTTATGATCGGCAAAAATGATAAGTACAAAAAACAAAAATGTCACATGTGCCCACAAAAGGCGATCATCCTATCACTGGTGATGATCTCTATAAGAAACCACTGCTCAGGCCACCTTGCAAAGGAACCTCCTAAAAGGTCCCAGGACTCCAATCACATAGCGCTGAAGTCGACGAGGAATGTCGTCTATAGTGGTTTCAGGAATATCCCTTGTGAAGCACTCAAGATGACTCTCCAACTCGGCCAAAACCTCTGCTGATTCGTCCTGTGGGGCTGGCGCAGGTGCAACTGGTTGCCTCCTCTTGAAAGGCCGGAGAGCGGCTGGTCGCTGTGGACCCACATTTGCATTTGAAATTTTTACTATCAGTTTTGAGACGATGGAAAAATAAAAATAAAAATTAAATAGGAAAAGTTGAAAAGGATTTTACCTGACTCGTCCCACTGCTCTCCTGGTGGAAGAGCCATGTCTGGGTCACCACGGAAATCCATCCCAGCGTAAGGGAAGTCCTGAATGGAAAAAACCTGACTTTCCAACCATTGGAAATACTCAGGTTTGAACCAGGCAACTTCTGTCCTCTCGTCCGGATGACGGGCCATGACTGCGACCCATTGCACCAGTTTGGGCTCTCGAGGAAGCCCAGCTCCAACAGTAAGGTGCTGTGGGATCAACATAGGAACCCTCTCCAGGGCAAAACTCATGACCAAAGCCCCATAACCAAAGGTCTTTAGTCGTCCACTCTTGGCCTTGGTCAGTTGGCCTTTCACATTGGCCAGCACAGCATTGCACCAGTTGAAGATGGTGCCTCGAAAGCAATCAACTACCATACGCATCTGGGATCCGGTGGCAATATGTAATGCAACAGCTCCGAAAAGTCTGGTGACAGTAAACGCTATCACCATGAGCTCAGGACGGGATATGGTCTTTATGTCTATCCCTTTGTCTTTAGCCTGGTTGTTGCAGTACTCTAGCCAGAGGCTATAGACAGACTAGCCACCTAGCCTAGTCCCGTATAGAGTCAAGTCTTCGCCTCTCTTAGGCAAACTAGTCAAGAAATAAATGTCCTCCAGCTCGATTTCGAGCCGGTGCCCGCCA
Source organism: Pinus tabuliformis (assembly GCA_031772625.1). Taxonomy (NCBI): domain Eukaryota; kingdom Viridiplantae; phylum Streptophyta; class Pinopsida; order Pinales; family Pinaceae; genus Pinus; species Pinus tabuliformis. Next base: position 180,703,873 of record CM062820.1, read on the forward strand.
ATGAAAAAACACTAATCCTATATGCTCCATCTGTCAACCAGCCACTGTAAGAAATCTACCTGAGCCCTCATGCCAGGAATGGTCTAGAATTTGTACAGTCTGCATGCCCTCAAAGCATCAAGTGAAGGCTGATGATTCCATGCGGCAGTATCCACGTCCTAATGCTCTCGTTCACGCCAATCTAGCATGATATACTCTCTGCATCAAGTATAAAGATTGATTAAATTGCTAGAAAACATTTTGATTGGTCCATTTTTTAGAAATTTTGGGTTAAAAACCCTTGCGGCGGGGTACGCACCCTCCGTGTTAGACATAGTGCGTGGGTCCGCACTTTGTCTACACGGAAGGTGCAGACCCTGAGCTTTTTCCCAATGGAGAAAAAGTCAGGGTCCGCGGGTCCGCAATGGTAAACTTGCGGACCCCCGCGCGCGGGTTTTTCCCCTAAAAACCCTCCCAAAAAATGAAATGAGGGACTGAATCAAAAAACTAAATGGTTGAAAATGAAGAGTAGGATGATGTGGATTACCTGGAGAAGGCGGCGCTCGATTCCGACGGTTGGATTTTCCACAATCTTCACTGCAAGTTTTCTAAGCAAAAGCACTATTTTCTCACCCAAACTCGAACGGTAAAAATGAATTGATAAAGGCCCTTTTTATAAGTTTTTTGAGTAAATAAATTGCAAATTTGTTTATGTTTCACTTTGAAAAGGTATTTTGCAACGCTTTTATCCATTTCAAACAGGTATGAGTAATGTTTGTGTTTTTGTACAGAATAAAGGATTATATAGGCGAAATCTATCATTTTCAACGAAAAAACAAGTAGAGTCATCTTTAAGCCCTTTTCTGACTCCTAAAACATGAAAAGATTGCCGAGCGTTTCTTTTACACTCGTTAAAACGGAATTAAAAGACGGTCCACTTACAGCTCTTTTCCGACCTTAAAAACATGAAAAGATTGCTGGATTTTTGTCGTTTCAAATTCGATATTGGTTATAAAACGACGTGTCGTTGATCGCTTTTTTACTTTTTTGGATGAGTAACACTAATAACGAAAAGTACTCCTTGGTCGTAAAAGATCAAGCGGGTCTCTCAAGTATTATTTTATACTTTTTCGGGCTTGGGAGACACAAATTTACGAAAAAGGTCAACCCTGGAGTCTTCTTAAGTTTTTTCAGACTCTCTAAAATTGAAAAACGCCGAGTTTCTCCTATAATAGACTCGTTAAAATTTCACAGTAAAGGACCTGTTAAATTACAAACAGGAACGAACCACTCCTTCTTAGGGTTCAAATTTAAACTAAGTTGGACTCATCCGAAGGATGAGCTTATAATCAAGCAAATGTTATCCTCCTCAAGCTTGTCAAAAATAAAGAGGTACTTGCCAGAAATGGTGGGGGAAAAGAGAGGAAAATGAGCCTGTTTGTCATACTTTGTAACCACTCTTGAACACGACACTTTTATTCACCTGGGTTGGGAAATCCTTTGCCTAACAGTTGATCAAACCACATTGAAAGTCTTCAGCCGGTTTCTGGGTATTAACTTTGGGTCAATTGTCACCAAGCCATCTGTCATGTCGTTATGTGTTCAAGAGGTCACTGCCAATAAGCCATTCATATGTAAAAATATCTGTCATCCATCTTGACCATCCCTGAGTCAGTCCTTGCAACTAAATTTCTTCAACTTGATCTATGATTTCATGTTGTGGGCTTGCCTACGACGGATCGCTTTCTATCGACATCAACGCATTATCTAGAAAGATGATCTAGAAATCGTCAGTACCTTGAGATCTGCATGCCTCAGTGGCAGGTTTCTCGCCTTTGACGACAGTTTACATCATTGACTTTCGATCGAAGGATTCCGTGATATGTTCGACATCAACACATTTACTCACATCTCATGGATTGTACTGGGTACTTTGAGAGCCATTGACATCACTGGTGGTTTCTCTCACACTTGTTAACAGTTTACATCATTGACTAGTAATCAAGTGGTTTCTACCATGTTCGACATCAACACATTTATTCGCATGGATAGAATCGTACTTTTTCGGGAAGTAGAAATGAAGACCCTGGATCTAGTTTCTATCATCCAGGCTGCGAGGAATTTTGTATTCATTGTATTGTGGACTATTTATAAACAGATGGCTGCGTCCATACTGTGTTCACATGAGTCCATACTTGTGATGTTTTACAAGATCATTCCTATATCAGAGCAGTAGATAGTTTTCTAGTTAGTTTTGATCTGAGTATGGGAATGCCTACCTCAGCGATGATATGATCTCATATATATATCTTGCATTGAATGTTTTTACAGGTTCCGACCAGGCTCTCCATAAGATGATCCTCGAAATGATAAAGTACTTCACTCTTCCTATATGATAAATAAAATCCTCATCTACTACAGACTTCGCACTTTAGGGGGAAATCTGTTACACTAAAATATCGTCACCATGATTATTTGCAGTCAGTATGGGTCTATCATCACTTGTACTGTCATCCTAAGCAAGTCTAAGACCTCAGCTCTTCAAACAAGCTTTGGAAGTGGGAGAAAGACATTAAAAACCAATGTAACTGTGGTTCCGCACTTTCTCTCATGGTCACCTACGGTCCCGCACCTTCTGTGTACAAAAGCTGCGTACCTACCCGCTCTGTCCCTAACGCTGTAGGTGCGGACCCCTGTGAAAGTCAAAAGGCGCAAGTTTTATCTTAAAAAACTCACTTTGGATTAATTCTAGAGTTTTCTAGAAGGAATTTTGACGTGGATTGTTCACTCTGAGGTGGTTCATGCATCCCAAAAGAGAAGGAGCTAATCCCTTGACTAAAGGAACTATCCCTTTGAAGGAGGGCTTTATCCCTTTGAAGGAGGACCTAGTAACTTCCCTCCATTACACTATAAATATAGGCATTGGGGTGAGGACTAGAGAGGTTAGAAGCTGAACATTTTGAGGGTAAATGCTGGTGAAATTAAGACTCTTTGGTTGAGCTTGAGAGGAGAGATCACATACCTCTTGGTTCCATTGGAGAGTGAGTGAAACTTGTCAAAGTAGAGGAGACATCTTGTTGGACCCTAGGAGGAGCTTGTACAACGTCAAGGCAAAGGTTGTAAAGTTCTTCTTCTTTTGAATTAATACAATCAAACTCATTTTTCTCAACAAGTATCTTATGTTATTTGTTTCATGGACTCCTTGACCTTCATGATAAATATGTTTTATGCAATTGGTTTTTCAGGTGCTATTTAATTTGTTTGCCTTGTTTGTGTTTGCAGATTCGCGAAAAGGAGCTCATTTGGATCAAAAGAGCGAGGGCAACCACAAGCTTGTGTTGGACAAAAGGTAGGCCCTAAAAACACTTGCTTGCTATTGTTTATTGAAGCATATTTAGAGAAATATAGTGTCTGGTTGGTTTGCTTGTCGTTAGGTCTTCTTTAGATTCTAGGAAGGTCTATCTTGTCTACAAGATCGACTCATTCCGTGCGACAATATTATCAATTTGTACAGTCCCAGCAATGGATTGTACTCATATAAGGTGTGCTTCTGTAGTCAATGTATCAACTACCACCATAATGGAGTCATGCTAGTGCTTGGTCCTTGGTAAACCTATTATAAAATCCATGGAGATCACCTCCCACTTCCATTCTGGTATGGGCAGTGGATTCAGTAATCCTTCTGGATGTTGGTGTTCCACTTTTACTTGTTGGTGCTCCAGGCATTTGTCTAGATAGTTTTCCACCTCTTTCTTCGTGCCCGACCAAAAAAATTGTTTTCTTAAAGTTATTTCCATTTTCTGATATCCTGAATGACCAAATTATGCTCTCTTATGGTGATCATGCATAATCATTTGTTTTAAAACTGCTACATCAGGAATATAAATCCTATTTCGATAGGTAATTAAACCTCTTGAGTTTAAAGAATACCCCATGATTACTTCGTGATACATTTCCAGCTGCATTTCTTGATAACCAAGGTCATTTTGAACTACTAGCTGTATTATTTCTTCAAAACTCGTCTTCACACTGCTTCATGTACTTGCTATAAGAGAATGACAATATTTACTTAGTGCATCAATAATTTTGTTTTCTTTTCCCTTAATGTGTTTTATTTCCATTTCAAATTCGATAAAGAATGATAACCATATTTCCTGTCTAGAATTTAAATTAGGTTGACTAAGGAAATACTTTAAGATGATATGATGAGTTACTAACAAAAACTTCTTTCCCAATAAATAATTCCTCCACATTTCCAAGGCACAGATTACCACAACTAACTCCATATCGTAAACAATATAATTTTGTTCATGTTTTTTCATTTTTCCTTACTCATAGGCTATGATAGCATTATCCTACAGTAGAACACCCCCCAATTCTTCTAAACAAGCATTTGTGCACACTGTGAACTCCTTATTTCCTTATGATATCTTTAGAATAGGAGTTGTGGCCAGCATTTGTTTCAGTTTATTAAAACTCTCCTGACACTTGTTTTTGCATTCAAACTTTACTCCCTTCTTCTACATACAAGTAATGGGGTAAGCTAACTTTGAAAATACATCCACAAACCTTCGATAGTACCCAAAAATACCCATAAACGAGTTGACTGCTAATAAATCTTTTGGTGTGGGCTATTTTGATAATAGCTCTGACTTTTTCATGATCTACTGCCAAATGCTCTTTGGATATGATGTGTCCTAGATATTGGATTATGGGTTTACAAAATTCACACTTAATATTATTTGCATAAATTTGATGCTAGTGTTTTCAACACTACTCTAAGATGATCTTAGTGTTCTTCCACTATTTTAGAATACACTAAGATGTTATCAATGAAGACTAACACAAATCAGTTAAGGTATTAATGCAGCACACTATTAATGAAACACATGAAGGTCACAAGTGCATTGGTGAGACTGAAAGGAAATACCATGAACTCATAATGACCATACTGCATTCTAAAAGCTACCTTATGTATATCCTAATCTTTTACACATAATTTATGATATCTAGTTTGCAAATCAATATTTGAAAAGAAAATTTTTGGGGCTCCCCATGGTGACACACTCGGTTTGATATAACCTTTATCTAACAGCACTTGTAGCTGCATTTTTAGTTCTAACAGTTCTGCACTACTCATTCAGTACGGGGCCCTGGATACAGGTGTAGCACCCGATACTATGTCAATCGAGAAATCTATTTTTCTATGAGTGGGTAACTTGGTAATTTCTACAGGAAACACATACTGAAATTATCTTATAACAGGTAATTGATCTACCCTTTTGGTTTCTACTTGTTGTTCATCCTTTTTCACATGAACCATATAAACTTGACTACCTTTCCTTGTTGTTCTTTCCAACAACAATGTCATTATTTATCTGAAAGAGACTGGTTTTGCTTTTCCTCTTATCTAAAAGGATTTCCCCTGTGAGTCGATACAACTCACAGTTTTCTCTAAACAATTTAAAAGAAATTTTTGTTATTCCAGCCAATCCATCCCAATGAGGAGGTCATATTGCCCTAAGGGAAGGATGTTTAATTTTATTTATGTAAGGTAACAATTTAAATCCACTAGACACTATTTTAAAACATGGTTCACTTTCCGTTTGGTCCCAGTGGCTAGCTGTACCAGCTGGTAACTTTGAATTTTTTTTCTGATCTTAACTTACATCTTTCCATAATCTGAGGACTAATATAGCTTCGACTAGACCTAGGGTCTATTAAAACAGACACAGGTTCTTTCTAGATAATAACTTCAATATCAATCATTATATATTGATGGTATACCTGTTGGTCCTCCAATGTCATGCTAATCCTCGGAATACTCCTAACCACATCATTCATCATAGATGCCTCATGTGCCACTTGGACATTTTGAATATATCTTGGGTTGTGGGGGAAATCCTGCAACATATGTGGTTCTCCACAACCCAAGCATTTCACTAGCTACCTCTCCTTACCTCCTCTTCTCTTCTTGTTGCCCAATTCTATAGTTTTTGAGCCAATGTAAGATTGTGTTGGTTGACTTTGATATCCTTTGTTATTTTTTTCATTGATCATCCTTACAAAATTTATTTAAATAGGCAGGTTTCTGGTGCCTGACATTCATACCCATATTTTTTTTAACCTTCCTCTGCCAAGGTATGGAACCTTGACATCGATTTTTGAATTGTTGATAGCAAAGTCTGGCGTTTTTGACTACTTCGTCCATAGTCTTTAGATTATTGAATTTGATTCCTTCTTTATACACAGTTGGTAAGTAGTTCAAAAATGTTCGCATTCTTCCCTTTTCCTCTCTAATGTGGGGCACATACGGAAGTAAGTTGGTAAACTTGGTCACAAAATCATCCATGGTAAGTTTCCCCAATCTCAATTCATGGAATTACTTTTCCCAGTCTTCATAATACCTCTCGCTCAGATAGCGAGCTTTAAATTTCCGTTGGAATCCTTTCTCTTATCCTTATGGACATTTATGGTCACAATCTACAGTCGAGAATCTATGGTGGAGATTCACCTAGCCAACCCTAATGCTTAGACTACATTTTCTATGGAGAGCATGCATTACGCCCGAATGTGATTTACCATTGTGTAAGGGCCATTATTGACCACACAGGCATCGACCATGGTATTCTCATTTGGGGCTTGAAAACATTTTTAGTTATGTATATTTACTTTTAGTCATTCTTGATGAATACATTTCTAATAGTGCCCCTAAGCAGGGCATAATTTTCATTTTTTTCTTTTCAATATTACATATTTTATATGCATTTTGGGTAGTAAACTCTTCGTGGTGTCATTTGAATCTAAGTAGTGATGTTCTAGTTCATATGCCGCTTTAATGCAACTGTTATATTTTTTCTAAGTTTATAAATTGCTAATTTTGAACTCTACTCTACCTACTCCTAATCCTCCATGTTTTGGCGAGATAGTTATGGCTATGTAATGTTTTGTATGATATTTACCTGAATGTGTGCATGAGCCCTCACCAATGAAATGTTAGAGAGATAGCAATTATTCTATTGATGAACATTGAAACATAGAATGATGTCCCTACAACCTAATTGTATTTTGTCCTTTAGTTCATATTATCATGTAGAATGTCTAGTATTCTTTTACTTCATGCATAATTCTCCAATAGTAGCATTATGATCATGTAGACATATTAGTAACTTGGGTATTTTTTTCTTTAATATATGATGTTTACTACTTTCTCATTTAAGATTTTTTTTTCTCCATAATAGTCTCACCATAATGAAAATGTTTTGTGAATTGGTTTAAGGTTATACAACATGTGGAAAACTACTTTACACCGTGCCCATTTCTTTCAATTATATTATATTGAATGAATATAAAACCGTAAGTAGCTAGGTACAATGTTCTTAACATGTGACATTGTGAGAAGAACATCTGAGTTATTAACTCACTGAACGTTTGGCTTGCTCTCAAAAATTAATTTGTTATTGCTACTAAGAAATGAGTTAATACTTTCTAAGGATCTCGATGTATTTTATAACCCAATCCATTCTACAGAGATCATATTGATCTGGTTGAGACATCACGATTTCATATCAATTCTTTTCTAGTCATGGTCTTTTGCGTCTTCTGTCCTAATTAAATAATGATAGGCACTTCACTATTTTTTCAATTCTCCTCCCTTATTTATTCACCTCAATAATCATAGTTTACCTCTCCCCCTTTGCCACATACCTTCGTAACCCAATATTAACAATTACCTACTAGGCTCCCATTCCCCAATTTAACTTCAATTAAATTTAGATTCAATAGTCGTCACATGCATAATTATTCCATCATCTCATGAACAAATATTATACATGAAAGTACACTCATACACTTAAAAATTCGACAACATCAAGAGTTATGAACCATAAGATAGCACAATGCAATTATACTCATAAGTTTAAAGATGCGACAACATAAAGAGTAAGGAGCCACATACAAAACATCCCAAGCAATTGAAGCAAACTAGATTAGCTGAAAGAACCGTCACTTGGAAAATCGAGCACCACCACCCAACCTAGAACTGGCTACCTCTAGTTCACCCCCGAGCCAGGAGTTATTTCCATGGATCAACTACCTTCTCTTGATCTCTTGAATGGGTATTTAATACCCTCTTTCATGATATGGTTTCCTTTAGTAACATCCCACTTTTAGGTGGATATTTTTATCCATTTGACTAAGCTTTTCATGGAAATTCTCTCCTTTCTCTCCCGCGAGGCTTTTCCCATGAAAGATTTCCTTTCTCTCCAGCAAGGCTTTTATGTTAAACTTAGCATATTTTTCTAGCTAACAAACCTAATGGATATTTATCTCTCAATCCATTAAATCTATTTATAATTTTATGTAGAAGTCTTATCATGAAAGAATTATCCATTCCTATTCATCAATGTGATTTCATTTGGAAAGAATCTCATATCTTGGTGTCTTGTTTTCCAAGTGATTAATTTATCTTTATTTATTTAATAATAAAGTATTTACTTTAATTGCTAGACATCAGACCTAGGTTTTGTTAGCTTCGGTCAATAGAGTGTTACATACAATAGAGGATTGTTACATACTCCCCCCCTTAAATTTACGTTGTCCTTAGTGTATTACTACATCTTACAATTTATTTCCTCGTTCACAGGTAGTTGTTTCTAAATTTCCAGGTTTGCATGGCCTTGATGACTAAAATAGTTCTTCCGATATATAGGTTACAAAGGACTTCTACCAGAATCATCCTTCAATTTCTACCTGCAACATTTTTTCAATCAATTATGTGAGAGACTTTAGATGCCATAAAAACAAAACTCAATTTTGTTTACCACAATTAATATCATAAATTGATATAACAATACTACTATTTGAGTAAATACAGGTTAATCTTGCCCGCCATTTAACTATGATTCCTTATTTTCATTGTATTATAATAGGAATAAATTGTTGCTCTTCTAATGCATTTGTGTTCTTTCTGAACACTTGCTTCCTGCAGTCTCCCTGCATTAGTCACAACAAGTCAAACTAGCACTTTTGACCAATCAACATGTATAAAATATTACCTTAGGTTAACTCATAACCATCAAAATCATAAACCATATGTAACCATCAATCTTAGATCAGAACCATAAATCACATGTATATAAAACAAAAATAAAACACTGATACTTATCCTTGAATTTCTCCTTAGCTTGCACCTTTGTATTTTTTTGATACACACTCTATATTGATTGCCACACTAGGCAATCACCCATTTCCTTCTCCCCAACCATGTGTACATACACAGTGTGCATCATACACATACAATTATGCATGTCATACATCATCATGCAACACATGCATCCATACCAGTACTATTCATACCGTTTGTACATAGTACCACCTGTACAATGTGTACATAATACCAAATGTCCATAGCATCACCTACATGACATATACTTCATAACCATGTTAGTATTATGCCAAAAATTCCTTCAATTACTCATATTACCTTTAGGCAAGTCCAATCAAACCATACTTGGTTTTGTCGATTGGAGAGTAAGGAATTCATGAACCTGTTTAACTCCTGCAACCATAGCATAAGTAAATGATTTTTATGTCAAAGTGTTCAAGTTATTTTATTTAGGTAATCCTTTTCATGGGTCTTGTGGTTGCAGGACAATTTTAGAAAATTAGTACCATCGAGGTAATCATGCATACTACAACTTTATCATACCAATAACTTTGAGTGTTGGAATTTAATCGGTCACGAGAATGGGTCTTAATAATAGAAGACTATTGAATATTGAATATTTGAAATCTAATAACAACCTTATCCTTGTCTTTGGCCAAGAAAATAATTGTTTGGTACCCAAAAGTAATCCATACTTAAATTAATCATGTCATATGATTAGCTATTTCTCTTTTTACACTTCTTCCAACACCTTGTTTCCAATGAATAAGTCATTGTATGTCCAAAACCAATTGAACGATTAGTATGTAAATACATACATTTCCCATAAATGGGATATAAATGTGGTTACAATATTCTCAATTCCACACCCAATATGTTTTTAGTCACTATGTAACGCAGGGTGTGAATCTAGGTCATTAGCATGTTTATACCCAACTTAACACTAAATCATGACCTGGTAGAATATAGTTTATAAATTCTTTATGAAATAATTATTATGTTGTTATATTCCAAACCCGACAACACTATAAACACAATTTGACAGGTAGAATTCTTCCATATTTCTTGATAGGAATTAGTGGTAAAACATATGCATTTCATATTGTATAGTTGTCCATTTATTTGAATAGATTGCTAGATACCCAATATCTTTGTGCACCACAATCCTGATTACTAGTGCCACTTTGTCATCATCTTCTAAATTTAGTAACAAGTTGTTGCATGATTTGTCATGCTCTTTCTTCTTCATATACAACATTTTATATGTTCCATTTCACTTTATGCATGGATTACTTTACTACTAGCCTAAGATCTTTTTATCATCACGAGCTGTATTAATGCGAAACTTTTTTGTTTTACCCAAGATATGTTTATTAATTCAGACCAATCATGTTATGAATCTAGTGTCTAATCAGGTTTCTTTGCATTGTTCTAATTTATTTATTTATTCAAATGCATTAAGCTCCAAAATATCTAATCTGTTTGTCATTTCATTAAATAGGTATCCTTTGTATATAGGTAGTATAAGCATACATACCATTTTTATCTTAACATTTCCCACAAGAAGTACATTTGTAAGATATACCATTCTACTACTCACATCATCTTCTCCTTGCTCCAGATTTGTAAGGTTCCTATTTGTGAGATATTAGTAGAACCCCATCTATATCTGGATGGATATGCACATCAATGTTGTGAAGGTTGAGGTTTCATACTTTGAGTTGCAATAATTTACACATTCGAATTTGAGTTTGTATTTAATATTGCGTTACTACTATTAATCAAGAAACACCAGGAGTTGCTTTTACACTCCCATTATGTATTTACACTAGATTTACTTTTGGTGTCAGTCCCATTGACCTTCTTATTAGAGTCATAATCTGTATGATGTCTTCTCCAACATGCATACAATGAGTTGTATTACATTTGTGCATTTACTTCTCAACTCTGACCCTAGTTTCATCTAGATTGGAATATAATTTGTGCCTCTTATCTACTTTAGTTACAATTATTTTGAGATTTATTTACTCAAAAGAAACTTGTAGGTTCCAAACTAGGCATGTCTAATTAAATATGCATATTGAATAATAACCTGGTAAGGTTTAGTTCCCTTCAATAGTGTATATTTGAAGCATTTTCCCAATAAGATGAATTAATGGCTCAACCAACGACAAAACCACATTCAAAATGGATTGCATCATTACATGTAGATGCACCAATCAACACAACCATATTAAATCGAAAGACAATTTTAAAAATACATAGTCTCATGTGCTTAATGATATTTCATGGGAACCTTCATGAATAGATTAAATAAAACCTTCAGAATTTGTTCTAGGATGAAACCCACTTAATTAACCATCAAATGTTGTTAATGTTGATAGTATGTCATGAACTTCTTTCCTGATGATGTATATAGTTTCCATTTATATACTTTTATTTTTTTATTTTTTTCCTCATGTTGGCCATGATCTATGGAAAGAAAAAAACTTGACATTTTATCTATTTTTGTTTGTGAGTTACCTTATATGAGTTCAACGTTTCCTCTTTCATATATCATCCTTTCTTAGGATCTCTATAAGCATAAACTTTATTCCATTAAGTTATGTCCTTGACTAGACTATCCTTACTGACATTATTTGGAATTTTATTAAGTTATGCCCTTGTGTAGTAATCATACAACTCATAATTTAAAGTAGTATGATGATAGTATGGAATAATTCACTTTCCTTATCTACCATTCTCTACACTTGCATTCATATTTATAAAACATGATGACCATGCTACAAAAACCCATCATCCAAACTTTCACTACAATAATCATACTTTACAATTACTACAAGTTTGTTCATTCCTCCCACTCTACTGTGAACATTTAAAATGAGGTCTATCATGCGTAAGTACATTAAATAAATTTTAAAACATGGTATAGGGCCTTTGTAACATCACGAGCGCATTTTAAAATGACCTAAGTGTTAGAGATCTTTCTAGAACACATATAACGAATTAAAAATTTAATCTTTACCTCACTCAATAAGTCGACACAATAAAAAAAAGTAACCAATTTATGGTTGAACATTTCTACTTATAAACATAATAAACATGTTAATCGTTTTCATTTCTTTGCAATACCCTCTACTCTACCCATCACCATATTGAAAATTTATCTGTTCTTATATAGAATTTCACATTCATCACCACAATGATACTATAGCTATCCACAATACTTAGAATTGATAAGTTACATATAAGTGAGAGGATTAAATCTATCATGGTTCATTCATAAATATCAACTATACCCATTGTACATGATCCAAAATGGATCTAGTTTTTCCTCTTTATCAAAGTCTTCAAATGTAGATGAAAGTGGGATCAAGTCAAAGTGCTCGTCGATACAATTCCTACGGTGTGAACGACGCTTAAATCTGAGTCCGGATGGAGAAGTTAGAACCAATCAAAGTTTATGGAAATTTAGGACAAAGAAAGTCAAAGGTCGAAGGTCAACAATCAACGGTCAATGGTCAACAGTCAACCAAGTCAATGCATACGTCAGCAGGGACACATGTCAACCCAAGAATGAACCACACGTCCTAGATGATGTCAGCAAAGGAGGTGACATGGCGAATTATGATTGGTTCATACGGGCCAATCCGGTGCTAACACGTGGCAACCCAGATTTTGCCAAATTTGGCCTTATTTAAAAAATTTTTGGGATCAGGAAGGATCAAACCCCTTACCTCGCAGAGTGGCAACTTTTTTGCCAGAACCATGTCACTGGATGAGCTACCGCAGGCCTTGGTAGCGGAAAAGGGGAGTTTGTATTTATGTTGTATCGGGGTTTTGTCGGAAAAAGGTCGGACGGTCTAGGTCAACCCCATGACTGCTGGACCTTTGATGTTATAGTTATCATATAGTTCGAAATATGCCACATTCACCGCAAATAGCAACCATATATGTTATATTAATACCATATAATCAATGTTAAACCAACAGAACAACCATATCATATCACATATCTAATGTATAACATAACCAATGGTAGAATGGTCAGGCAGGGGTTTCGAACTCTCAACCTTTCAAAACCTTATATACAAATGACTTCGCATACCTCTGCTAACCAACATGCCAAAGGGTGGGACTTGGTGAACCAAGCCACCAAATTTTTATAAACACTGTTGCAGGGGTCGAACCCACCATACCACCAGCGTGTAGTCCCAGGTGGTTTTATGAGGGCCAAGGTGGTTTTTTCCAAACAGAGGGTGGTTTTGCATGGACAGAGGTGGTTTTGAACCATTCCAGGGGGTCTGGAGGTCACAATGGCCAAATATGTTGAAGTTTATACTCGCTTGACTCGAAATTTTGAGCTGAGTGTAGTGGTGAGGTCCATTTTCTCATTTGAAACTCTGTTTGCGAGCTCATACCTATAACAACATTTTGAAGACAAAATAAAGAAGTCACCATTGGAAGCGAAAGGATTAAGAGACGTAGCCAGAAAGTCTGGTGAACTCCTTTATTAAATTTGATTGTGTTGATGTGTTTGAATGTGTTTTCAACTTGTTTATGTTTTTATGCTACTTGCAATCTTTTCAATCCGTTGCACTTAGTAACATAAGCAAATTCACACATACCTTTTTCATTAATGGATCAAGTGGTATCAGAGCATCAAGGTTTTTAATGTTCGACAAGTTTGTGTGAAGATTTGAATGCTTACTAGGTTGAGGCTTGGATGAGGTGAAGATGAACTTGCTGAGGCAAATCTAGAGATTGGAAGGGTCTTTTCACAAAGAAAGATGGAAAATGAAACTCCACTTGGGTCATAATCTCAATTCTTGGATAGTTTCATGACAATACTTGATATGGTGGAAGAGATGTATCGCGAGTTTAAGAAGAACAAAGATGAAGGCACTTCATCACCTAATTATCAAGAAGATAAGGGAAAGGGAGAGATGCTTCCCCCATCTTCTCCTCCATAATCACCATCATCGTCATCATCATACTCTTCTTCTCATAAATCTAGTCCTTCTAAGAAGAGAAAAAGAAATCCTATTCGATCAAATTAGATGTAAAATTTGATTTTCCAATTTATGATGATGAACTTAATGCTGAAAAGCTTGATAATTGGATAAGAAAAATTGAAGTGTATTGCAGGGTGCAGAAAGTTGTTTCAGAAAGGAAGAAGATCCAGCTTGCTAGCCTTCGACTTGGAGGAACCACACTTATATAGTAGGAAGGTAAGTCACAAGCAGATCTCCAAAAGCATGGTAAAATAATTTCAACCTGGAATGAATTTGTTTCTGCCATTAGAAAGAAATTTTATCCTTTGTCTTATATGCAACAAGCAATGAGGAGTTAGCAAACACTACGTCAATTAAAACGTTAAAGTGTTCAAAGTTATATTCAAAAATTCTGCAAGAGAGCTTTAACACTAGGCATATCATTGGACTCAACAGAGACATTGTTGAAATACATAGGTGGTATTCATAGTTATTTGAGGCATACCATACTTATGTCTAATCCAACTAGCTTAGATGATGTATTGGTCCAAGCAACTCATCTAGAACCTAGAGGCAAAAATGTAACCCGAGATGTTGGGAAACCATCCAAACCTATTGAAAGCAAGAATAAAGGTAAGAAGAAACTTAAATGGAAGGAGAAGAAAACAAACATTGTGAAGAAAGATAAAGCTTCATGCACTCATTGTAAGAAGTAAGGACACGATGAGGCACGCTGCTAGTCATTGCATCGAGAATTGAAGCCTAAGAAGTTTGGGAGTAAAGAGCGGAAGAATGTTGCTGCTATTCAAAAGGACTGGGGATCAGATTCAGGTGAAGAGACAATGGTTATAGCTATAGGTATAAAAGGTAAAGATTCTAAAGCATCTAGAAGTACTTCTTCACATTCTGTTGATAATGATAATGATGAGAGGATAATAAATGAGCTATTTTACATTAGAGTCATTTACAAGCATACTAAAACTGATACTTTATTTTATAGTGGGTCACAAGTTAATTTGATTTCTGAAGCAACTGTAAATAAGTTGGGTCTAGAAACAAAACATCATAAAAAGCCATATCCATTAGGTTGGGTGTGTGATAAAACTAAGCTACAAGTTACGAAACAGTGTAAACTTCATTTTGCTATTGGGTCAAAGTTTATAGATGAGCTTGAGTTATCAAAGTTTATAGATGAGCTTGACTTAGACATAGTCCCATTGGTCATATGTGGAATTGTACTAGGAAGTTCATACTTGTACGATAGAAATGTTATCTTCTATCAAACTAAAAATAAGTATCAACTCACTAAGGATGGAATTGAATATATTGTAAAGGGCTCATAAACTCAAAGATAATTTCTCTCGCATAAATTCAGGATAGATGAAAATAATTGTAAATTCAAGTAAACAATTTTTACTTATGATTGTAAAAGCAAAGCATATTGATAAATCCGATGCTTTTGAAGGCTGTAATCCTAAACAAAATGTGGATCTAGTTAAAGTTGTTTCCAATTATGATATTCTATTTCAATAGCCTAAATGGATTCCAGCCAGGCAAGAGATAGAACATGATATTTATTTGCAGTAAGATGCTCCACTACCTAACATTGGAATGTACAAGTTATCAGCTCTAGAGAATGCAGAGATAAAGAAGCAGTTACAGGAGTTTCTCGATCAAGGGTTTATTCGACCAAGCACATCACCGTGTGAATCACCTATTGTGTTATTGCGAAAGAAAGACGGTTCATGGAGAATGAGCATTGATTTTAGAGCATAAAATAAAATCACAATAAATAATCATTATCCTCTTCATTGTATTAATGATCTGTTAGATCAGTGAAAAGATGTAGTTTACTTCTCTAAATTGGCCTTGCGAAGTGGCTACCATCAGATCAGAGTTGCAGAACAAGATGTATGGAAGATTGCTTTCAAAACAAAGTAAGGACTCTATGAATGGATGGTTATGCCTTTTGGCTTAACTAACGATCAAGCTACATTCATGCGAGTCATGAATGATGTATTTAAGCCATTCATTGATGAATTTGTATTAGTCTATTTAGATGATATTCTTGTTTTTAGTAGAACATGGGATGAACATGTAAAGCATGTAAAGTAGGTTTTAGATGTTTTGAAAAGAGAAAATATCTATGTAAAACTATCAAAATGTGAATTTAGTAGAACATATTTAAATTATTTGGGTTATATTGTAGGGGGTGGTGAATTAAAGATAGATCACTCTAAGGTCAAAGTCATTGTAAATTGGCCTAAGCCCAATATGGCTACAGAAGTTAGAATTTTCTTAGGGGTAGCACAATATTGGAGAAAGTTTATTGCTAACTTTTCTTTCATTGCATCTCCTTTACATGCTTTGACAAGGGTGAAACAGGTGTTTCAGTGGGGAGGCAAACAACAGAAAGCCTTCGACACATTGAAAGAAAGGATCAGTACAGTGCCAGTACTAGCATTACCAAGTCTCAGCATCCATTTGAGATCGATACAGATGAAAGTGAATGTAGCATGGGGGTAGTGTTGATGCAGCACAGAAAGCCTATATGCTTTCTTTCTGAGACATTAACATCAGCAGTAGTTAACTATCCTACATATGATAAATAATTGTATGCATTATTTCAGAGTGTTAAAAGGTGGAAGCATTACATAACGGGTGAAGAAACAGTCATACACACAGATTGTCAACCACTACAATACTTACACTCACAAACTAAATTGCAACAATCAAGATACTAACGGTGGATGGGTTTTCCACAACAATTTCATCTTGTTATCATATATAAGAAGGGCATACATAACAAGGTTGTAGACATGTTATCAAGACCAATTATAAATGCATCCACAATACTTAAGCATAGTTCAGTAATTTGAGAAAGTTACATTAAACAATATGCTAAAGACATAGATTTTAAGGATGTATATGGAACTTTAAGTCATGGCAAGCAGGTAGAAGAATTAGATTATTTCATAAAGGACAAACTCTTATATCATTTGGGAAAGTTATGCATTCCACAAACTGAAAGAGTTAATATAATTCGAGAAGCACATACTTCTCTCATATCACATCATTTTGGTGTAAGTAAAACAGTTGTAAAATTACAAAGATCCTGCTATTGGCCACGAATGAATGAGACAGTTTCTAGATATATTAAAGGATGTACTATGTGTGCTAAAAGCAAGCCAAGTGATATAAAATTAGGCTTGTATAGTCCACTTCCAATTCCTTCTCGTCCTTGGGAAAGTATTTCCATGGATTTTGTTGGGGGATTGCGAAAGTCTAGAAAGGGTCATGATTATTTATAGGTAGCTTCATATAGGTTCAGTAAAATGTGTATTTTGACACCATGTAATAAATAGGTCACAGTTGAACAAACTACAAAGTTGTTCTTTCAAAATATATGGGTTCATTTTGGGTTACCCACTTCTATTGTATCTGATCGAGATTCTTGATTTGTCAGGAAATTTTGGTTAAGTCTATGGGACTTAATGGATGCAAAGTTAAAGAAGAGCATGGCATTTCATCCACAAATAGATGGTCAGAAAAAATTTGTCAACAAGACAATGATATAGTTGCTTCGAGGATATTGCAGCAAGCATCCCAAACTTTGGGATGAGCATTTGTGTTATGTGCAGCATGCTGACAACCATGCAAAACATTCTTCTACTCAGAGATCTCCTTTTGAGACTTGTTTTGGTTTTACACCAAAGTCTCCCTTGGATTTTGTCTTTGGTAAAGACATAGCAGTTGATGGACACAGTGATGTGGAAAAATCAACCAATTTCATTGAACAAATCTAGGAAATTCACCACGCAGTACAGGAATAGGTGGAAAGAAGCAAAGCAAAGTATAAGGCACGACATGACAAGCATCAAGTTGAGCATAGTTTTCAAGTTGGTGATCAAGTCTGGTTGTACATCAACAAAGAAATACTAAAAGGGGATGGTAAAAGGTTGACACCAATTAGATATGGTCCTTTCAAAATACTTGAAAAATTGGTGAAAATGATTTCCGCCTAGATCTACCAACTTATATGAAAATCTATTTTGTCATAAATGTTGAAAACTTACGATTGTATGAGCCTTCATTGATTGAATATCCTGAAGAGCAAGGTCATCTACCTTCCATTAAGATATTTTTCTCGAGTATCTCAATGAGCTACAGAGGACACAGTTCTTGATAGGAGGATAAGGACTTCGTGACAGGGAAATGTTGAGTATCTTCGAGTTAGATTCAAAGGTACAAATACAAGTAAATTATGATGGATATCAATTGGAAAAGTGAAGGAAAATTTTCCTCACTTACTCAACAGCTAAAACCAACTTTTGGTGGTCCAAAAGCTTCTAGTGGGGAGGAGTGATCCAAAATGGATCCAATTTTTCCTTTGGATCAAGGTCTTTAAATTTATATGAAAGTGGTATCAAGTTTAAGTGCTCATCGATAAGATTCCAACAGTGCAAACGACATGTAAATCCGAGTCCGTATGGAGAAGTTAGAGCTAGTCAAAGTTTGTGGAAAATTAGAACAAAGAAAGTCAAAAGTCAAAGGTCAATAGTCAACGGTCAACCAAGTCAATGCCTACATCAGCAGGGACATGTGTCAACCTAGGAATGAGGCATGGGTCCTAGATGATGTCAGTAGAGTAGGTGAAGTGGCAGATTGTGATTGGTTCATACGGGTCAATCCGGTGCTGACACGTGGTAGCCAGGATTTTGCCCAATTTGGGCTTATTTCCAAAATTTTGGGGATCAGGGAGGATTGAACCCCTTACCTCCCATAGTCGCAAAGTTCTCGCCGAAACCAGCTCAGTAGATGAGCTACTGCAGGCCTTGGTAACAAAAGCAGCGAGTTTGTATTTATGTCATATCGGGGGTTTCGCCAGAAAAATGCCAGACAGTCGGGGTCAACCCCACAATCGTTGGACCTTTCAAGTTATGGTTATCATATAGTTCGAAATATCCCACATTCACTGCAAATCACAACCATAGATGGTATATTAATACCATATAATCAATGTTCAACCAACGGAACAACCATATCATATCGCATATCCAATGTATAATGTAACCAATGGAAGAATGGTCAGGAGGGTTTTCGATCACTCGACCTTCCAAAACCTTATATACAAACAAATTCACATATCTCTGCTAACCAACATGCCAAAGGGTGGGACTTGGTTAACCAAGCCACCAAAATTCTTATAAAAACTATTGCAGGCACTGAACTCGCCATACCACCAGTGCACAGTCCGAGGTGGTTTTATGTAGGCCAAGGTGGTTTTTCCCAAACAGAGGGTGGTTTTATAGGGACAAAGGTGGTTTTTGACCATTCCAAGGGGTCTAGAGGTCACAGTGGCCAAATATGGTCAAGTTTATACTCGTTTGACACAAAATTTTGAGCTAAACGCAGTGGTGAGGTCCATTTTCTAATTTGAGACTATGCTTTCGAGCTCATCACTGTAACAACATTTTGAAGACAAAATAAAGACGTCAGCAATGAAACCGAAAGGACGAGGAGACGTAGCTAGAAATTCTGGTGAACTCCTTTATTATATTTGGCTGTGTTGATGCATTTGAATGTGTTTTCAACTTGTTTATGTGTTTATGTTATTTGCAATCTTTTTGATCCATTGGAATAAGTAACATAAACAAATTCACACAAAGTCTATAATACATTTTTCATTAACAGATAAGTACAATATCTTAAGTCAATTTTTAAAACATGATAATTAATGAAAGTTTGCACCGTCCATGCTTGTAAGCATACTGCTACAACTCATTGTAACCACACAAATGAGGAATACATATTGTTAGGTTCCTATACCAATAGGAGTCATAATTTTTGAATGGAAAAGATTAAACATGTCATATGTTCATAATTTTGCTTTCTGCAAATGTTTTCCATATTCAAAAAAATTAAAAAATGTAAAGAGGGTATGTCCTAAAAGAATAACCAAAGGGAAAAGAGAATAAAAAGCTCAAAAAAGATGAAGAATATGAACCCCAAGAAAAGAAAAAGGACCATGAAAGTGTGCAAGTCAAAATGCCACTACCATTTACTTTTTGTCCATAATAAATGATTGTGTGCAGTTTGTAACCTTTGCCACAATCCATGATAGTCAAAATGTTTAAACTTGGCTATTTCATGTTTCATTTCATGTCTATAGATAGAGAATAAGTATCTGACCAAACCATTTAATCTTGGCAGATAATTAGATAGGTATAGTAAATAAAAGGAGCTCAACTGTTTAAACTGAGCCCTTGGATATAATAAGGTTAGACTTAGTTAGTTTACTATTGTAAAGAAAAAGAAAAATGTTGGATAAGGGTCTGTTAGCTCAAATGCACCCTAATAAAGAGAAGTAAAAATGGTAGGATGAGTAGATGGGTAAGTAGTAGAAAGGTTGCAGAAGTATGATGATTGATTAGACAAAAGCACTTTTATCATCTTTTTCCTCATAAAAGTTCCAAATCTAAATGGGCACGCAAGCATGCAGATGGATATCAAAGTCAATTAGTTAATTTTCATCATTCATTTCACCTTTTAAATCCCACAATAAAGATCAAAGTACTTAAAAACCCTAAGTCAAAGAGGCTCAGAGCATTTCTCTGACTTTTGGAGGGACCGAACCCTTGGCTCAATGACTTATAGGCAATAAGTACCAAAATCCCCTCATAAAAATTCATCTCACTTCATTCCCCCTCATTTTCCCTAATAAATACTCTTTCCCTAATGTTAAATCACTTTTACCTAGGAAAAGTATTTGTTCCCTCACATAACTCATTTTCATATCAAAAGCACATAAAAACACTATATCCTAAGTCTTTATGTGATTACCGGAAAGCATTAAAACACGAGATATCATATATTTGGGATATTATGCCCCTTTTCCGCTTATTTGACTAAATTACTAATTTATTTATTAAATCCATAATAAAAACCTGTTTTGTGT
This sequence comes from Pinus tabuliformis, assembly GCA_031772625.1. Classification (NCBI taxonomy): domain Eukaryota; kingdom Viridiplantae; phylum Streptophyta; class Pinopsida; order Pinales; family Pinaceae; genus Pinus; species Pinus tabuliformis. The sequence continues at coordinate 180,724,970 of CM062820.1, forward strand.
ATATATATTAACTCTCGCAATATTAATTAATCCCACCCTAGTTTAATTATAAACTAAGGTTTTCTACCCCGGACCCACTAACTAATCGATCCTTGATTAAGTTTGTTAAAAAACCCAATTAAATCTCGCTCGATACCTTAAACCCCGCCTTAATCTCGCATTAAACCAAAACCGTTGCGCTTAAACGCCCACCGAGTCCCCCCATTACCTTCTGTGCAACTCCATTACCTGACCACCACACGATCTCTCCCCTCCCCATCTGACAACTCGTGTTGATTTCTGAAGGGCTTGAAATCCGAATGTTACCCGCCTGAAAAGGGTTGTTTTCCACTGGGCCCCCGAGGTGACGTGGTGCTCAATGAATGGAATCGTGCGGCCTCCCACCAATACCTTCAACCCGCTACATGCCAAAACAACTACTGTTCACCCGACTACATGAAAAGTGACCACTGTTCACCCATACCGCCAAATTGACTTTCGCAGATAAAGCCAAAAAAGCCCCAAATTATTGTTCTTATCTTTTTTCAACTGTAAACTTTCATGCATACATTGTGAACGTCAAAGCTGTCAACCCACATACAATTGCACCTTGAAGATGCCACAAAGCTCCTAGCTTTCCTTCCAGCCTACTTGAAGCCCTTTCAACCATTCACAGTTGCCAGTCACCTAGCTTAGACCCAGTTTTCTTCAAATTCCAGGTATTTAAACCATAATTCACTGAAAACCCTATCAATTTCACAGCCAATTGCTGAGTGTTATTAATTGAAATTAAAGACAAACTCTGATAACTTAAACCCGCCCATAATTGAATGACCATTGCCCTAAAAGACTAAAAATTTATCTCCCCCATTCTCAAATCCACAAGAACTGAGAATGGTTGCACCAATTGCCATGGACGTCAGACCAATTTCCACTCCTCACTTGGACCTGGACCACCTTCCCCTTGCTGATAAAGATTTCCAAATCAGGGACACCTTTTTCCATGAATCCCCTCTCAAATTTTAGTACCGATACAGAGACCAATACCTAAACCATGCTGATAAAATATGTCTTTGTGAGTCTAATTTTCCCAAGTATCAGTTCCTTGAGGTGCACATATTTCTAGAAATTGTCCATTATTACCATGCAAACTACATCTCTAGTCAAAGAGTAGTGATGTCCCCTAACCAAACCATACTTTTCACCATCGTTGTTGAGTCAATCAATGAAATGTTGCAACTACAACTAGGGCAAAACCTAACCCCGATTTCTATTGGAGACCTATTGGACTGATTCCCCAAGCTAACCACTGCAAAGCTTGCTAAAATGTTCCAAACTTTTATTGTAGAAGTGAAACATATTCCAAAAGATCCTCCCCCATATGTATATACCATATTTTCCAAATTTGGCCAGGACATTGTAGCAATGATATCTAGTATCCTAGGCTATACCACCAGTGAGTATATAGATGAAATCATCTTAGCCTTCATGTCCATTTTCACTCCATGATAGCCTCCTGCTATCATACATGATTATGCCAAGTTCATATCTGATAGGATGCATGAACAATTTCTTAGGATGAGTAATGAGAGAGTATTCAAGTATTCCTCAGGTTTGTACCACCTTTTTCTATATTACCAAGCTGACAAGTTCCCCTTTACTCTCCAAAAGCTTGATACAAAAGGTCACCCTAGGTCAGTGATTTTCTAGACTCCTTTCATCCATAAGTATGAGTCCCCATATCCATACATAGACTTCATAGATATTTTTTTACATCCCATTGTAACAATGATAATAGGTAGTCCTCCTCCAAGAATCAATTCAGGTATCAGGAGGATCTTGCAGCTTTCAAAACAACACAAAGTGGGAGATTTGTACTTGTACAAAAATCACATTAAAATTAGGATTTATTGCTGTGAGTTGGCCCCATATAAACTACCCAGATATCTCCCAATGAGGTTATTTGCTCTAGAATACTACAGGCAGATAATCAATTCAGATGAGGTGCATTTTGTCAAAGCCAAAAAAGAAGACCCAGCTCAGAATCAAATATCAACTAGGCCCCTTTGTGTGTAATAGTCGAGAAGCTGGAAAGAAGTAGAGAAAATCCTTCAGAGACTAAATATAAAACAGACTTCATATGAAGATATGATTCCTTGGTCTTCATCTGCAACAGAAGACAGAAAAACAAGATGGCTCCTTATATTCATCACAGAATCCCTGAAATAGAAAAGTATGCCAACCAATTCGAGTGGGTGGAAAACACTTTACAGGACAGGGATAGTACTGATGTTGTTGTGGAAAACACACTGATTGATTTAGAGAAACAACTTGATGAAGGTTATTTCATGCAGATACAAGGTGAATCACAGGCACAAGGAGAATCACAGGCACAAAGTGAATCACATGTAGAAGAAAAATCCCAGGTACAAGAAGAGTCATAACAACCAAACATATCAGAGGAGCTAACTCAAACAGGTATACCAGAGCCCATCTTGATTACTCCCCCAGTGTTTCAAACTCCTCTACATGAGGAGAAAAACCTCAAAAGAAATAGGGAAGATGCCACTACTTCAGGCAAAGCAACATCACAGGTCTATGTAGAGACCAACTTGGTTAAAAGACATAGGATAAATCTTGTCTTTGAATAGGAATTCACAGAACAAACAATTAGGGCCACTAGCACAAAAAGAGAAGGAAGCAGGCATGCCACTCCCTCTGGAGGCACACAAGAACCTTCCACATCACACACTCAAATGTTGGAAAGGTAGTAGAGTGTTGAACTGTCCTCATTCAGGATGCCAATTGACCGAGACCAAGACATCAGAGAAAGATACAAGGACATAAAAGTCAGAAATGAGAGGCTAAAAGCCCAAACTTATGCACAGTACTTAAAGATGGCCCCTACCAATCAAACAAGGCTTATGTCAGCCTTTGATGTTAAGGAAGGAAAAATGTAGATGACATTTATGAAGCTCACTACTCAACAACCAAGAATAACAACATACTTCAAAAAGATAGACTTTGAAGTACTGGCAAAGGACATTCATCCTATTGCCTAGATTGAGCTGCACAAGCAGACATGGGAGATGATTTACTCCACCTTGATAGGGAAAGCCATCACAGCCCACCAATTGCAAAATTCCCTGAACAACATATCAGCTCAATTCCAATTGGAGAAGGCCTCTTCATAGGCCAAAGACACCAGAATCAAGTCCTTAGAGGACTTAATCATTGAGTTGGGACATGATCCCAAAGATGTAAATGCCACTGAAAAATATATAAAGAAGATGAATAATGACATAGCTGCTTTGAAGAAGCAACTCAAGATTCCACAATCACATCACCCACAAATAGTAGAAGTCCTTGAGACACAAAAAGGACAAGAAGAACTCATGGACTAAGTCCTAAAGCTAAATGACGAATTGAAAGAAACAGAGAAGGAGTTAGACACATTGATTTAGTCCAAAAAAAGTGACTTGGCAACCACTTCTACAATTGCCATTCCAACAGTGAAAACTGCAATTCCTTCTACAATGGCAGCATCATTGGCACCTATAGCTCCACCTGCCACAGCACTGCCAATCACAACTGAATCTATAGCATCAGGCACATCAATATATAAAACAACAGAGCTACTAAAAGCCATGGAGGAGATGTCCATCTAGGAAATAGAGCTCAAAAGGCTAGAGGAGAAAGAGGCAAGCCTAGAAACTGGCTGTAAGCTTACCCAAATTCAACAGAGAGAAGAAACACAAGAAGCCCTAAGGATGGGTGAGAAGATCAAAGTCCTAGAGAAATATATGACATTGTAGAAACCACTACGACAGACCAAAGAAATGCTCTGGGCCAATATCATTGACTCTGTCAATGATATCTGGCCATCAATTCAAGTTATATTTGAGCAAACTGAATTGGTGAAAGTTTCCATTGAGGCTATCCAGAAATTAAGGGAAGATTTAAGAGACCAACCTGAGGATGCAAATCGACTCATCCATTTCCTGAACAATAAGAACAGACATGAGTTTAATGAGCTTGATATAGAGGATAGGACTAAAGCCATCCTAGAAGTTAAAAAGGTTCTTTCCAAAAGAAACATCATGGTCAACTTAGAAGAAAAATGCCATGACATGCAGGTGGTCGTTGACAGGTTCATGGCCAAATTTCAATTTTTGAGGGACAAAGGCCTTCCCACTCCTATGGCCATCCATGATAAACTTATGACCCAATTGGACTACATTGACAGACTTAGGAAATTGGCTAAGGAGCAAGCCAATACTTCAGGTATAAAAGCCCTGCCAACTGGAAAAGTATTGTATGATACTTTGGAAAATCTATTTTTCCTAGAACATGAGGTGAAACATTTGTTTGTCACCAAGCCCAATTTTTCTAAACACACGGAGGCAGATGAAATTTACAGAAGAATGTTGAAAGTAAAGTTACTTGATGATGAATGGTGGGAAAAAATGACAGATTTACTTTGAAAAGTTTTACAGAAAAAAATTACCACAATAAATCTGAAGGCAACCAGGTGAAACAGGTAAAATACAGATCAACAGGGTCAAAGAGTAGTGGGTCAAAGAGTATCAGTGAAAGATCAAAGTGAAGATGAATCCAACGTACAAATATCAGCCAGCTTAAAGGGCTCAAACTCAACTGCAACTGCCAGCACTACCAGAATAAAATGGACAACATGATGCAGTTTTCAATCTGCCCCTACCTTCATGCTTGAAGATATTTTAATTCCCTAGATTAAATCTGAGACTATTATGAGATATTTTGTAAATATTTTTTGTATAAATATGCCATATTTTGAAGTATTTAGGGTGGATTCCAAGACATTTCTATAGACTTTCTCTCTCAATTGTAAGTTCTATTGTATCAATGACTGGATTGGTTTGCTGGATCAAGGAATAAAGCTCAGATATTTTACAGGATTCTTGTGTAAAACGATATGCAGATAAGTATTCTCATTTGTTTACTGTTATTTCTCTTATGTGTCTCCATAATCTTGTTTGTTTATCTAAAATATAAATATATAACATGGAATGATATTTCAGAAATTGCTTGAATGCACTCTGTGTTGACTGTTTACATTTTAAATGTTTTCTGCTAAACTATCTTAGTTTGGGAATTGTTAACTACTCCCTTACTTCCGTAGTTTCTCCCCCTGGTCTATAGCAAAGGATTCTTAATTTCCCTTTGTTCATGATCACCTGTTTTCTTTCATTTTGATCCCAGTCTAAGGATTCTTCATTTCCCTTTCACCCTAGTTAGAACCATCTCATCCATTAGACCTGAAGATTTACCTTTTTCTTTGCTAGCCTGCTCTGTGAACATTCCCTTTAATGATCTGGTATAGTTATACTATCCTTTGATTGACTCCATAGCCCAATGGCTTGAAGACCTAGCTCTTTCCATCTGTTCCAAGAATCCCACCACCCAACCTTCAATCTAAAATCAAAATCCTCATGAACACTAAGAACTAGCCTAAAATCTAATATAAACAAAGTTAAATCATACAGAGAGAGACCTTTGTGGATTGAAGTTGGCTAGAACCTAAGTCTAAAATATTCGTTTGTGGTTACCTCGGAGGATTCCTTCTTTTTATAACTTCCGGGGAAAAATTCTGAGTGATAACATAGTGGCGACCATACCAGGGACTCAAATCCTCAGTCTTAGTAAACCTTTGAGAAATTTCAAATCTTTATTTCAAGCCTCTTGAAGGGTTTCTTAGAAGTTAGTTACAAAATTTCATAAAAAAAGAAAGTAATTAGAAAAGTTAGAAATTCTGGCTTCAAGGACAACTCACTATACTAGGGCCAACCCAGATCCCAATCCTGCACTAGTAGTGGATAATCCCAACCTAATTTTAAGAAGATCTAGAAGGCAAGAGAGTTCAGTAAGTCCAATACCTTCAACCAATGCAGATTCATGCCCTGATGAGTGGTTGATTTTAGAAGACCTCCCCTTTGATGAGTCATTTGACCTTTCCCTATTTAGAACCAGGTTTGAAATGCACTTGATGACATAGTTTTAGATCCCGAGTTTATTACAGCTCTTGAAGTCCAAAAGGAAAACCTGTCAATTTTTCAGTGTATTCTAAATTCCCCTCAGTCATCCCTTACTACTACTAAGATCCCCAAGCTCTTTAAACCAATGTCAACTACCCTTAGTTCTCCATTATTCCCTTCCACTTCCGAAGTTCATTCCTCACCTCCATTTATACCCTCACTTCCATGCCAACCTATCATTACACATCAATCACCTATTACTCCGAGTTCTTCATCAACTACTATATCATCTCCTAGTACCCCAACCCCACTTCTTAGCCCTACCCAACTTAGAGCCATGGCAAATAGATATGCTCCTCTTGTGTTACCTGCCCCACTTGGACCCATGCCACAAGATTACCAGAACAAAATTGTCCAATTTTATGGCCTAGGACCTTATACAGCACAACATCATGTAAACAAAATGACAGACTACTTTGAATTCCATGAAATTGATATTGGAGATGTTTAGATGAGACTTTTTGCTCAGACTCTAGCTGGTGATGTAAGTAGATAGTTTAGAGCTTTACCTGATAATAGCATAGATAATTTAAAAATATTTTATCAGCAATTTTTAGATAGATGGGAAAAGAAAAAGAACCCTCTGCAAATCCTTTCAGAAAATGAAAACATAAGGAGACGACCAAATGAAACAGTCCAGGATTACTGTACCAGATTTAACAATATATGCAATGCAATACCATTCAATCTTAGACCCCCACCTGGCCTAGCTCTAATAAAGTTTCCTGATGGGTATGATACTGATATGGCCTTCCAATTCAAAGAAATAAATCCTCCAACTTTAGAAGATATGCAGAGTGTAGCAATTAGTGTAGAAGCTAACCTGCTGGAAAAAAGAGCTAGAGTTAGGAATGAGAGGAGAGGATTTGCCAAAGATGAAGCCTCACCCTATGACCTTAAAATAGATGCTCTAACCAATGGTATGGAAAAATTGATGGATAGAGTAGAAAACATTGAGAGGAAGCCTCACTGGGATAATCAATAGGCACCTCCAGTAAGAAATCCAAACTTTAGAAAGAATCAAAATCAAAACACTGGAAAGAATGGGCCTGATCAGAATATTAGGCCTCCTTTTCAAGAAAACTATGCTGAAACATCCCATTCAGAAGACCCTGAACAAGATGAAAAAATTAACTTAATTGGATTAGATGATGAGGAAACTATCTTTTTGACCCAAGATGAGAAGGAATTGCATATGCTACAGCAATTGCAAACCCAATCTGGAGAATATTTTGATTATAAACAAGGGTATGATTCTGCCATTTTTTAAGTACATAAGAAATACAATCTGAGGAGTAAAAGGAATTCTGATACTCCTGACCAGTCCAAGAAAACAATGCCAAATCAACCTAAGAAAATCAAAATGGCTCAAGTTACTAAGAGTCTTCAAATCCTCCCTAGACCAAATCAGGACCACTCTGGTCCCACCATTGTAGATATTACCAATGACCAACCCCCTAATGATTAACCATCCACTTCAATCCCGTCCACGGAGATAGTGGAGAAATCTCCAAACACCATATAATAAAATCCACAAAAAGAGACTTCAAATGCACAAAACGAAAAGCAACCTACTCCAAATCCTGCTATCAAAATTCCAAACACTCAAATAGAAAAAGCCCCTTTGCCTTTCAATTTGGGAGCAGAGGTTGCTAATATAAAAATTTTGGTTCCCTTAATGGAGCTGATTAACAATGAAATTTACAAATCTCAAATAAACAAGACCTTAAACTTTGTTGAGAATGAAGACTCTGTTAACTTGTTTGATGATCAGCCTGAGCTTATATTTGGTCCTGATGTTAATGGAAAACCATTAGAAGGAGGGATACCACCCTTTTATATTATCCTTATCATTCATGATAAAACCTTACACAATGCAATGTTAGTTTCAGGAGCTTCACATGATGTAATGCCTAAATCAGTTATGGAAGTGTTAAATTTGGATATTACTAGACCTTACAAAGACTTGTTTTCATTTGATTCAAGTCAAGTAAAGTGTCTAGGGTTAATCAAAGACCTGTGTGTTTCCTTAGTAAAATACCCTGTTAAGACTATTCTCATGGATATAGTAGTGCTGACATCCCACCTAAATATGGCATGCTCTTATCTAGATCATGGGGGGCCAAACATCAAGGATCTTTGCAACTTGACATGTCATATGCCACAATCTCAGTCTCTGGACAACCTAAAATGTTGTACAATGGGACCCTAATGAAATATGCGGTGAGTAGCTGGGATAGACCTCAAAACTTCCCTATCTACTCCATACACTTTGACATTGATTCTTTTATTTTGTATAATGTTGAACAAACAAAACAAACCACTTCAAACATCATTATTTTAGAACCAAAACAAATTACAGTAACAATTGAAAAAGATAATGTCCAAACTCAAGAGATTTCAGATAAAAAATATGATCAAAACACCTCAAACAAGGAAAATTTTCTTCCCCCTGACAATGAAAATTATGAACATGAGATATTATGGCACCTTGAATTTGATGGATTAGTGAACAAGTTAGGAGTAGGAGCAAGAGTGTGGATTTATAATATGAAGAATGATCACTCAGAGGGCCATGCTTACTGACTGAATTTCAAATGCACTAACAACATGTCTAAGTATGAAGCACTTATTTTAGGTCTTAAATTAGTTAGAATGTTAGGAGCTATAAGAGTTTCTATTATGGGAGACTCAGAATTAGTGATAAATCAGATTAAAGTTGTATATATGACCAAATACCCTAGATCAAGTTGTTATAGAGGAACCATTATAGAAATACTAAACACTTTCCTAGAAACCAAATTTGTTGTAATTCCTAGGAAGCATAATATGCAAGCTCATAGTTTAGCAATGTTTGCCAACACTTGTAAGTTACAATTCTAACCTAACCATCATTACACTTTTGAGGTTGGGCACAAACCTGCTATCCTAGATAACTTGAAAAACTGGCAATTATTCGCTAGTGACCAACAAATAAAAAAAAATTTAACCTTAGAGGAGGAATTTGTAAATAGTAATATAGATACTGACATAACATTAGATCCTAATTTTAAAGATAAAATAGAAATTAACAAAATAGAAGATGAAGAGATAGATAGATTCCATCCCACTAAATTTACAAAATCAGATGTACAAAACCTAAAGGAAGTTGAAATTGAAGAGATAATTAATGAAGATTCTGAAATCATTAAGCTCAAAGACAACATTTTGCCCAAAGGATTAACCCCTTTGGAAGACTTGTTTGATTCAAATGATGTCCCTAGAAAACCAAAGATGGAACACTTAAAATTTGATATAGAGGAGTGTAATATAGGCACTAAGGAAAACCCAAGATTGATCAAGCTTTCAAAGTCCTTACTTCCTACTGAAAAAGTGAAATACATTGAACTATTAAAGGAATTCCAATATTCCTTTGCTTGGAGTTATGAGGTCTTCAAGTCCTATGACACCAGCATAATACACACACCATCCCCATAAAAGAAAACAAAAAACCTTTCAGAAAGAAGCTTAGGAGGATCAATCCCATTCTATTGCCTTCTATTGAAAAGGAAATCAGAAGGATGTATAAAGCCAAGATAATAGCACCAATTAGGTTCTCTGATTGGCTTTCAAATTTGATGCTAACAAGGAAGAAAAATGGTGAGATTAGACTATGTGTTGACCTCAGGAATCTCAATAAATTTTCACTCAAAGACAATTACCCTCTCCCTAAAATGGATCATTTATTACAAAGGGTAGTAGGGTCAACCAGAATCTCATTATTGGATGGGTTTTCTGGTTACAATCAGATTCTAGTTCACCCAGATCACCAGGCTAAAACCACATTCACTACTCCTTGGGGCACATTCATGTATGTGAAGAAGCCTTTTGGATTAAAGAATGCAGGAGCCACATTTCAAAGAGCTATGGACATAGATTTTGCTAAGGAAATTCATGACTTCCTAGCAATATACTTAGATGACATCACTGTATTCTCAAAATATGATAAACAACACTTAGATCATCTAAGGCAGGTCTTCATCAAATGTAGGAAGTATGGAATTTCTTTAAATCCCAAAAAATCTTTATTTGGGTTAGAAGAGGGAAAGTTGTTAGGCCACATAATCTCTAAAGATGGTATCCGAATAGATCCTATAAGAATTGAAGCCATCTTACAGATACAACACCATAGGAGCATCAGGGAATTACAAGACTTTTTAGGGAAAATAAATATTCTTAGGAGATTTATTTCTAATTTAGCAAAATTAAGTAGGGCATTAAACAATATGTTGGAAAAATATTCGACCATAAAATGGACTATTGAGGCTAAGAAATCCTTTGAAGATATTAAGCTAGCCTTAACAAAGACTCCAGTTTTGATCAGTCCAAAGTTTGATAGAGATTTCATTATATTTTCCTTTGCCTCAGAACACACAATTGCTGCAGTCCTACTATAGAAAAATGATGAGGGTTATGAACAACCTATTGCCTTCTTTAGCAAAGCCCTGAGAGATGCCCCTTTAAAATACAATATAATGGAAAAGTAATCTTTCGCTTTGGTCAAAGCTATCAAAGATTTTAGAGTTTACATTTTATATTCTCATATAATAGCCTATGTCCCCAATTCAGTAGTCAAGGATATCTTAACTCAGGATGGTCCAGATGGAAAGAGAGGGAAATGGATTGCTACTATCTTAGAATATGACCTAGAAATCAAGCCAACAAAGTTAATCAAAGGCCAAGGTTTAGTCAAGCTAATGGTTGAATCGAATTGTCAAGCCTTAGATATAAATTTTATTACAGAAATGGATAATGGAGAGGAGAAGGCAACTCCACCAATTAGCTAGGCCTTTATTGAATCACCATGGTATGTTAACATCATATATGTTTTACAAAATATACAAGCTCCTCTTGAATTATCCAGGACCAAAAGCAGATTTTTAAAAATGAAACCTTTAAAATTTTGCATAATTGACAATGCTTTGTTTTGGAGGAATCATGAAGGTATCCTTCTTTACTGTTTATTGAAAGAAGAATCTGACAAGGTGTTACAAGAGTTTCATGCAGGTGACTATGGAGGACATCTTTACTGGAAAACCACTACTGACAAGATTCTTAGAGACGGCTTCTATTGGCCCACTTTGTTTTCTGATGTAAAGAAATTTGTAACCTCATGTCATAAATGCCAAATTTTTGAAGGAAATAAAAAGCTTTTACCCCTACCCCTAAAACCAATATCTGCTGAAGCACCTTTTCAACAATGGGGTCTTGACTTCATTGGTGAATACACCCACCTTCCTTTGCCCAACACAAATGGATCCTCACTGCTACAGATTATTTTACCAAATGGATAGAAGCCATACCAACAAGGCAAGCCACTGACATTGTTATAACAACCTTCCTTGAATCCAACATCCTATCTAGATTTGGGTGCCCAACAAAGATCATCACTAATAATGTAACAACTTTCAAATCTATGAGAATGATTGATTTCTGTAATAAGTACCATATAACTTTGGGCCATTCCACAACTTATTACCCCCAAGGAAATGGACTAGCAGAGTCCTCAAACAAAATTCTGGTAAATATCATCAAAAAATTGTTAGAAGACAACAAGAAAAAATGGAACAAGAAGCTAGTGAATGCCTTATGGGCAGACAGGCTAACCACAATGAAATCCATTGGTACTAGTCCTTATGAATTAGTTTATGGAATGGAAGCTCTTTTCCCATCTTCCTTGGGAACACCAGTGATGAAGCTACTCCAAGCGCTGCAAGTTGAACCAAACGACATCCAAAGAAGAATCAACCAAAAAATTCACTTACAAATGATTAAGAAGACTTTTGATAAAAGGACTAACGTAGAAGATTTCTACCCAGGGGACAAATTTTTGAAATGGGATTCAAGAAGAGAGGATAAAGGTAAACATGGGAAATTTGATTTCCTATGGAAAGGCGCGTATATCATCTATGCTTTCATAGGTAATAATGCTTTCTTCCTCAGAGAAATGGATGGCATAGAAGCAAAAGGAGGACCAGTAAATGGTCAAATGCTAAAACATTATATTGAACCTAGTTACTGATTTCACTAATCATTTGTATGCACTTTAGTTTCAAAAGTCTAGAGTGGATTGGATGGTGATTTTTTGAAGTTGAAGCTCAAAGAGAAGGTCCTAAGCTTCAAAATTTTTACTGTCATAAATAAAAATAATGCAAAAATATGAAAAGGGAAAAGTTGCATGGTAACATCACAAGAATTCAGAAGGCCATTGGCCTACAAAGTTCTTGAAATTTCACCAGGAAATGCCATCCCCAGGAGGAGCCACTATTAGGTTCCTATACCAATAGGAGTCATAATTTTTCAGTGGCTAAGACTAAACCTGTAATATGTTCATACCTTTGCTTTTTGCAAATGTTTTCCATATTAAAAAAAATAGAAAAATGTAAAGAGGCTATGTCCTAAAAGAATAATCAAAGCACAAAAAGAATAAAACATTCAAAAAAGATGAATAATATGAACCCCAAGAAAAGAAAAAGGACCATGATAGTGTGCAAGTCAAAATGCCACCACTATTTACTTTTTGTGCATAATAAATGATTATGTGCAGTTTGTAACCTTTGCCACAATCCATGATAGTCAAAATGTTTAAACTTGGCTATTTCATGTTTCAATTTCATGTCTATAGATAGAGAATAAGTATCTAACCAAACTGTTTAATCTTGGCAGATAATAAGATAGGTAGAGTAAATAAAAGGAGCTCAATTATTTAAATTGAGCCCTTGGATGTAATAAGGTTAGACTTAGTTAGCTTACTATTATAAAGAAAAAGAAAAATGTTTGATAAGGGTCTGTTATCTCAAATTCACCCTAATAAAGAGAAGTAAAAATCATAGGATGAGTAGATGGGTAAGTAGTAGAAAGGCTGCAGAAGTATGATGATTGATTAGACAAAAGCACTTTTATCATCTTTTTCCTCATAAAAGTTCCAAATGTGAATGGACACTCAAGCATGTAGATGGATATCAAAGTCAATTAATTAATTTCCCTCATTCATTTCACCTTTTACTTAACTAATTTCCCGCAATAAAGATCAAAGTACTTAAAAAATCTAAGTCAAAGAGGCTCACAGCATTTCTCTAACTTTTGGAGGGACTGGACCCTCGGCTCAATGACTTATAGGCAATAAGTACCAAAATCCCCTCATAAAAATTCATCTCCCTTCATTCCCCCTTGTTTTCCCTAATAAATACTCTTTCCCTAAGGTTAAATCACTTTTACCTAGGAAAAGTATTTGTTCCCCCACATAAGTCATTTTCATATCAAAAAACCATAAAAACGCTATATCCTAAGTCTTTATGTGATTATCGAAAAGCATTAAAACATGAGATATCATATATTTGGGATATTATACCCCTTTTCCACTTATTTGACTAAATTACTAATTTATTTATCAAATCCCTAATAAAAAACAGTTTCCCATATATATATTAACTCCCGCAATATTAATTAATCCCACCCTAGTTTAATTATATAAACTAAGGTTTTCTACCCCGGACTCACTAACCAATCAATCCTCGATTAAGTTAGTTAAAAAACCCAATTAAATCCCGCCCGATACCTTAACACCCAATTAATCTCTCATTAAACCAAAATTGTCGTGCTTAAACACCTGTCGGGACCCCCCATTACCTTCCGTGCAACTCCCTTGCTCGACCACCCACACGATCTCTCCCCTCCCCATCTGATCGCCCGTGTTGATTTCAAAAGGGCCCGAAATCCGAACGTTACCTGCCTGAAAAGGGATGTTTCCAATGGGCCCCAGAGGTGACATGGCGCTCAATGAATGGAATTAGGCGGCCTGCCCCGAATACCGCCAAGTGCCCAAAAGTTGTACGAAGCAAACCACTTACCACCAGCCTGCTACATGCCAAAACAACTACTGTTTACCCTGCTACGTGAAAAACGACCACTGTTCGCCTATACCTACCAAATTGACTTTCACGCATAAAGCTAAAAAAGCCCCAAATTATTATTTTTTTCTTTTTTCAACTGTAAACTTCCATGCATGCACCTGTGAACGTCGAAGCTGTCCACTAACATACAATTGCACCCTAAAGATGCCACAAAGCTCCCAGATTTCTTTCCAGCTTGCTCAAAGACCTTTCAATGATTCACAGTTGCCAGTCACTTGGTTCAGACCCAGTTTTCTTCAAATTCCAGGTATTTAAACCATAATTCACTGAAAATCTTGTAAATTTCAGAGCCGACCGCTGAGTGTTCTTAATTCTAATTAAAGAGAAACTCTGATAACTTAAACCCACCTGGAATTGGACCACCATTTCCCTAAAAGACTGAAAATTTATCTCCCCCATTCTCAAATCCACAAGAACTCAAAATGTCTGTCCCAATTGGCATGGATGTCAAACCAATTTCCACTCCTCACCTACACCTGGACCACCTTCCCCTTTCTGACAAAGATTTCCAAATCAAGGACACCTTTGTCCATGAATCCCCTCTCAAATTATACTGCCGATACAGAGACCAACCTAAACCATGCTGATAAAATAGGTCTTTCAGAGTCTAATTTGCCCAAGTATCAATTCCCTAAGGTGCACATCATTCTAGAAATTGTCCATTATTGCCATGCAAACTACATCCCAAGTCAAATAGTAGTGATGTCCCCTAACCAAACCATACTTTCCACCATCACTACTGAGTCAGTCAATAAAATGCTGCAACTACAACAAGGGAAAAACCTAAACCCAATTTCTATTGCAGACCTATTGGACCCATTCCCCAAGCTAGCCATTGCAAAGCTTGCTAAAAAGGTCCAAAATTTTATTGTAGAAGTGAAACATATTCCAAATGATCCTCCCCCATATGTATATACCATATTTTCCAAATTTGGCCAAGACATTGTAGCAATGATATCTAGTATCCTATGCTATACCACCAGTGAGTATATAGACGAAATCATCTTAGCCTTCATGTCCATTTTCACTCCAGGATAGCCTCCTGCTATCATGCATGATTATGCCAAGTTCATAGCTGATAGGATGCATGACCAGTTTCTTAGGATGAGTAATGAGAGAGTATTCAAGTATTCTTCAGTTTTGTACCGCCTTTTTCTATATTACCAAGCTGACAAGTTCCCCTTTACTCTCAAAAAGCTTGATACAAAAGGTCACCCTAAGTCAGTGATTTACTGGACTCTTTTGATCCATAAGTATGACTCCCCATATCCATACACAGACTTCATAGATATTTTTGGACATCCCATTGTAACAATTCTAATAGGCAGCCCTCCTCCAAGAATCAGTTCTGATATTAGGAGGATCCTGCAGCTTTTAAAACAACACAAAGTGGGAGATTGGTACTTGTAACAAAATCACACTGAAATTAGGATTTATGGTTGTGAGCTGGCCCCATATAAACTACCCAGATACCTCCCAATGAGGTTATTTGCTCTGGAGTACTACATGCAGATAATCAATTCAGATGAGGTACATTTTTACAAAGCCAAAAAGAAGGCCCAGCTCAGAATCAAAGATCAAATAGGCCCCTTTGTGTGTAAAAGCCGAGAAGCTGGAATGGAAGTAGAGCAAATCCTTCAGAGACTAAATCTAAAACATAGATTCATATGGAGATATGATCCCTTGGACTTTATCTGCAACAGAAGACAAAAAGGCAAGATGGTTCCTTATATTCATCAAAGAATCTCTGAAATAGAAAAAGATGCCAACCAATTAGAGTGGGAGGAAAACACTTTAGAGAACAGGGATAGTATTGAAGTTGTTGTGGAAAACACACTGATTGATCTAGAGAAACAACTTGATGAAGGTTACTTCTTGCAAGTAACAGGTGAATCATCGGCACAAGGAGAATCACAAGCACAAACTGAATCACATGTAGAAGAAGAATCCCAAGCACAAGAAGAGTCGGAGAAACTAGACATATCAGAGGAGCTAACTCAAACAGGTATACCAGAGCCCATCATGAGTACTCCCCCAGTCTTTCAAACTCCTCTAAATGAGGAGAAAAACCTTAAAATAGATATGGAAGAGGCCACTACTTCAGGCAAAGAAACATCACAGGCCTACGCAGAGACTAGCCTGGTTAAAAGACAAAGGATAAATATTGTCTCTGAATAGGAATTCACAGAAGAAATAGTTGGGGCCACCAGCACAGAAAGAGAAGGAAGCAGGCATGCCACTCCCTCTAGAGGCACAATAGAACCTTCCACATCACACACTCGGATGTTGGAAAGACAACAGAGTGTTGAAGTGTCCTCATTCAGGATGCCAGGTGACCGAGAACAAGACATGAGAGAAAGATACAAGGACATAAAAGCCATAAATGAGAGGCTAAAAGCCCAAAATTATGCACAGTACTTAAAGATGGCCCCTACCAATCAAACAAGGCTTATGTCAACCTTTGATGTTAAGGAAGGAAAAATACAGATGACATTTATGAAGCCCACTACTCAGCAACCAAGAACACCAGTAGACTTCAAAAAGATAGTTCTAAGTGCTATCAAAGGACATTCATCCTATTGACCAGATTGAGCTACACAAGTAGACAGGGGAGATAATTTACTCCACCTTGACAGGAAAAGCCATTGTAGCCCACCAATTGCAAAACTCCCTGAATAACCTATCAGCTCAGTTCCAATGGGAGAAGGCCTCTTCATAGGCCAAAGACACCAGAATCAAGTGCTTAGAGGAATTAATCATTGAGTTTGGACACTATCCCAAAAATGTAAAGTCCACTGAAAAATTAAAAAAGAAGAAGAATGATGACACAGCTGCTTTAAAGAAGCAACTCAATATTCCATAATTACATCACCCATAAACAACAGAAGTCCTAGAGACACAAAAAGGACAAGAAGAGCTCATGGACTTGGTCCTAAAGATAAATGACAAATTGTAAGAAATAGATAAGGAGTTAGACACATTGATTTAGTCCAAACAAAGTGACTTGGCCACCACTTCTACAACTTCCATTCCCACAGTGACAACAACAGTTCCTTCTACATTGGAAGCATCATTGGCACCTACAACTTCACCTGCCATAGCACTACCAATCACAACTGAAACTATGGTAGCAGGCACGTCAACAGAGAAAACAACAGAGCTAGTAAAAGCCATGGAGGAGATATCCATCTAGGTAAAGAGCTCAAAAGGCTAAAGGAGAAAGTGGAAATCTTATAAACTGACTGTAAGCTTTCCCAAATTCAACAAAGAGAAGAAACACAGAAATCCCTAAGGATGGGTGAGAAGATCAAAGTCCTAGAGAAAGATTTGACATTGTAGAAACCACTAGGATAGACCAAAGAAACGCTCTGGGCTAGTATCATTGACTCTATCAATGATATTTGGCCATCAATTCAAGTTATATTTGAGCAAACTGAATTGGTGAGAGTAGCTACTGAGGCTATCTAGAAAGTAAGGGAAGATTTAGGAGACCAACCTGAGGATGCAAATCGACTCATCCACTTCCTTAACAGTAAGAACAGACATGAGCTTAATGAACTTGGTATAGAGGATAGGACTGAAGCCATCCTAGAAGTTAAAAAGGTTCTTTCCAAAAGAAAACTCATGGTCAACTTAGAAGAAAAGTGCCACAACATGCAGGTGGCCATTGACAAGTTCATGGCCAAATTTCAAATTTTGAGGGACAAAGGCCTTCCCAGTCCTATGGTCATCCATGATAAGCTTATGATCCAATTGGACTACACTGACAGACTTAGGAAATTGGATAAGGAGCAAGGTAGTACTTCAGGTATAAAAGCCCCACCAACTGGAAAAATATTGTATGATACTTTGGAAAATCTATTTTTCCTAGAACATGAGGTGAAACATCTGTTTGTCGCCAAGCCCAATTTTTCTAAATACACAGAGGCAGACTAAATTTAGAGAAGAATGCTGAAAGTAAAGTTACCTGAAGATGAATGGTGGGAAAAAATGACAGATTTACTTTGAAAAGTTTTACAGCAGAAAATTACCACAATAAATCTGAAGGCAGCTAGGTGAAACAGGTAAAATATAGATTAGCAGGGTCAAAGAGTATCAGTGAAAGATCAAAGTGAAGATGATTCTAGCATACAAATATCAGCCATCTTGAAGGTCTCAAACTCAACTGCAATAGCCAGCACTACCACAATAAAGGAGACAACATGATGTAGTTTTCAATCTGTCCCTACCATCGTGCTTGAAGATATTTTGATTCCCTAGATTAAATCTCAGACTGTTATGAGATATTTTGTAAATATCTTTTGTATAGGTACTTCATATTTCGAAGTATTTAAGGTGGATTCCAATACATTTCTATAGACTTTCTCTCTCAATTCTAAGTTCTATTGTATCAATGACTGGATTGGCTTGCTGGATCAAGGAATAAAGCTCAAATATTTTACAGGATTCTTGTGTAAAGCGATATAAAAATAAGTATTCTCTTTTGTTTACTGTTATTTGTATTATGTGTCTCCATAATCTTGTTTTTTAATCTAAAATCTAAATGTATAACATGGAATGATATTTCAGAAATTTCTTGAATGCACTCTGTCTTGACTGTTTACATTTTAAATGTTTTCTGCTAAACTATCTTAGTTAGGGAATTCTTAACTGCTCCCTTGCTTCAATAGTTTCTCCCCTTGGTCTATAGCAAAGGATTCTTAATTTCCCTTTGTTCATGATCACCTGATTTCTTTTATTTTGATCCCGGTCTAAGGATTCTTCATTGCCCTTTCACCCTGGTTAGAACCATCTCATCCATTAGACCTGAATATTTGCCTTTTTCTTTGCTAGCCTGCCCTGTGAACATTCCCTTTAATGATCTGGTCCAGTTATGCTATCCTTTGATTGACTCCATAGCCCAATGGCTTGAATACCTAGCTCTATCCATCTATTCCAAGAATTCCACCACCCAACCTTCAATCTAAAATCAAAATCCTCATGAACACTAAGAACTAGCCTAAAATCTAATAAAAACAAAGTTAAATCATAAAGAGAGAGCCCTCTCTAGACTTAAGTTGGATAGAACCTAAGTCTAAAAGATTGATTTGTGGTTACCTCGGATCATTCCTTCTTTTTATAATTTCTAGGGAAAATTCTGAGTGATAATACATATATGTAAGCACATCAATGTAATCATGTCATGAGTTTGAAGACAACACTCATCGTATGCAAAATGAGAAAGGATGAAATTACAACCTTCAACACATAATGTAATCATCCAAATTTAAGTAGATAATAATAGAAGGTATGCATATTCTTATCGAATGTGTTATTCATTATAAAAACAAGTCATAGTTTAACTATTGCACCTTTAACCTTATCGGTTTCGTGTGACTCAAGCTTGCCTCATTTCCAAACATTCCTCCAATTATAGGGTGACAAAACATTCTGATATGTAATCGAGCTATATCCTCACATATATTGGTCTAAAACACATTACATCTCTTTGATTCAAGTTGGACCCATATTGATCACTCTGGATTTTCATAATCCTTTCTAACGTCGCAGAGTGAGATGTTGTCTACTTGTCACTACTAGTTTACTTCTTCGGGTACCCTAATTCCATACTGACTTTAGACTTCTATTTACTTTTCCATTCGATATGGAACTTTCCAGACAATTGACCGATCTTAAAAAATCATTTGAAAGCCAAATGGAAATCTAGGCTTCACATTCTGGGACAACTCCTTTAACATTACATGAACTTCTTCATTCACCCAGTATTTCCCCTTCTACAAAAACCCCACTTCCTTCCTTTCCCATGGTCAATTCAAGGACCGCATAATCACTATGAAAGACTTGATAAGCATTTCTGACTCAATCATTAAGGAGGAGCCCTGCCAACACAATTAGTCACATGTACATGATCACTAAAGACATTGGAGATCACTAAGTGGACTCACAGCCCACAACTTGGTATAGTTCCAAAGGGGACACTATAGATTCTCGATTGAATTGATGTATGAATATTTGACTAACTTAGTTTTTAAGTTCTGTTGCCCTCCTTTGCATGTACTATCACGGTGTATTGGCCTTCGATGGCTTAATTAACCATGGAAAAACTATTCTCAATACAATTTGTTGGTCGCATAACCAAATCTTCATTGCCCCTACCAAGCTTCTTTGTATTCAAGGTGATGGTTAAGTATTCTCCTGATTACGAACCATTTGCACGTTCAATTGCCCCCAGCTTATTTAATGCACTGAACCACAACATCAGCGCATTACATGCCAAAATGCTATATAGTATGATGGGAGTAGATTTTAAAAACAATAAAAAACTGGTAAAAGAATGGGGTGTAGTGAACAGGGTATGAACACTCATCAATTGAATGGTTTCAATAGCTCCAATATTTGTATCACTAATTTTAAAGAATAACTTCACAGGCTTGATGAAAATTAGCTTTGTTTGAGGGACAATTTTCCCATAAAATTCCATTGAAACACTTGTGAATACCTGTGGGACTGTAATGTCACATAGGGATGTATGACAAGTTTGTAACAAATAATTAAGTGCCAAGCCATACGAAATTTTCTTCTCTTTCACCAAACTTTGCTCTCTGCGAACCTGAGTATTTGATTGACACTCATTCCATGAGGTTATCCATTTGATAATAACATGGGAACATAGGTTCAAAATCCTTTGTAAGTTCAGATGTCAGTACTTCCTAAAAGAATTAGGTAAAAGGAACTTTCCCCTAGACAGAAATAAAGATATGCTTATCTTCTGCTAGCTCTGCCAAGTGAGAACCTTCGATTCAATTGAGAAGACAAGTGAGAACCTTCCAATTGATCGAGAAAACACACTAACAATATGCTACCAATGTGAATATTGGAATAAACATTATCCATATTGACTAATTTTATGGGAGACTAATAAAGATAACCATTATTCAACTGACCACATTTGAGGGCAACTCACATCATAACTCGAACACCTCTAGATCAGTGGATAAGGCCAACAGATAGGAAATATAATGGATCGAAAGGGAAACAAAAGTTTGCAAGCGATTTTCTCCATACATCTAATTGGAAAAGTGATGTTTCTTTAAATCTACCAATAAAATGTGCTTCTAAAGTTTTTATAACCAAGCGTGACTTAAAGCTCAAAGGTGCAAGTTTTTTTGTGAGCAAGAATTCAATTCTAAGGAGGTTGAGAATGCATTACTCTCTCAACCAGCACATGGAGTGTCATGGCTTATTCACTTTACACCATCAATGGTCATCCCAATTTAATTATAATCTTAACCAAGCAAAGGGAGGAGCCTACAAGAGCACTCCTTATTTAATTCATGTTTAATATAAAAGGTCTGTAGGTTTTCCACAACTAGGTTGTCGCTACGGTTATAGATGACTATGTTTTCCAGTGGAACTATTGGGATTAAAATGAAAACTAGTTGAGAAGATAAATATATTAACTTCAACCAAGCAATAAATAAAACATGAATATATTTTGGCCATGATGTTTTTCCATTTTCTTGTTTATTTGAAAAAATGTGAATGACTATATTAGTACATGGATGGGCGGAGGAACCTTCTCCACTACTACTGCAATGATGGATGGGTTTGTTGTGTTTTCCCTAGCAACAAAACATATGCATCTATATTTCAACTTCACACTTTATGTTGCATACATGGTAATTTAAATAAACTGGTTAGGAACAGAAATAATCATATAAATAGTATCCAATCAAAAGAATTCGCACTAAGAAAAATAATTCACGTGTGAACATAGATTGTTCTTCTACATGATGATGGTGATTGATATATATGACGTGTAGAAAATAACTATGCATATGACCCATTTCAAGTGCTCAATATATACAAATTTATCCATACAATAGGATATTCTCCATGTTATGTATTTATAAAATTGGGCTTTAACCTTGCAAAACATCCACTATCTATAAGTTATAGCAATAATTCCTAAGAATATAGGCTGAGATGGTCTGGTTTAAACTTCAGTTAAATCATTTTGAAGTTGGATGATCCTGATGGTGTATCATCTTAGCTGCTAAGTCTCCTTGATAATGGATGGAAACCAAGTCAGAGAGATAAACCACCATCTCTTATTCACATAATAAGGACTCTATGCTCATCCATGTTTAAACCTAAGCTATTGGCATGGTAATGACCAACACAAACTGAAATATTTGAATGGTCTATCACAGATTTTTCTTCTAGCATAATGATTGAAGAATGAAAAACACTAATACCATTGAACTTGTAGCCTTCTTGGCACATCAGCCAGTGTTTTTATTCCCTTCTAATTAATTATATAGTGATCTGATGGACTAGTTTTGTTTTTAATTGATCCCTTTATGCAATTGGAAACATAATTAGTTTTATACCGTACAAACAATATAGGAGCTTTCACTCCCCATTAAAATATCAATTCAGCTATTTCATAGCCAAAACCCTTCAGGGACACCTCTAATTTATTTAGAACATAAAGCTCATGCATAGCTTACAGAGGTGGGTTGGCCCTTAGGCCACAATATTTAAACTTAGAGCTCTGATACCATTTGTCACATACCTCTTTGACCCAATATTAACAATTACCTACTAAGCCCCCATCCCCCAATTTAGCTTGAATTAAAGTTATATTCAATAGTTATCACATGAATAATCATTCCATCATCTCATGAACAAAGATGATACACGCAAGTACACTCATACAATTAGAAATTTAACATCATGAAGAGTTATGAACCATAAGATAACATAATGAAATTATAATCATAACTTTAAATATGCGACAACATAAAGAGTAAGGAGCCACATACATAACATCTCAAGCAATTGAAGCAAACTCGATTAGTTGAAAGAACTGTCACTTGGAAAATCGAGCACCACCACCCAACCAAGAACTGGCTACCTCCAATTCACTTCGAGCCGAGAGTACTTTCCATGGATCAACTCCCTTATATTGATCTCTTCAATGGGTGTTTAATACCCTCTTTCATGATATGGTTTCCTTTACTGGTGTCCCACTTTTAGGTGGATATTTTTATCCATTTTCCTAGGCTTTTCATGGAAAATCTCACCTTTCTCTCCCACGAGGATTTTCCCATAAAATATTGCCTTTCTCTCCTGCAAGGATTTTATGTTAAACTTAACATATTTTTCCAGCTAAGAAACCTAATGGATATTTATCTCCCAATCCATTAAGCTTATCTAGAATTTTATCTAGAAGTATTATCATGAAAGAATTATCCATTCCCATTCACCAATGGGATTTCATTTGGCAATAATCTCATCTCTTGGTGTCTCATTTTCCAAGTGATTAATTTATCTTTATTTATTTAATAATAAAGTATTTACTTTCATTGTTACACATCAACCCTAGATTTTCTTAGCTTAAGTCAACAGAGTGTTACATACAACAAAGGGGTGTTACACCCTTAGTCAATTCTTTCTAGTAACCAGGTTTGGTAATAGTATTCTTTTTTTTTTACTTCTTTTCATGGAAAATTTTAGGGGCTAATGTTCGCCCAGTGGGCTAATTTTCCATGATTTTTCCACAAAAAAGATTCGCCAATTTCCAATTTTATAAAAGACGATTCGCCGAAATTTTAGAATATAAAATTATTTTACCTTAAAAATCGCCAACATTATAGAGAGACTATATATAAAATAATTATAAATTTGATTAATTTTACAAATATATCAATAAACATTTATAATTTGCATATTAGGGATTAGTGAGATTCACCAATGTTTTAAACTTCAAGAAAATTTTCCATCATTAAAATTTTCCTTGCAGTTCTTTTGTATATTGGAGCTAAGGAATACTCGATGCAATAATAACAATGTCTACTATTTTTCATGGAATTTTATATTTTTAACTTAATGGAAACTATATTATGCTAATGTGATTGAGTCTACAGTTTCAATTTTATCTCATGTCATTTCACTTTTCTTATGTCTTGTAGTCTGATAAGAGCACTCAATTGTTCAATAAAGCTTCAGGATTTTTCTTGAAAATAGGAATTTTCTTCTTTAAAATAGGAAGTGGTCTCTGAGTAGCAACATGTAGGTTTTCACATGGATTCACCTACAAAACACTACTTAGATCATTTTTTTGTCCTATCCTTCCATGCGTTTTTTACCGATAATGTTGAATACAATACCAAACCCCAGGATTATAACCGATTTACCACTAAGCTCGGTTCAACAATCTCGATTCCAACAACAATATTCTGTTGTTGGAAGATACTAATCTAATAGTATGCCTAACTAAGTAGCTAAAGTGTTGTAGTCTCCTACGTTACATTAACAGAATGAATAAATCAATCAACAACACAACTGCACAGAACCCATATTCCTCCTCACTTAAGCATATGGGATAGGGTATATATAGATATATGTATTCTATAACCATATTCAACGTCTCCTTTTGTTTAATAATATGAGTTACATGTACCGAATATAAATCAGTAAATGTAGCACATTCTAGTAGAAATTTACTTCATGAAAACATTTCACAACTAGTGTTTAGAATTCACGGACACTTTTACTGTTATCGAATAGATTAACAAGTATTGGTAATTTTCCAGTAATATCTTAGTTCCACTTCCTTGTACAGATTAAAGATAACATACTAAGATGCATTTCTACTTATTTTAAAATAACCATACCTATCAATTGTATGAAATAGTAGTAGCTATAACCTCTAACCAGTTGGTTTGAGCCTGAAGAATTTGACTCGGAGTGAATGATTTTCCTCCCAACCATGAACCTCCTCTTCCGGTTCTCCGCCATGTTGAGATATTTCTCTCCTTCCCCCAGAATAAAAAACCTGTTCTATTCTTGTGAAGGCGTTTTAATTCCTCACTTTCCCTAGCAAAATTTCTATAACGACATCCCATTTTCCTAGGTTCTGCCAATCCCCAAAGCCTAGGCTTTTCCTAATTTTTTTTAAAGGATTCCTTTTCATCCTTTAAAGCCTGTCTTTTCCACTACATTTCTTATTAACCCGTTCTGGTGTTGTTTCCCACACATTCGATGAACTTCCTAGATTTCTCTCTTCTTATGTATTAAATCACATGATTTCACTCCAGGGATTTTTTTGAAGTGATTTGGGAATGTTTTAATTTTTTTCCTTTATCCAACTATCCACCTTATATTATGGATTAGGATAATTATCTCATTTGTTGCTTTGCTCTTTCCAGGCAAATTGTTTAGATACCATATTTAATTATTTCAAATTCAAATAATTACATTATCATAGATTTTTCTTCACAAAGAAAATCTTGGCCATCATGCCATTTCTAATAGCACTTCAACTAATAAACAATAACAACAATTTAACTATAACAGTTTCTAAAATAGAGGGGCATTACAATTGGATTTATAGTATAATTATGTTTGTAATTTTAGGTTTCATAATGGGGTTTATAATATTTGGATTTATTTTTTATGTTATCGCTCTGTAATTTCTGTATGCTGGAAAGAGAACCTTAGAGGTAACCAAAAACCACTTAGAAGTTGGAATCTAGCCCTTCCAACTTCAGATACGACTCTCTCTATCTGAAATTTTCAATCACTTGGATATTATGATAGGTATGGTGCTTATTGGGTATAAGTTTTAAAGGTTTTGTCGAAGGAAAAATGATAGATCCATTTGGAAATACTGTCATAAACGTTGATGATCTCTAGTGAGAGGATGAAGAGAAAGAGGGATCTTCTACATCGGAAAGGTAGCTAGTATTTTTAGATTTTTTTTTTTTTTTCAGTCAAAATCATTGTAAGAGGGAGAGTACAGGATAAATGGAAAATGAAATACATAGCATCAAACAACAAGATGAATTCTAAATGCTATTCCAACAAAAAACATAAATGTTTAGTAAAGTGAAAAAAGCACTATTTAAAGTGAACTATGAGTCCATACATTTATTTAACTAAAAAGAATACACATTTCAAAGAATTATTGATAATAGAAGGTAACTTACAAAACCAAGAAGAACATGTCCAAAGCAACTAACATGTGAATCCCTGCAAAATTCAGCCTTTGTCATTACCCTGGGTGGAAAAATCAAGAAAAGTCAATACACACAATGTTCTTTCTTCTCAAACCTGACCAACCCTTTGATACATTACAATTACATCATAAATATATGAAAAAGAAATGAGTTCCCACTTCTACGAACCAAATTACCCAACAATAACTATGTTTCTACCTAACACAATAAAAATATAACTATTATTTTTTCTTCAAAAAAATAGGATTTATTTGACCAAATATTTTTCAAGCTTACTTACATGAAATAGTAAGCCTAATTCGATCTTATAGGTACCTAAATTTCTTATAACATTTACCATGAGCATAAAGACAAATTACTTAATGCTGTAGAGAAGTGCAACGCTCAATGGTTGAAGTAGCTATGGTCACGCTCTGAGTTTCTTGATGGCACTTGCATGTTTTAGAAGGCCTAAACATCATCATCCTCCTCCTTAGAAAATTTCTTCCATCACATATAACTCCTAACTTGCAAAATTTCATCTTCAGTAAAAGTGCAACGCTAGTGAGAAAGCACAACCCGCTTGTTCCTCATGGTTTCACCACCACTAAAGTCTCTAAAGCATATTCACATCTTGGTGATTACACTGACAATGTTTCAAAACCTCATTCATGCCTCCTTTAGCCAAAAATGATAAACTTCCACCTTTACATCAAAAACCCTAACCCTAATTCTTGGCTAGGATACAAAACTTCTTTGTTTAACCTTTTTTAGCATTCAAACTTTGGTTGCTTGATGCAATATGTCCAGCTTTCCTTTATCCTTCTCATGTATCTCCTTTAATTGTTGCTTGGTAATCCTCAACTCCCTCATCATAGTAATATTCTTCTTGCATATGTTTTTCAGCTCACTATGTAGTTGGAGAGAACTCTTTAGCATATATTTAGTGTTATCCATTTTTGGTTGATACATGTCCAAAAGATCACTCATAATTTTTCTAGAAATTTCATCTTGCTCCTTGACTTGAACAATCTCACAGCGAACCTGTTGGACAATTGGTGGTGGTTGTGTTAGCATTGACATTAATGTTGCGATTGATGTCAACTAGATTAACATGAATGCTTGTCGCACCAGATGCATGTGGTAATGGATTAGGATAACTCCTATGGTAGCTACAGGCTTTATGTAGAGAATCATCACAATAGTAGGCTTGTTGGAAAACCATAAAATGATGAATACTACTTTGCTCATGAGGAATCCCATGGTTCTTGGAGTTCCTTGTATAAAATCATCATAGTAGTAGGCTTACTCGAAAACACATAAAGTAATGACTACAGTGATGGACCAAATGGAATCCCATGGTAGTTGTAGGCTTCATATAGATAATTGCCATAGTAGCAGGATTACTAGAGAAGCCATAAAATTATGACTATGGTGGTTGGGAGTTCAAAATTCCAAGCAGAAGAAGAAGAATAAAGGAGAAAAGTTTGGTTGAGAGTTTGTAGCCATCCTGGAGGTAGCAGATAGGATAAAATCCTATAACAAAACTTTTCCATTAGAAAGTGTTATAGGAGATCTTTCCAACGGTATGGAGAAGTCTAAAAATGGACACCTAAATTAAAAGATATGGTATGTCGAAGTCTGGGGAGTTGAATCCTTAAGAAGGATGAAATATCAGAGATGAGATCTAAGAGGGACCTGATATCAGAACCCCACATACCAACTTATTGGATATCAGAGTATCAGAGTAGGAAGCATATCATATATTGAGATATCAGAGCAGGTAGCATATCTGATATTGAAATATCAAAACTTCTTAAGAGAGGAAATTTTAGAAGTTATGATATCGAGTAGGGTCGATAGTGCTACAAAATGTCGAGGATTGGTGAGCGTGTTTACAAAGTAATTGTTTCACAGTCAAGGATGATTGATAAACTTTCTATTTCTTCTAGATGAACACGTGGAAGCATGTCAGTGGTCCCAATAAAGTGCAGTGGATGGTGATGTAATCATATTGAAGGCTAGGATATCAGACATAGACATATTGTAACATTTCAATGTAAGAGTTAAAATATTGAGGGGCTCTGGTATAGGGATAAGACCCTGGTCATAGCTCCCAGTCCCATGAGAAGGAAAACACATAGGAAGCTAAGCACTAACGGAGCTAACGATATTGGACAGTGAAATATTGTAACATTTCAATTGTTAAAGTTACGATACTGAGTGGATCCAATCGAGTGCTAAGCCCTGGTCACAACTCTTGTTCCTATGAGAAAGAAGTTTCTAAAGGAGATGAACATAAAGGGATCCAAGGATATCAGGCAGTGAAATATCGTAACATTTCGCCTGTGTAAGTTATGATATGTTGTGTTCTGACGAGGTAGTATAGCGAGTTAATTGATGAATGAGTCGGGAGTTGTAGAATTGAATGCAAGATCAGTGGATTTGATTGTTGAAATGGGCTACACCTATAAAGTAATTATAAACAAGGAAACAAGTATATTTTATAAGAGATCATTGTGTCAGAATGAAGGAAGCAATTGGCTGCTTCGCATGCACAACTAGGAGAATTAAACGAAATTAGAGTAGTCATCCCTGAGGACTCGCAAGCTCTTTTGATCACCAACTAAGTATGGGACTCTCGGAGGTGTGTGTAGTTCGACTAACATTTGAATTCTCAGCATGTATATTTATGTAGTTGATCAATAAAACTCTCCATGCTCCATCTCTGATTTAATACTGTGATAGGAAATTACCATGAGAAACAACAACGGTAGGTGGAGGCATGACCAAAGTAAATTTGGGTAGTTAGAGTATAGTCAATAGAGATAGCCTTACGTAGAGTGCCTACATGAGGCAAAACCAATGTTTTCAATTGAGCAATTGGGGAGTTGACCATATTGTTGAAGTGTTGAGCAGTGAGAGCTCTATGTAGAGATAGTGTGGTCTAAGCAACGAAAGAAAACTATGTGATTGTGGAGTAAGGGTAGTGGGAGTGTTGTGAGGAGAATAGTGAGAGAAGTGTTAATGAACAAATGACATATGATTGTTGTAAGAGGAAGAGTCTAATTTGAACAAAGGCATTGCAGTAGAGAAGCCTGCAAGAGAGGAGGCAGAGTGTTGATGAAGATGTTGTTGTGAGAAGCAAGTAAAGAGTACTTGCATGAGACCAAAGGGAGTCAATGGAATAGTAGAATACAAAGAGCAGAAGTTGACTCCGTAACCAACCGTTTTGGTATTTTACTTGTAATATACATGCCTCTATCCTCAGTTTGTAAATTATATGAAATAGTAGAACGTTGCAAGAGCAGGTTGGTGACTGCACTCAAAAGAGGTTGGTGCCTCTTGGAAAGTTGGTGTTTTCTAACCAAAGGGGGTCAGTGCCTCATGTGAGTGGGCACTCACAAACTAACATACATAATTAAGTAGGTGCTTAATTTACATCATAAAAAGCCAACAAATTTGGTGGTTTTTTCCCTCTGGTTTTCCACGTAAAAAACACTATGTCAAATTTGTGTGTTTCCCATGTAATTTTTGTATTAACATGTATGTTTGAACCTATTGTTCAATACCTCTATGAACGAAGGCTCTCACAAGTAATAGAATATAAAAATGGACTGTAAGGATTATAGGAAAATAAAGGAATCTCACAATTACTTATTCAGCCCCCACTCCCTCTGAACAAATCCTTAGTTCAACAATTGGTATCAGAGCCAAGTTCCTTCAAGAACAATATAATCACTGGAAGGTAGATCTATAAGGAATTATGTCTAGGAAAGATATTCAAGAGGATTACTAAAGTAGAATACTAGTATTTTATGGGACAAACTATGCCTTTTGAAAAGTAAGAATGGAAGAATATCTTATGTCCTTGGGAGTAAATATTTGGACTTTATTAATAGTATACTACAATGACCCTGATATTCCTCCCACTAATGAAAATGGTAATAATTCATTTGGGAACTGTTAGGGCTCGAGGAAACTCTCCTAGGTTGTAGCTCGGAGATGCCTGGTAACTTATAATCTTCAATATGGTTCTAGGAACTTATTGGGATGGGTGATGGTTTGGTTCAAGCTAGATAACCACTTCTACTCTCTTTTCACTCCAGACATGCATGAACACCCTCAAACTACAAGGCTTTAGACCACCAATGCTCAAGAATTTGGGAATTAGGTGAATAGACAAAGAATACTAACCACACCATTAGATGCATAGAAAATGTATGATGGCCAGCTGCAACTAGTAAATAAACTTGCAAATATGATCTATCAATGTAGAGATAAGATGACAGTTATCTTACATTAGATACAGAAGAAACCTGAGTGACCTACTCATTGATACATTCAATTGTCCAATCCAGAGATAAGATGACAATTATCTAGCATTAGACATAGAAGAAATCATGAATACAACACTTTAGGCACAAGCTTAGAACATGGGAGAAATGGACATTGAGCAATTAACAACAAAAGATGCTTGCATTGCTGAAAATGAAGATGAGACACTGCAAGTTACAAAATATCTACAGTCTCTAGAAGTTGAACCGAAACACAATTGCCAACCCTGATTACATATTTCTTTCAGCTATTTATAATCTATCATTACAATGGCCCTTAGCCGTTTAGGGGTGGAGGGGTCTTAATTGACCACCAACTACCATTAACTGTCTAATTGCGTCTTTGAATGTAGTTGCTTTCGAAAACTTGATCAGTTTTGGTACTGTGCTGTCCTTCAAGTAGTCGGATTGATCATGGTAGTGGAGTTCCATGAATATTCAATTCGGTTGCTGAGTCATGTTGTGTCCTTCTCTCCTTCGGCCATGCTTTTCTTTAATTTAGTTTCATGGTCAGGCTGTCGCCAGACTGACAGAGTCGGCCATCTTCTTCTTCGTGTAGCAGACAAGACATGGGGTATGGAGTGCATGGCTAGATGAATGGTGGTGAGTGATCATGAATGGTGGCCATCGGATAAAGGGAGACGTGTGGTGGAGATCGCTTTCTGGAGGCTAGTGGTCATGGCTGGAGCGGGACATGTCTGGGTCGTTAGATCCTTAGGCGAGTAGATCGAACAGTTATTGGTTGGAGGAGATGAGCCGGCAATAATGTGCGAGGTGGTTTGATTTAAGTGGAAATGGTTTTTATCGGGCAGACTTCAAGTGGTAACCGGTAAGTGTCATAACTTGCTCGATGCCATTCAGTGGATGACACGTAGCACCGGGGAAAGAGGAAAAACTGTCCTCATTGGGTGGGTACTTTTCACGCTTGTTGTTTGCGCAATATGGGCACTGACCATTAGATCTAGTGGGGTGATCTAATGGCGGAGTGTCAGACAAGTTTGTGTATCAGATGGGATGTTGACCGTCGGATTGTTGGGGAACGATCAATGACAAAGATGCGGTGAAGGTACGAGATGTCTTCGGGAAAAGTGCTTTAGGCGCATAATGCATATGAGTGAGGTATTATGGGGATTTTGGCTACTGCGCTTGGGGCTAAGGCCAAAGAGGAATTTGTCAAGGTGTGAAGGTTAAGTTAGGAAAGAGAAAGGGGTAAAGTGGGAGCGGATTAAGGTAAGGAGTAGGAAATGGCCTGTGTGAGACCCCTTTTACGAACAACAAGGCAGACCAAATTTTCTTGTGGACCTTCAAAAATTTAGCACTGGATCTGAGGGCTAACACTAGCTCCTTCTAGGGATGAAATCCTCTCTGTGAGGTTTCAAGAACCGTAGACCACTGCCTTATACATAAGGAACAAGATTAGAAATATTGCCTAGTATTCCATTGGGCATGGCGACTATCTAAGCCTACACTGAAACTTTGAAAAATAACATATTTACAATACTGAGGCCTAAAATCCTTAAACAAAATAAACTTTGAAAAACCGCCCATTGACTAGGCCATCAAAAACAATTTCTCCTTCCAAACCTTACAACATGAAAGTATTGTTTCCCTGGACCTAAGAGATGACAAATGGCCTTGTCCGTAGAGCATCAAATTTACCATGATTGCCTTTCTTTTCCTTCAATGCATCCCATTTGAGGACCCCATCATCAACCTGAAAATTTTCCATCTTTGACTTTGTGTCAAAACCTTCCTTGATCTTCCTTTGATGTATTGCAGACCTCTCAATCAGTTGATCTCTGATCTGATGAACTTGAGCCAAGTCACTCATCCTCCTTGTCATGTCACTTTCGTCATTCTGATCTTCTTACAAGAATTTGGCCATAGGGAGGAGCAATTAGATTGGGAAAATAGCCTCAGTGCCATATACCAGCTTGAATGGAGAGTTCCATGTGGACTTCTTGGTGGTAACTCTGTTAGCCCACAATGCAAACTTTAGTTTGGAATCCCAACTCCGCTTGTTGTCTTCCAGTAGCTTTTCGATTATCCTTACTAGGATTTTATTGGATGATTCTGCTAAGCCATTACCTTAAGGATAATATGAGGTGGAATGCACTAATTTAATGCCCATTGAGTCACACATGTCCACCAACTCTTTTGCCCTGAAAGCTGCTGCATTGTTTATAACCAATTTGGTTGGGCAACTAAACCTAGTGAAGATGTTTTCTGTCAAGAATTTCATGACAACCTGGTGACCAGCTTTCTTAGTGGGGATGGCCTCAATCCATTTGGTAAAATAATCAGTGGCTACTAAAATCTATCTATGCTGGTGTTATAGACATTTTTGGGCACTGCAACCCCAATCATAAAAGTCCATAAACCAAGGGCTCTTAAGTCCCTAAAAGTGTTGTTCCAACCCCTAAAAGAACAAGGTCATCTGATTACATCATCTCCCAGAAGTTCTCCATGAAAAACTACTCAGAACTGGTCAAAATTGGACCATCTCACCTTCTCCATGGTCAAAGTGCACTGCATCCCACCTAAATGCACACAGGAGGTGTGATGCATACTAAAAATCCCTTCTATGGGGTGCGATGGGTGAGAGTGGACAAATGGAAAGGTCAATCTGCAAGGTGGAGGATCATGGAATCTTCTAGAAACTTGTCCTGTGACACTTGCCTCTCTGCACTCGCCAAGGGATGAGTAAGAGATAATCAATCTCCAAGTGGAATCAAGAACTATCAGAGAGAGGACACTAATCAAATCTCAAAAGCTGACTCACCCCCCTTGCAAACATCTATATATGGATCCCTCATCCCAGAGATCCAGAGGCTGGAATTTTGTATCTTGTAAGGAAGTGCTACTGGTTTCTTGGTGTAACATCATAGTGTTGGGTGATCTAAGCTTTTCATGAGGTGAAGAAGGGATTTCTTGCTGAGAGGATGATGTTGGGTCAGAACAATTGGTTGTAATCCTCTTTGCTATTCTTGATTATTAATAAAGCTATTCAAGTTTTCCTCCACATTCTTGTATGATTGATGATATATGCATTTGTGTGGTCAATATACATCTGGTCCTATATTGTTTATGATAGTAGATCTCTGTTCTTGGATAGTGTTATGTTGCTTGATTCTACATGTGCTCTTTGAAGCTAAGTAGACGAGGAAGCGAGTGGCAAAGATCTATTAGAAGGGAGAGGAATCAAGCAAGGAACCAAGCGCAAGACAGAGGTTGGTCTCCTTTGTTCCCCTCTTATCTACTTCTCATAAAGGAAAATGAAAGTGGTTTTAGTTTGTTTGTTTCTAAGGTAGCTACTAGCCTTAGTGGGACTAGCAGCTCTGCATAGACACTAGATTTCCTCATAACAAAATGGCGACTCCACTGGGGAGCGAATAGATTGTTTGTTTGTCTATATTTTTTTGCTTTATAAACTTACAGATGGAGCTTGAAGTCAAGCCAGCTAGCCTTCGAACTGCATTTGTTATGCAAGTGCAAAGTAGATCAACGCTACTTCAGTCTATCTCCAGGTTTTGTTTATGAACTAAACAATCAATTTACAAACTCTCTAATTGCCCTTGTGGTGGCTCTAGTAAGCTCCTTAGATCTACCCGTGTGATTTATTTACTGATTACGACTTGCTCGGCCTAAATCCCTAAACTGTGCTGCAAACTGTGATCAAGAACTGGATCAAAAGTCTCGCACTGTACCATTGCACCCTCCCTTCAAGGATATCAGTATGCATCACACTTCCCTGTGCTATAGGTGGGATGCATACTGGAATCCCTGTGTGACAGGTGCGCTGATCAAAAAGGGCTAATTTTACCTTCAGACTTTGTTTTTTTCACTCTTTTCAGCTCTATTCAAGAGTTTTTGCTATCTATAGTCAGTATACCTCTGTTGGACACCACCTTCCTTGCCATTATTCCACCTCCACTATGCAAAGAACTGTAAATGTTTTTATGTATTGTGAGCCATTTTCAGTTCTCTTTTACAAAGAAGTAGCGTAATTGAACTGTCATTTCTTGATCTAGAAGTGTCGCAAGTGTCGTTTTTAGTCATAGAAGAGAATCCGATTGTTCTTGATAGTTGATTACACTATTACTCTTGTATTTGATTTGAATTAGTAGTTTTTCAAGTGTCGAAAGCAAATTTTCTATTCCAAATAACAAAGTGTCGTCATTGTCTTCATTTTTTCTTGAAAAGAAACTTGTTAGTAATGTCGCTTTGAAAAATAATTTAGATTTGCACTTAGATTTCTTTTTATCATTCACACATTAAGAAGGATGAAAACAAATACATGCATGTGCATTTGAATTTAGACTGTTTGTTGGTTTGATTTAGGAAAGTGCATATAGTGTGTGCTCTCTTCTCTATGTTGAAAGAATATCGTCTCTCTTTCCTTAGTAGCTAGGATTTTCATTACAAAAAGAAGATTAAACGATTGTTTATCATCTTAGATTGCATTTTAGGAATTGTATATCTACATCATGCGGTGAACCTGAAAGGCAAATTTCTTAAGCAAGATCAACAGTAAAATAAATTTAATGAATCTAAAAACGCTTTGGAACCTAATGCACAACATTTATAATTCTAGGCTAGAGACGTATTCCGGCATCGTAAAGCCTGGTAACTGTTGTTTTCATTGCTGGTTGGGTGATTCCTCCACTTTGAGATGATAAGTGCCAGTACAGACTTGTGCTCCCACGTACCGTCGAGTATATATTGGGAGACAACAATAGGCTTTATCCTTTATCCATTGGAAGCCGTGTCTGCCGCCGTGTCAATCGCAATGCACTGGACACAACATTTGGGAAGATTGACTATCGTACCGAAAAAAGTATTCTGCAGTTTTGTGATTGGTTTGGAAATCCCTCAATCTAGATTTCCAGAGTAGTCTCTTTCGTTCCTTTTCAGACTCCTTAAAGGAAAAGGTCCATCAGAGCACTTGTCACCTCAAGCTCATTAAAAATCGAAGGAAACTAGAGTCATCTTTTTTTTTTCTCCACTCTTAAAAATTGAAAAAACAAGTTGTGTCAAAGTGTCTAAAATTTTTTTTAATCGGAATAAACATCACCTTTCCTACGTTGATCTTAGGTTGAGAAAAATGGAGTTCACCAACCAAGGATTTCCCCTTGGAGGAAAGCCTAGTCCTTTCTCCTCTTGGGGAGATGTTGGTGCACCCCATATGGCCACACTGTCACTTTCAGGATTGAAAATCGGCTTGCCAGTATGGCTCTTCTCGACCTCTGTCGTTCAGAACATCATGATTCCTGAACAATCAAGTCAGCAGCTAAACGATACCAAAGTTACCCCCCAACCTTCTACTTCGTCCAGTTCTCCCTCTCCTCCTTCCTCTTCGCGTGATAAAGCTGTTAAAGCCAAAAATAAAGTAACCGAGAAGAAGAAGGAGAAGAAGAAGAAAGAGAAGAAGAAGAAGGAGCCAAAGGCGAAAAGGGGCAACCAAGCATCATCTAGTGAAAATCCACACACTGCACCGTCCAGGTCTAAATCACCATGTGTCATTTACAAAGGAGACCACTATCATCGAGATTTTCCTTCCATCCCTCGGATCTTAAGGGACTGGTCTCCTCGTTTGCACAATCTGGTGTCATCAACCTCTGATGATCATGTTGAAAATACACCATCAACTAGTGAAAGTGAAGCCCCTGGACAAAAAGGAAAATGTAAATTTCCTTGTAAACTGTGTGAAGGCGATCACACCGTCGATCGTTGTCCCTTCTTAGACGAGGCTAAAAGAGTTTTGGACAACCGTCTGGTTTCACAGTTACGACTTCCTCCTGGATATAAGAAGCTCTTGCTGAGTCCGTCACTAGTTGAAAATCCGGCTGACATGCCATTGTGGTCAGCCAAAGCGTCTATCATTGAAGATAAACCATCTGAATCCACACCAGATGAAAGTCAAAAGGTCGAGGCGGTAGTTGACCCGGTCTTGCCTTCAGAGTATCCATCTTCAGATGATACAGTAACCGGAGAGAACAAGAATGACACCGTCCAAATTCTCTTCATAAGCACAGATTCCGATGAACATGGGG
This sequence comes from Pinus tabuliformis, assembly GCA_031772625.1. Classification (NCBI taxonomy): domain Eukaryota; kingdom Viridiplantae; phylum Streptophyta; class Pinopsida; order Pinales; family Pinaceae; genus Pinus; species Pinus tabuliformis. Next base: position 180,761,370 of record CM062820.1, read on the forward strand.
GCAGTCTACCCGTTCCTTTACCGCAGGAAGGAAGTTCGTCAGAGTCGTATCTGGCCGTCTATTCGGTCCCACCTCCAAGCAACCTAGTTGTTTCCTTCGATTGTAATCTACTAGGCAGACCTCGCTTACTCGCTAGTGTACCATTTGGAATCATTGCTCAAATATATAGAATGGTCATGGCCGGTACCATCATAGATGAAGGGGCTTCTGTGAGTATCCTTTCCTCAACTGCTTGGAAAGCGCTTGGTTCGCTATTGCTTTTTTGTGAAATGAGAAATCTAACAGGCTTTGACAAAGGAACCAGTCGACCGTTAGGGATCCTTCCCAATGTGCCAATAACATTGAGAAGGAAAAATGTTCACATGAATGTAATGGTAGTCCAAGGACCCCTGGATTATAATCTACTCCTTGGACGTGACTATATTTATTGCATGGGAGCCATTGTCTCCTCACTCTTTAGAGTAATGTGTTTTCCGCATGAAGGAAGAGTGGTCAAGCTCGTAGACCAGCTTTCATTCCCTTGTTCACACATAGAAAATAGTCAAATACCATCCTTGAATGGTCTTTTCACACAAGGAATGTCTCATCAATCCCCAGTCCGTCCACCTGATGAGCGCGAGTGATTCGGAGGACATGACTGAAACCGAGGGGGCATGCTCCCTGGCCTATTTCAACATGAAAACCTTGGGTATAGTGTAGGTTTCCGCGAAGGATATATGACTAGTTTATGAGATTAGGCTGGAATAGGATTCCTTCGTCAAGGTTATGTGAGTGGAGCCAGTTGCGCCACTCACCTTTATTTATTTCGGTAGACAACGCCGAGGAAGTGTTTTATCCATGGTGTGGATACAAAAATCTTTGGTAACTTGGAAATTTTTCACTATACCTGGGGGCATGCAAACGTTTTGGCGTGCAAGCGAAGAGCAACCATTTATTTTTTAAATTTTTAGGTCCTCTAACCCTTTAAACTCGTAGGATTGGTCGTTTCCTAACTTGCAAAAAAAAGGATGTGGGGCAAAGCTTTGAAAAAATGCCATTTTAAATGAGACATCCTTATTATACGACTCGATCGAGCAGTTTTAACGTGGAATTCAAGCTCGTTAAAAAATAAACATAAGCAATGAGCAAATGTTCCCCTAGAGTTTAAGCTCATTAAAAAATGAACCAATTTCCGGTAAACAATTAACCATCGTGAATGCATTATTATCAGCCTTTGAAGCCTTGGTAGTGTTCTCATCATCACCTCCACTCTATTTTGGCCGATCATTCACCTCGATTTGAGTCTTTACCCTTTTTGAGGAATAGCTACGAAGAGTGATCCTGTTAGCCATCCTTATGACACTGTCGTGATTGGAAAATTCCAAACCTTACCTGGAATTAGCTTCTACCTGAATTTATCACTCGTTCCTCAAAAAAAGAGTCTCCTTTAAGCTCTTTTCAACTCACTTGTAAAATATGAAAATATTGCCGAGTAATTGGCCTCTCCAGCTCATTATAGTGACCGGAAGTGCTATCCCTCCTTTAGATTTTAATCTTTTTGGACTTGAGGGATTATTACACAAAAAGATCAAGCGCTTGTTTTGTTCGGCTCGTTAAAATTACTGAAAATTCATCCCTTTTGTATTGTTTTATACTTTTTCGGACTCAAGGGATTATATGACGAAAAAGGATTATTGGAGTTTTCTTTACGTCCCTTTTCAGACTCTCTAAAATTGAAAAGGACCGAGTTATCTTTGTCGTTAAACTCGTTAAAACCGAATAGCGACAAACTTGTCCATACAGACAAGAACGAGTTTCACTATCGCTAGGCTCATTAAAACATAGCGATGGGTTTGCCCGAAGGGAAAATTATAGAACAAGCATATGTTATCCTCCTCAAGCTTGATAAAAATAAAGAGGTACTAGTCAGCAATGACGGGGGAAAAATTGGGAAGAAAACTTGAAGAAACTTTATTGGTAGCAAGTCGCTCTTTAACATGACACTTTCACTCCGCATCTGAGTCGGGTTGGGTTGTTCCGTTCACTGGTCATATCACCATTGGTCCATCACACCATCCATATTTGGGATTAATGCTGCCAATCCATCATGTCAGTGTCGCCGATATGTTCAAGAGAAGTTGCTATGAGAATTCACCTGTGTCTCATCCACTGCAATACATTTACGCTCCATTCTTTCATGACCGCCACCCTGAACCTTATGTCATCAGATCGTTTTCACCTCCATTAAAAACATTTGCTCCATTCCGTGTCATTGATGTGCGATTCACTAAGGCCCTCCTATGACAGATTGCTTCTTATCAACATCAGCTCATTATCCAGGAAGTTGATCTAGGAACAACCCTTTCAACACTTTGAAGCTTGCATGCCTCAATGGCAAGTTTCTCACTTCCGACGGCAGGTTTACATCAATGGCCTTCAACCGAAAGATTTTGCGTGGTGTTCGACGCCAAGTCCCTTACTCACACCACGTGAATTGTACTGTAGTACCTTGAGGGTCATCGTCATTATCAGTGATTCCTCTCACGCCTGTTAATAGCTTACATCATTGGCTGGTAATCAGGCGATGTCTTTCCATGTTCGACTCCAGAACATCTCTCAAATGGATTGACTTGTACTTTGAGTGAAGATCGAATGAGATTGAAGACCCCAGATCTAGTTTCATCAATCCGGGCTGCGATATATACTCAGGAAAATAAAGACATCAAATGTACATCATTACTGCACAGATAATCATCCAACCTAAGGGATGATGGCTCTACCAGAATCATCAGTCTGCACACAGACAATTGTCTGTCTTATGTACATGAAAATGAATTTATAAAGTTGAACATGGGAATGCCCGCCTCAGCTAGATCATGAAAAATATTATGAAGATAATGTATTGTATTTTATCTTATTACAAGTCGCTTTCCAGCTTGAAAAAACTTTGGATCCTCATGATAAAGCATTTCACCCGACATCAAAAAGATTAACGACCTCATGCTTTAGGGGGCAACTGTTATAGACATTTTTGGGCACTGCAAGCCCAATCATAAATATCCATAAACAAAGGGCACTTAAGTCACTAAAAGTGTTGTTCCAACCCCTAAAAGAACAAGGTCAGCTGATTACATCATCTCCCAAAAGTTCTCCATGAAAAACTACTCAGAACTAGTCAAACTGGACCATCTCACCTGCTCCATGGTCAAAGTGTGCTGCATCCCACCTAAATGCACACGGGTGGTGTGATGCATACTGAAAATCCCTTCTATGGGGTGCGATGGGCGAGAGTGGGCAAATGGCAAGGTCAATCTACAAGGTGGAGGATCATGGAATCTTCCATAAACTTCTCCTGTGACACCTGCATCTCTGCATTTTCCCAGGGATGAGTAAGAGATCATCAATCTCCAAGTGGAATCAAGAACTATCAGAGAGAGGACACTAATCAAATCTCAAAAGCTGACTCACCCCCCTTGCAAACATCTATATATGGATCCCTCATCCCAGAGATCCAGAGGCTAGAATTTTGTATCTTGTAAGGAAGTGCTACTGGTTTCTTGGTGTAACATCATAGTGTTGGGTGATCTAAGCATTTCATGAGGTGAAGAAGGGCTTTCATGCTTAGAGGATGACACTAGGTCAGAACAATTGGTTGTAATCCTCTTTGCTATTCTTGATTATTAATAAAGCTATTCAAGTTTTCCTCCACATTCTTGTATGATTGATGATATATGCATTTGTGTGGTCAATATACATCTGGTCCTATATTGTTTATGATAGTAGATCTCTGTTCTTGGATAGTGTTATGCTGCTTTGATTCTACAGGTTCTCTTTGAAGCTGGGTAGACGAGGAAGTGAGTGGCAAAGATCTATCAGAAGGGAGAGGAATCAAGCAAGGAACAAAGCACAAGACAGAGGTTGGTCTCCTTTGTTCCCCTCTTATCTACTTCTCATAAAGGAAAACAAAAGTGGTTTTAGTTTGTTTGTTTCTAAGGTAGCTACCAGCCTTAGTGGGACTAGCAGCTCTGCATAGACACTAGATTTCCGGATAACAGCTGGCCACTGGAATGTGGATTAATCTCCCCTACGAAATCCAAACCCCACTACTGGAAAGGGCCACTAGTGTGTAATGGTTCCAGGTGCAAGGATTTCAGCTGTTGTCTTCCTGCAAACCTCTAAAATTTGTAAGAAGACTTCGCAAATGAAAATGCATCAAAGAATAGAGTGGGCCAATAATACCCAGCTCTCAGGATCTTGTGGGCTATGGTTCTCCAATAATGATTTCCTCCACAGATGCTAGAATGGAACTGGTGCATGACTTCCATAGATTTCTCTTTGTCTAGACATCTTAAGAGGATTCTGGATGGGTCCCTCCAATAAAGCAGGTTCTTATTGATGAAAAACTTGGCTCCTCTAAGCTTGATGGTCCTGGCTTGACTTGAGCTAAGCCCTGGAGGGACTTCTAGCTTCAACAACAAATGAGTTATACTAGAATACCAATCACAAGAAGCCAAATTCTCAGCTAATGACTGGTTTTGCCTTCATTCTTTTGTTGCCTCCTCTACTTGTTCAACCACTAAATTTGCACCTATGCAATTTATCTCCAGCAGACTACAATTTTCCTCAGCCATAAGCTTAGCCAGGCCCTGGCCTTTGATAAGCTTCGTGGGCTTTACCTCTATGCTAAACTCTATGAGTTTTTCAATCCATTTGGCCCTTCTTCCATCAACATTTGGCTGCGTTAAGATATCCTTCACTAAAGCTGAAGGTACATAGGCAATTACCTTGGAGTGCAGAATGTAAATTTGGAATGCCTTTAGAGACTTTATGAGAGCATAGGCTTGCTTTTCAATGAGGTCATACCTTAATTCAGCATCTCCCAAAGTCCTTCTGGAAAAGTCCACTTGCTGCTCTATACCTTCATCATCCTTTTGCAACAAGACTCCTACAAGGGTGTCATAGGAAGCAAAAGAGAAGATATGGAACTCCTTGTTATAGTCTGGGCTGATTAGAGTGCGAGCTTCCATAATAGATCTTTCGATGGCTTCAAAATATTTTCTTGTTGCATCGGTCCACTTAATCTCTGATCCCTTTTTCAACATGGAGGTGATATGTTTCACTATTTCTGCAAAATTGGGAATAAACCTCCTCACAAAGTTGATCTTGCCTAAAAAGGATTGAATGTCCTTTTTCGACCTTGGGACAAACAATGTCTGTATTGCTTTAACTCTTTCTGGATCAATCTTGACACCTGTAGCAGAAACTATATGTCCTAAAAGTTTGCCTTCTTCCAGAGCAAACTGTGACTTCTTAGGATTTACTAAAATCCCAAACCTTCTGCACTTCAGAAACACTTTCCTCAAATGCTGCAAATGATCCTGATGACTACTGGAGTAAACTGTTATATCATCCAGGTAAACTAGGACAAACTTGTCCTTCTCTCCTACAAAAGCTATATCCATGGCCCTCTAAAAGGTGGCCCCAACATTCATCAGTCCAAAGGGCATCTTGGAGTACATAAAAGTGCCCCAAGGAGTGGTGAAGGCAGTCTTTTCTTGGTCCTCTGGATGTACAGCAACTTGGTTGTACCCTGAAAATCCATCCAAGAAAGACATGACTCTAGCCCCTAAAACCTTTTGCAGAAAATGTTCCATCTTGGGCAAGGGATAGTTGTCTTTCTTAGAGCATTTGTTCAGGTTCCTGAAGTCAACACACAACATGATTTCCCCACTTTTCTTCCTCACGACTACTAGGTTGGCTACCCACTTCGAATACCTCAGGGGAACTATGATCTTGGCAGCCAACAATTTCTTAATTTCCTTTTCAATCAAAGGGAGTAGCAGAGGGTTTATGGGTCTCAGCTTCTTCTTGAAAGGGATGGTGTCTTTCACCAGTGAGGTCTTATGCTGAATGATGTTTTTTTTATAAGTCTTAAGGTCATTGTATTCCCAGGCAAAGACATCGGCAAATTGCTTCATTAGGGTGCAGTATTCAGAACTTTGGGTAGTAGACAAGTGGGTGGACAGATTTATATACTTTGGGTGATCTGGGCTCCCTATGTTATGCCTATGGACTGTAGAATTATCTTCTTTTTGGGCAATCTTATAGGGTACATCATTATGGTCAAACAGCTTCTCTAGAGGCACTAACCCTTTAGGTATATGGTTACTAGGAAATTGTACAATTTTGTCTTGGCCAATTCTTTTTCTTAGTTGAGACTGGTGACATTCCTCCATGGCTTCATTCTCTTGATCAATTTGCATTTCAGAGAATTCATCAATGACTTGCAGAAACCTATTGACTTCATCATCATCCTAAAAAACTTTCCAGTATTTGACATTATCAGGCAGAGATGGTCTATATTTCACCTGAATTTCATAAGCCAATTTAGGGGACATGGGAGGGATGAACATGCTAGTAGACACAGCAAGGGAGTTAGCAAGCTGATTTTTGACTCTGAGAATTTATGAAATACAAAAGCTATTAAAAGAATATTTGAGCCTCCATACCTCATGTCTGTATGCTTTCAACCTGGGGTGCTTTGCTTGGAATGTTTTGTTTACTTGTTGAATGATGAGATCAGCATCTCCAAACACCTTTATGTCTCTAATTCCCATTTCTCTGGCAACATTTAAGCCCAATATCAAAGCCTCATACTCTGCTATATTGTTGGTGACATGAAAAGTCAGCTTGAAAGACAGATGTATGCATTCCTGTGTTGGGGATACCATCACTACACCTACTCCTATAGTTTCCCTAGAGCAAGCTCCATCAAAAAACATATTCCAAATCTGTGGTCCTTCCTTCTCCATGACCTGGCCTACTGGTTTCTTGAGCTGCACTGAGGCCAACTGTGCTTCTTCAATTTGGAGAATACATGCTCCAAAATCAGTGTCCACAGCATAAATGGGATGATTAGTAGGATTCTTTTAATCACTGATGATATATGCCATCTGGGATTCCCTGTATAACCTCCTGTGTTCACCCCCAAAAACCGGGATAGTGGCATAGGACAGGTCATTTTGTAATGTCCCACCCAACCTCTTCATCCATCCTCTGGAAAGTAACATGCCAAACTTAGGGGGGACATCTGCTACTACAATATCCATCATCATGTTCTTCATGGGAAACTGAGATAAGGTGATGGCCGTGTCTTTGATCAACCCTAGACATTTCACTTTTTTGGAATCGAAAGAGAACAAGTCATGATAAAATCTAGTGATATCAAGGCCTAACTCATCCATGACAACCTTGGGCATTAGCTTATGACTGGTGCCTGTGTCCACTAGGCAATTGTGAAGGATTTTGTCATGAATGGTCAACGAGACATAAAATGATGGGGAATTGTCATCGGCAAGTTCAGTCATTGGGCTAAGCACTACTGCAGGTTTGTCATCTTGCAAATTGACACAATCATTTGATGCTTGTGTGGCTTTGAGCTCAAGGGCATCAAGGATGGGTTTCTTAAAGGCCTCATTCTTTACTAGTTCTATTAGAGGTATAGATATTTTCAACTTCTGAACTTCTGATTCAAAACTAAATAGGGAAGGAGACTTGTCAGGACCTCTTACCTCTTGAGCTAGTGCTTTGAGGATGTTGGGATCAGCTGTTGGTCGCTTCTTCTTGATGATCTGATGCTCTATGGGGACAACAACTCTTTGGACAAGGCTTTCTTTTCCATTACTCATCCTTGACCTCAGGTTATATCTCTGTTGATTTTTAGTTTGCAGAACAACTTCTCTGTCCCACTCCTGGCTGGTCTGGTCCTTGAGTAATGACTCCTCATAGGTAGCTAATGTCAAAAAGGAAGCACTGCTTCTCCTCCATGACTGCATTCTGGAAAGGAGTCTTCACCTTCTATTCTTCATTGGCATCTTTGCCCCTTTGCATGACCTGCAATTGTTCATTTGCTCTTCTATATGGATTTGGGTTTCTAGGAGAAAATGTATTAGGACCCCTTCCTTTCCCCGAATGCTACTCAACCTTCAGCTTCGAGATTTCAGAGGCTAATGACTCTATCATCTTGGTAATTTTATCTATCTTGGGATCTGAAGATGAAGAAGATTCACCCCTTTATCTCCTTCGATCAGCCTGTCCTTTGAGTTTCTCTGTAGCCATGATATTAGATTCTACCTCCAAGGTTGCATCCTGCATCTCAGCCAGAGAAGCACATCTTCTTTCTCTCAATAGCAGGAAGAAGTTAGAATCAAAGGCATTTGCATAGGTGAGCTAGGCAGAGGTGGCAGTAGGTTTCACTTTAGCTGATATCTTGTTGTACATGCAGTTGAACCTTTTATTGAAATCAGACAATGACTCCCCATTTTCACTTTTTAGGTTTCCAAACTCAGTATGATAATAGAGTAGATCTTTCTTATCCCCCCAATGCTTTAAGAACAAATCATCTAAGGCCTCAATGTCTATTATAGACCTAGGGGTTAATTCTCTGAACCATTTTCTAGCCTCTTCATCTAGTCTTTGGACAAATACTCTCATCCACACATCATCTTCACTAATGTATAGGTTATCAGCATAGTTATAGAATGACTTAAGATGTTGTTCTGCTGTGACTCCTTCTATCCCAGTGAACTTACGCATGTACTTCTGATTTTCTCCTACATGCATGGAATTCAAAGGAGTAGGCAATACCAAGGGCCCATACCTAGTAGCGATGATTCTTTCCATCTTGGTGGGTGATTGTGGGCCTGCAATGACTGGGGTAGATGAAAGAGTGCTGGCAGTCTGGAAGGTAGGGAGTTGAGAAATTACTGACAGGGTTAATGGAATATGAAGGATAGGATTGGAGGTTTCCTTTGGGCTGAAATCCAAAGGAGGACCTAAAGAATAAGGAGCGCTATGAATCTCCGAAAATTTCTCTTCATTGCTAGTGCTAGAGGCTATATTCGCAATATGTATGTGCTCTGTTACAAGCCTTTCTTGTAGAGATACATAAGATTGTTTAGGTTTACGTGATCCTGATGCTCCATTTTATGATGTCTTTCTTTCCTTTATAATCTTCTCAGGGTCAGGTACTGGGTCAGCTAGTGATTTCTGAGGATTTCTCCAGGTGTGCCTCACAAACTGAGCCATAACTGTGATGTGGATTCGCCAAGAGTTTCAGCCTGTAGTAGAGTCGCCAGATAGATGATTACAACCAAAAATGTGTCCAGACTTTGTCTATCATCAAAGCTAGATCTGTGTCGTCTCCCAGGGAAGCTGAGCTTCAATCTCCTCTCCCCGACAACAGCGCAAATTATGTTACAGCTCCAAGAAACTCTCCTAGGTTGTAGCTCGGAGATGCCTGGTAACATATAATCTTCAATATGGTTCTAGGAACTTATTGGGATGGGTCGTGGTTTGGTTCAAGCTAGATAACCAATTCTACTTTGTTTTCACTCCAGACATGCATGAACACCCTCAGACTACAAGGCTTTAGACCAGCAATGCTCAACAATTTGGGAATTAGGTGAATAGACAAAGAATAATAACCACACAAGAAGATTCATACAAAATGCATGATGGCTAGCTGTAACTAGTAAATAAACTTGCAAATCTAATCTATCAATGTAGAGATAAGATGACAGTTATCATGCATTAGATATAGAAGAAAAATGAGTGACCTACTCACCGATACATTCAATTGTCCAATCCAGAGATAAGATGACAATTATCTAGCATTAGACGTAAAAGAAATCATGAATACAACACTTCAGGCACAAACTTAGAATAGAGGAGAAATGACCATTAAGCAATTAACAACAAAAGAAGCTTGCATTGTTGAAAATGAAGATGAGACGCTGCAAGTTACAGAATATCTACAGTCTCCAGAAGTTGAACTGAAACACAATATCCAACCCTGATTACATCTTTCTTCTGAATATTTATAATCTATCATTACAATGGCCCTTAGCCATTTAGGGGTGGAGGGGACTTAATTGATCACCAACTACCATTAACTGTCTGATAGCATCTTTGAACGTAGTTGCTTTCCCCACTATGAAAACCTGATAAGTTCTGGTACCGTGCTGTACTTCAGGTGGTCAGATTGATCATGGTAGTGGAGTTCCATGACTATTTAATTCGGTTGCTGAGTCGTGTTGTGTCCTTCTCTCCTTAGGCCATGCTTTTCTTTAACTCAGTTTCATGCTCAGATTGTCGCCAGACTGACATAGTCGGCCATCTTTTTCTTCATGTAGCAGACAGGACGTGGGGTATGGAGTGCATTAGCAGATTAATGGTGGTCGTCAGATCAAGGGAGATGTGTGGCGGAGATCACTTTCTGGAGGCTAGTGGTGGTGGCAAGAGCGGGACATATCCGGGCCATTAGATCTTCAGGCAAGTAGATCGGATAGTTATCGGGCGGCGAAGATGAGTGGCCGATAATGCGCGAGGTGGTTTGATTTAAGTGGAAACGGTATTTATCAGGAAGTCATTGGACGGTAACCGGAAAGTGTCAGAACTTGCCCAATGCCATTCAGTGGATGGCACGTAGTGGCGGGGAAAGAGGAAAAACCACCCTCATAAGGTGGGTACTTTTCGCACTTACTGTCTATGCAATATGGGCACTGACCATTACATCTGGTGGGGTGATCTAACTACGGAGGAGTGTCAGACAAGTTGGTGTATCGGATGGGATGTGGACCGTTGGATCGGTGGGGAAAGATCAACGGTGAAGATGCGGTGAAGGTACAAGATGCCTTCGGAAAATGTGCTTTAGGCACGTAAGGCATATGAGTAAGGTCTTATGAGGATTTTGGCTATTTCTCTTGGGGCTAAGGCCAAAGAGGAATTTGTCGGGCGTGAAGGTTAAGTTAGGAAAGAGAAAGGGGTAAAGTGGGAGCAAATTAAAGTAAGGAGTAGGAAATGGCCCATGTGGGACCCCTTTTACGAATAGAAAAGTAGACCGAATTTTCCCGTTGACCTTCAAAAAGTTAGCACTGTATCTGAGGGCTAACATGAAAAATTCTAAAGCCAATAATTCCATTCTCTTTGGGCTTAGTCAATTAGAACTTGTAAAACCTATGCACTGTATGTTTTCTAAGTGTGGGTAAAGCTTAATCATATTCATGAAGGAGATGACAAAGTCAATGAGGTGAAGCTTCAAACCTTCTTAATGAGTTTTGAGAGCTTGAGAATTGGTGACAATGAAAGCATAGTTGAATGCTTGCTCAGCTTTGATGAAGTAACTACTCTCATTAGAGGACTCCGTGAGGAGGTCAAGGAGGAGATAATTGTTCAGAAAATATCAAGATCTATGCCTGCGATATTTAATTCTAGAGTCTCATCTATTGAAGAAATGGCTAATTTAAAGGATCTAAAGATGGACCAGCTACATGATACTCTCACAGCCTATAAGATGATAGTAGGAATATAAAAGTTTGAACCTAAGCAAGCAACATTTAAAGTATCCAAAAAGGAAAAAGAGCACAAAAGTCATCAAGACTGCTCCAGCTATGAATCTGATCAAGAGTTGGCTCAGCTAGCCAGAAAACTAAAGCATGGGTCACGGAAATATAAAGGGAAGTTTCTCTTTAAGTGTTTTGACTAAGGAAGTGTTTGAAATTTCTCATCCAAATTCCTTTATAAATAAAAGGACAAAAAGGAAGAGAATCATAAATTTGGAAACATGTCTCAAAAACATAAAAAGAAAAATATGTATAATAAAAATGGGTTCTACTCCAAAGAGGATAGCTCAATATCAGTATGAGACAAGGAAAATTCATCGCAGAATAACTTAGATAATTGTCTACTTATGGCTTTTGAAATAGACTCCAAGAAACAAGGTATTTTGGACTCTAAAGAGGAAGAAGAAGAAGAAGAAGAAGAAGGAATAGTGGACCTTGAAGAGGAACTCATCAATGCTCTTGATGAGCTAAAGAAAGTGAGAAAGAAGAACAAGTAGCTGAAGGAACAATTACAGCATGAAGATGAAGGTATGCATAAATTTGACAATAAGGAGTTTTCCTATCAAAACAAAAAGCTTGAGGAGGCTCTCAAGAGCAGAGATATTTTAGTCCTTCTACTAGAAGAAAAACAAGAAACTATGAGAGACTAGAAGAGGAGACTAATCAATTAAAAAAGGAAGTGCTTAAGTGGAAAATGGAAATGATATTATAGACATTCAAAATGAGATCCTGTCATTGAAAGATAAACTGGAAGAGGTTAAATGGAAGTAAGAAGTTCTTAAATGTTTGATCCAACAATGGGAAGCAAACTCTCAGAGTCTTGAAGCAGAGGTTGTTTCTCTAAGAACTGATCACGAGTGAATAAAGAACGAGAAGGGGTTAAATGAAAAATTTGCAAAAGGCATAAGGAAACTAGATCATATTCTAAATAGCCAAGGGCCCTCAAGAATCAAAATAGGTTTGGGATACTCACAGACAGAGGAATCCTGTATTAAAAAGACTAACTTTAGGTCTGCAGGATTTGAAGAACCACAGAACTATGAGAAGAATCTTCAGGGAAGAATCAATGAAAATGAAAGATGAATCACTTAGCTAGATAACGGAGGTACTTTCATACACAATCCCATAATGCTTCCAAAAACTGGCATGCTTATTTATTTTATGGTCATTGTTATAAATGTCATATCTTTGGTCATAAAATTGTTGATTGTAGAAGATCAAAGTTGAAAGAAATAAAAGATATCAGAGTTATAGATCTCAAAACTCTTGTCTCAGAGATCAAAATGTCTTGTCGCCTTTGTTAAGTGAAGTAGAATGTTTCAAAAGTAACAATTTTGGGCACAAAGCAAGTGAGTGGAGAAGAAGGTTTAAATACTAGTATAATTTCCAAAATGTTAGAAAGTCAGCTATCCAACAGGATAAGGAGAGTTGGAAACAAAAGAATAAAAGGAGCATGTAGTGTGGACTTGCTTTATCAGCTTGCAATTAAGAAAATAAATGGTATTTGGATAGTGGTTGTTCCAAACATATGACTGACGAAAAAAGAAAATTCCTATCACCAAAAGAAAAAGGGCATGGGAAATAGTGTCACCTTTGGAAACAATTCTCCACCAAGATTCGAGGGTAAAGGCATAGTCGGCCTCGATAAAAAAAAATGGAAGCACAAAATGTGTTGTATGTTGAAGGTTTCACGAACAATCTCCTTAGTGTTAGCCAAATGTGTGATAATGACTACGAAGTGACCTTGCAATCTAAATATTGTGAGATCCACAAGATGAAGAATAGAAAACTAGTGGGAAAATAAATCAAAACCCAAAATAATGTATATTTTTTTGACGAATCCAGGGTTAACTTCTATTTAAGAAAAATGAGTGAACCACCGTTGTGGCACAAGATGCTTGGGCATATAAATTTTAACAATTTGATAAAATCTAGCAATATACGAGCTGTGAGAGCATTACCAAGACTGTCAATGCCTGATAACTCGATCTACAAGTCATGTCATTTAGGAAAACATACTAGGACTCATTTCAATTCAAAAGAGTTCTCCTCATTCATACCTCTAGATCTCGTTCACATAGATATTTGTGGCCAAACTAGATAAAAAAACTCAAAACTAGAATGGTATTTCATGCTTCTCAATGATGACTTCACCATGTTCGCTTGGATCATGCTCTTAAGTGAAAATTTGGAAGCATTCAATAATTTAAGGAAATTTAAAGCTCAAGTAGAGAATGAGAAATACTTAAAGATAAAAGTCTTAATATAATATAGAGTAGGAGAGTACACCTCAAGATAATTTGAGGAATTCTATGAATAAGATGACATCAGGAGGCAGTACTCAATGGATAGAACTCCAGAACAAAATGGAGTATTGGAGAAGAAGAAAAGAAGAATCTCGGAAATGGTCAGAGCAATGTTGTATGAAGTAGGTGTGTCTCACATATTCTGGGGAGAAGCAACACAGGCAATAGTGTATCTATCAAATAGAACCCAACTTAGACCTAATAGTAATCAAACTCCTCGTGATATGTGGAAGGGAATACATACATTAGTTAATCACCTCAAAGTGTTTGGAAGAAAGTTCTTCATAAAGGGGAATGATAAGAATCCTAAAAAGTTTGACTCTCGCACTGATGGAGGAATATTGCTTGGGTACTCTACTCCAAGTAAAGGATATAAGTCTTACAAGCTGAAAAAGAATATTGAGGATTGCATTGACATGATAGTAGATGAAATAGGTTCACAACCTGAGTCCTCTAAAAGAAATATGAACTTAGAGATGAAGAAATTTCATATATGAGGCCTGTGGATCTGGAGAAAATAGATTCAGTCAGCGAAGATGAAGAAGTAGGCACAACTTCTCTGCAGATCTAGAGGAAATAGATTCAATCAATGAAGGTGAAGACATAGGCACAACTTCAAAGCCAAATATACCCTGCAGGTATGGAAGAAAAGAACATATTGAGAGTCAGATACTTAGAGATCAAAGGCAAGGTGTCCAAACTAGGAGAAAACGTGTTCGAAATACAATTTATGTAAGTTTGGCTTTGTCGTCATAGATTGAACTCATAAATCTCAGTCAAGCAAGTGAAGACAAGTTCTGGGTGAAAGAAATGAATGAAAAACTTGACCAAATTGAAAATAATGACAGTTGGGAGCTTATTCCAAGTCCTAGAGTGAAAAATGTTATTGGAGCCAAATGGGTTTTTAAAAAAAAGTTGAATGAGCAAGGTCAATTCATTAGGAACAAAGCTTGATTGGTCTGCAAAGGTTATGCACAAATAGAAGGAGTAAATTTCAAGTAAACATTTGCACCATTGGAACGATTGGAAGCCATCAAAATCTTTCTTTCTCTTACCTCCATAAAAGCATGAAGGTATATAAGATGGATGTGAAGTTTGCATTTCTCAATGGATTTATACTCACCTCATATGAAGGGTTCATATCCAAACTGAGGAAGGCCCTCTATGGACTGAAGCAAGCTCCTAGATCTTGGTACGAAAGGCTGGATAAATAACTTCAACAACAATGGTTTAATAAAGGTACAATTGACATAAATTTATATGTAAAGTCTAAATGCGACAATCTACTGATAGTAGTAGTGTATGTGGATGATATAATATTTAGAAGCAACATGGACCAATTGGGGCTTCAATTTGTAAAATTTATCCAAACAAAATTCGAAATGTCAATGATCAAAGATATGTCGTTCTTCCTGGGTTTGCAAATTTCTCAATCTCCAAAAGTAGTGTTTATATCCCAATCCAAATATCTCAAGGAAACTCTGAAAAAAATTGGGTTGGAAGATTGCAAACTTGTAGGCACACCTATGACTACAGGCTGCAAGTTGTGTAAAGAAGATGGAACACCACCGGTAAATCATACTGAATATATATCAATGATACAAAATTTGGTGTATCTTACAGCTTCAAGGCAAGACATCATGCAAGCAGTGGGACTTGTGGCTATATTTCAGGCTTTCTCGCGTGAGAATCATGTTGTTGTTGTCAAGAGGATTTGAAAATATCTTCAAGGAACAATAGAGTATGGATTGTGGTATGATAAGGGAAAAGAATTCAAGTTGAAGGACTACACTGATGTTGATTGGGCTGACAACCTTGATGGAAGCAAAGACTCCTCTGGTGTTGCTTTCTTCCTAGGAAAATATTTGGTGTCATGGGTCAGCAAGAAACAAGCCTTTATTTCTTTGTCAAATGCTAAAGCAGAGTATATTGCTACTACTACCTATTGTACGTAGATCTTATGGATGAAGGAAACTCTGAAAGACATTCAGGTATATTTGAATGATCTCATTCCAATAATGTGTGGCAACACAAGTGCTATCAATATCTCCAAAAATCTAGTCATGCACTAAAAGGCTAAGCATATCCCTATCATGTTCCACTTCTTAAGGGAACAGGTTGTAGCCATATTGTCAGACCTGAGTATGTGGCCACTAAAGATAAACTACTAGATATATTTACTAATCCATTGGAAAGAGAACCATTTGAATATCTCAGACAATAGATAGGAGTTGTATCTCCTCCCTCCAAATGATTGCATTTTGGTAAGTGGTGGAAACTACTCAGCATGTTGGAGCCATGGAAGAGTATGCTGCAATGTTTCATGGGGGGATTTCATGAAGTATTTATTTCCATTGATGTCAAAGGTGGAGAATATTACTCAGGCATCAGAGAAGACCATGTCTATCCTTAGGTGGAGCTTATGGTGTTGCCATCAATGCCAAAGGGGGAGATTGTTTGAAAATTGGTGGTGGCTATGTTAGTATTGGCATTAAAGTTAGCATTGATATCCAGGAGAGTGACATGAATTATCATCGTTGAAGATGAAT
Organism: Pinus tabuliformis; assembly: GCA_031772625.1. Lineage (NCBI taxonomy): Eukaryota > Viridiplantae > Streptophyta > Pinopsida > Pinales > Pinaceae > Pinus > Pinus tabuliformis. Next base: position 180,777,606 of record CM062820.1, read on the forward strand.
GGGGTAATGGCTCAGACACACTCATATGGTAGCAACATGCTTTATGTAGAGAATCATCACGGTAGCAGGCTTGTTAGAAAAGCCACAAAATGATGGCTACTATGTTGTTGAGGAGGAATCCCATGGTTGTTGGAATGCCTTGTAGAAAATCATCATAGTAGCAGGCTAACTGGAAAATCCATAAAATCATGACTACGTCGATGGGCCAGATGGAATCCCATGGTCGCTGCAGGCTTCATGTAGAGAATAATCATAGCAGGAGGCTTACTAGAGAAGCCATAAAATGATGACTATGGTGGTTGGGAATTCAACATTCCAAGAATAAGAATAAGAGTCAAGGAGCAAAGTGTGGTAGCGAGTTTGTATCGATCTCAAAGGTAGTTGATGGGCTCAAATCCTACATCAGACCTTCTCCATTGGAAAGTGATACGGAAGAGCATTCCAACGGTATGTGGAAGTCCAAAAATGGACTCCTTCATGAAACGATATGGTTTTCCGATGTCCGAGGACTTGAAGCGTTAAGAAGGATGAAATATTGGAGATCAGAGCCCATAGGGACCTAATATCTAAACACCAAAGACCAACATATCGAATATCAGAGCACTAGAGAAGGTGACATATTAGATATCATGATATTGAAGCAAGTGGCATACTCGATATTGGAATATCAGAACTTCTTAAGACATAAACTTTTATAAGTTACAATATCTAGTAGGTTCGATAGTGCTAAAAAGCACCGAGGATTATCGAGCTACTTAACAAAGGAATTGTTTCACAGCCAAGGATGATGATACTCCTTCTCTCTCCTTCAGATGAACACGTGGCGGCATGTCAGTGGGCCCAAGAAAGTGAAATGCGTGGTGATGTAAGCATATCGTAGACTAGGATATTAGAGAGAAATATCATAAAATTTCAATTGTGAGAGTTATGATATTGAGGGGCTCAGATATAGAGCTAAGCCCCTAGTTATAGATCTCGGTCCGATAAGAAGGAAAACACATAGGAAGCTAAGTGTTGAGGGACCTAAGGATATTGGATAGTGAAATATCCTAACATTTCAATTACGAAAGTTACGATATTGAGGGGCTCTGATATAGTGCTAAGCCCTGGTCATAGATCTCAGTCCTATGAGAAACATTTTTCTAAGGGAGCTGAATGAAAAGGGAGCCAAGGATTTCGGGAAGTTTAATATCATAACGTTCTGCCTGTGCAAGTTATGATATGTTATGTTTCGATGAGGTAGTACATCGAGTTAATTGATGAATGAGTCAGTAGTTGTCGAATTAAATGTAGGATCAGTGGATTTGATTGTTGAAATGGGATATACCTGCAAAGGACTCTGAAAAAAGGAAACAAGCACATGATTTATTAGAGATGATTGTGTGGGAATGAAGGAAGAAATCAACCACATCCCATGCATGACTACGAGAATTACATGAAGTTAGAATAATCATACCTGAGGACTATCAAGCTCTATTGAGTAATAACTAAGAATGGGAATTGTGGAGGTGTGTGGAGGTCAGCTGAGATTTAAATTCTTAGAATTGATATTTACGCAGATGATCAGTAAAAAGCTCCATGGTCCATCTTTGATTTAATACTGTGACATGAAATTATGAGGAGATGCAATGGTAGCCAGGGGATCCTTGAGAAAAGTAAATTTGGATAGTTAGAGTATAGTCAACAGGGATATCCTTGCACAAAATGCATATGTGATATGAAACCAATGTTTCCAATTGATAAAATGGGGAATTGAGCATACTGTCGAAGCATTGAGCGATGCGAGTTGTGTTTAGAGACAGAGTGGTCTAAGTACCAAAAGCACACTGAGTGATTGTGTAGTAAGTGCAGTGGGAGTGCTGTGAGGAGAATAGTGAGAGTAGTGTTGAAGAACATGTAGCAGATGATTATTGCGATAGTAACAGTGTGAGCTGAACAGAGGCATTGCAACAGAGAAGACCGTGAGAGAGGAGGTAGAGTGTTGAGGAAGATGTTGCTATGAGTAGCAAGTAAATAATAGTTGGATGAGACTGATGGGAGTCAGTGGAAGAGAAGAACACAAAGAGTAGAAGTTGAGTCTACAACCAACCATGTTGGTATTTTACTTGTAATATACATGCCTCTGTTTTGAGTTTAAATATTGTATGAAAAGGTAGAATAGTGGAAAGAGTAAGTTGGTGCTTGCTAACAAAAGGGGGTCATTGCCTCCTATGAGTGGATTCTCACAAAATAACATATGTTATTAAGTAGGTGCTTAATTTACATCATAAACAAACAACAAATTTGGTGGTTTTTTCACTCTGGGTTTCCACGTGGAAAACATTGTGTGAAATGTATGTGTTGCTCATGTGATTGTTGTATGAACATGTATGTTTGAAGTTTTTGTTCACTCCCTCTATGAATGAATCCTCTCACGAGTAATAGAATATAAAAAGGGAATATAAGAATAATATAAAAATAAAGGAATCTGAGAATTATTGATTCACCCCCCCCCAGCAATTCCTTATTTCAACATGACCCTCTTCAATTTCATCTTTAACCTATTGAAATTATGCTAGCCCTCATTCATGTTTGTCTTCTTTTCCTCTTATACTGCCATCTCTTCCTGAATTTGAAACTTTTTAACTAAAGATCTGGTGACTCTAGCTATTGGAGCTTGTACCTCTTGAATGTCCTTTCCCACTATTTTCTCCTTGCCTTTGGGTTTGGTGACATATGGTGTAGACTTTGTCATTGGTTCTTTCTCATTAAGCTTAGCCATCCTTTCTAGAGCTAACATATTCAATAACCTGGTATCCTGCTACAACTTTGCAATAACCATATGTGCCTTCTTTAGATTCTCTTGTAACTATGCAAATTCCTTGTCTCTGGCATCCATAACATCATCTTCTTGTATAGATTCCAAGGATTCAAATGTCTTCTCCAAAGGAAACTTTTTTGTAGCATATATAGTGAGGGGATTTTTGGGTATATCCACTACTTTAGGAGAAAAGGGAAACCTCTTACCTTTCTTCTTCTCTAATGAATGAAATACAATTGAGGGCCTTTTCACACAACTTCCATATGGTGATTTTATATCTTTAACCATTGATGCTGGTGTCTCCTTCTTGGTCAAGGAACTAGTTGGTAAGTCAACTACCACATTCGAAGAATATATAAAGAAATCCCATGATTGATTTCTCTTATTTAGTTCCTCCAAAAGCAACAATTTAGTTAAGGACAAATGGAAAAGGATAGGTTCCACTTGGCTTTGTTTTCCTTGCACTTTTTTCACCATTTTGCTAAGACTCATGAATAAGTAGAAGGGTAGATACAAGGGGCTCGTCCCTACAAAATGCATCAAGAGTCTAAAATGGTATTGGTATATCGTCCCAAACCTAACCGCACAAGTAAAATATATCTAAATCTCATGTAAAATATTTTTGTGGTGTTCAAATAAATACTCCTTAGGGACAATGGATCCATACCCTTTAATTCCTTACTCGGGCTTCAAAACATCTTAGTTGGCAATGTCAAGAAGCATACCCTTGAAAGACTACTCTTCCTGAAGGGGAATCTTTGTTGTAGATGATATTGTGACATCTGATACTAGAAATTTTATCTCTCGAATATTAACATCCAGCCCATTAAAATTTATAACAAACTCTTTAGTGAGTTGTACATTGTATCCTTGAATGTTTTCATAAAATATGATACATCCAACTTGCTCAAAGGAAACTTTGACTTATGGGTTTGAATTGATGAATGTGTGGTCTTGGGGTCCAAACATGACAATGAAACCTACCTTATGTCTCTTTATGTCTGGGTTTGACATGAATTTTCACAGCAGAGTTATGCTCTAGGGTTTCTTGAATACAATTTTAGTGTAAACTTATCTAGTTCAACAAATTGGATGCTAGTAATGAAATGAAGTTATAAATTAGGTTTCTGTGACAACTGAAGATGGAAAAATCTATAAAACACACTCAATGAACATAAATCACCTCTCAAAACATAAAATAACAACTGATGTCTACTTCGTCTCAATGATATAATTAGAAACATGGGCATAATGCTAGAAGCACAACACCTGAAGGAAGAAGATGTTTTTGATCTTTGAGGAAAACAATGACTAATTAAGAAGCTTCAAACCCCTTGAATTTCATGGAAAATTTCAATATCAAGGTGGCACACAATATTTTGGGCATTTGAGGAGGGTAAAAACATAAAAAACAACGTAGAGGGAAAACGTAGCGAATCTTCCAGGAGAGAAAACACAACGAATTTTCGAGGAGACACTGGTGGCTAGATATTTAGATATTTAAATGCTTTCAATTCATTTGCTTAGCATATGGGAGTATTCTCAATAACAATAAGAACAAAGGCTTCAATAAAATGAATAAATTGCACCTAGATAAGCAACTTGGTCACCAATTTGAAGAAACTCAGTGCCTGTGTGTGAGCACAACACCTATCTGTACATGTAATGCTTCCCCTTCCTCCTTTGTGCAATGAATTGAAATCACCATATATCAAGATTTGGATGGAGAAATGAAAGGGCTTTGCAGTATTTTTTATGACTAACCATGCATTTGAACTCCTAATGTGGTTGCATGCGAATTTGATAGGTGATGACTACAATTTTAAAATTGAATGATGAATGCACAACACATGTCAGAAGGAAAACTACCCTCCTCTATGTTGTACTAAAATGGTTTCATGGTTGACTGGGATTTGAAACTTTAAATATCCTAAGGGACCCTATAACTCTATTCCAATGATGATCAGTCAAGCAAACACTACCTCACTCATGATCTTTTGATCAAACATGACCTTAGACGCACTTAACTCAACCTCTCAAGGTATCAATGGCTATTTTTAATGAATATTCACAAAATTTGACATAATTACATTCAATAATGGAACATTATTCTAAAATAAAACCAATAGCTTTATCTCTAAAGGATCAAATCCTAACCTTTTACACATTTGCCCAATAATTTGAAACTTAAAAGTTGTTTCTCACTACTACGACTATAGGATACTAACAATTTATAATATTAGGTTTGAAATTTTACATTTGTAAGAGGTTTATAATATTATTTTTATCATTTATAATATCCATACTCTAGTTTTTAATATTTATTATAGGATTTATAATATTAATCCTGGGGATAATAATATTATTCATAGAGTTTATAATGTTGGGTTTTATAACATTTCGTTTCATATGAGGGTTTAATATTGGGATGTTAGAATGTTACATAGGCCTATCCAATCACATTTATTAATGCGACAAGCACTGTGACAATCATTGGCATAATGATACATTACAATGTAATTTATTCAATGTTGCATTATGACACTCAATAAATTAGGGTTTAGTATTAATATTCATCCCTTGCATTTATAATATTAATGACTTGAGTTTATAATATTAATAATGCGTTGGATTTATTAATCCCTTGAGTTTATAATATTAATCCCATGAGTTTATTAATCCTTTGGGTTTATAATATTAATCATGTGGGCTTATTAATCTAAGGGTGGTTGAACGATGGTCAAGCATGGTCTAATGTCACATTATGACAAAGATTGAATCAATATGGAAATCAAACATGGTAAAGCATGGCCAAACATGTTTATTTAAGGATTTATAATATTTATCTTAGCATTTATATACCTTAGGTTGAATTTTCTTCCCTAGGGTTTATAATCCATTGGGTTTTTCGTATTATTTCCTTGTGTTTATTATTCCCTTTTATTTAAAATATCAATCATTATTGTAATACCCCTATGTATTCATGTAAATATTATTTAACTACAATGAACTAGTTTTAGTAATGGCAAGAAATCCATAGTCGACTCTTGGGAGTAACTATGATGATTTAATAAATAGATTTGATAATAAAAAAATTAAACACTAGAGGATTTACTTGGAAAAGAACTTGTCAATTAATGAGATGACTACTCCAATCTGGAATCTAATGTATATGGATAGAACACAACAAAACTTCCCTTATTTATTCCTAAAAATACCTAAAAGTAAATTAATGTGATTTGATTAGATTGGGAGAGAAAAATATAATAAATAACTAAGTGTGGAGGAAACAAAACTTAGAATTGGTGAATAAATCACAGTAGGGGAAAATGCGAGATTTAACAAAAAGATCACTTTTCCTAAAAATACAAAAATCCTAGGCTATGAGGTTGGCATACCCTAGAAAACGCGGTGTCGCTAAGGAAAGTCTATGACGGAAGCAAGTCATAAAATACCTTGACCAAGAATCACAAAGGGGTTGTTGATTATGGGGAAGGATCTTAGCTCGAGAGAGAACCAGAGGTGACGGTTCATTGTTGGGTGGAAATTTGTTCTTTCCAAGTCGATCTAGTTGCTTATGGTAAGAATTTTTGGTTTAAGGGTATTTTATTTTATGTATAAATTAGACTTTAGTAGTTAATTTAATGGAAATGTTATTTTGTTTCATTTTAGCTGTGAATATTGTTAATATGAAGTCATAAATGTACACTGTAAGGACTGTGATTTTATTAATCTATGCAAGTTGCTTCAATATTCAGATTATCTTTTAAGATATAAGATTGTAGATGTTTATGCAGTCTGTTTATCTCGAAACATTAGAATTTCATATAAAAATTATGGTTATGTAAAGCTTGGAGTAACTAAGTTATGCGGATAGAGTAGTAGAAACATGATTAGATGGATTGATAATTCAACACTCATAATCAATAAAATTGAGTATTCTCTCCAAGGAATTAATACTAAGTGGTAGAAATGTTTGGCTATGTGAAGAGATTTTTGAGGGAAACGTTAAATCTTCACCGCATAGATATATATTTCTCAATAGTTGTCAAGTGTTAACAACAAAGTATACCTTACCTGTACAGTAACCCATAATGAGGATCAATAGGCAGGTAACGTGATGAGTCTAGACCAAGGGGGTAGTAATTTGTTTACTACCTAAGAAAATGCATAGAGTAACACGACCAGAACTAAATCGTATTGAAAAGAAAATATAGTTATGGTGGGTTTTAGTTAAGGCTGGGTTATAAATTATATTTTAGGAAGGTGTTCTTTATCGCTAGTCAGAGGTGATAGGATGAAATATAGGAATATGTTAAAAAAGAAAACCAGAAATCTTACATGAGGAGACTCCACCCATTTTCCAGTCATACAGAAAGAACAGATAACCAACATAACATATAAATAGAACTGCATGACAAATTATTTTATATAAGAATCGGATAATGAAACAAAAACTTAAGTCACTTTTTTCATTTATATCAGCTTTGGATCATACTAGTTAGCACCAGTTTGTACAAAAGTAGACCGATTCAATGATGTGTAGGAAGATATACAAAGGAAATGTTATGGTTAATTTAAACTCTATACTCCATAATTAACTGGTGCAAATTCTAAAATCAAAATAAAGGCATATTTCTGCATTACGATAAATTGAAATGCCATCTACCAATTTTAGAAATGTATTCACTGTAAATAGCAGTAAATAGCATGAATTCTATGGAATCAAAATTAGGAAAAATATGAATTGACTTTTAGAATAAATAGTGCTATTACTTGGAGTCAAATGACAAGAATTTTACTAAGTTAACAAATGAGTATATACATTTCAACCAGACACCCCGAAATAAAAACAAATCTTCATGAGCACACTATGTGAGTTAAGGGAAACCATGCTACTTTAAATAGTGAGCAACATAGTAATACAATATATTGTAGGTAAGTCATCTTTAGTGAATATAAATGCAAATAGGGGCGTAACCCTCAAAGTACAAGTGTGCAGGTCCACGCATTGGGACAACATGCTACCTAACTAATTCAATAGGCCAAAATTTACGGCCATCATAATGGAATCCCCATGATTCAAGAAGAACCCAAAAATAAAGTACTAGGATGTTCCTTCATGGAGGTAGGGGGTGCAACCAACCTGGAATAGCATATTGTATTGTTAGAAGGTGAAGCCAACCCTTTGACGAAAAGTGAGGGGGGAATGCAAAGTGGGAGCCTAGATTTTATACCTGCGAGCAAGAAGTATGTTACAGAGATGATAAACAATAAGAATGAAAGTCAATATAAATAATAGACACTGGGAAAAATTATGTGATCATTTCCTTGTAATAAAATTAATTAGAATTATTGGGTTACCTGTGTTGAGAGTTGAGCTAGACCATGCCTGAAAGTACCTGCAAAGAAAAAGCGTGATTAGTTCGAAACTCAAGAATGGTCATGACTCAAATCTGGGAAAAATCTTGCCTATTACAAATAACTAAAATGAAGCAAACATCTGTAGAAAATTGGAAGGCTAAACAAACTTACTACCATGTTGAACTTGTGGAGGCAATTTGGAAACCTTCCTCACGGGCACGTTGTTCATAAAAGAGAAATGTTAGTTCATGGAAGAGCTAAAAAGAGTTCACAAATTCAACATGGGTATTAAAAGATGCCACTAGAAGAAATATCCGGTACTCACCTAGTGCTTTATGTGCTGAGCGAAGATAGGAATACTGGTGCAACATCTAGCGACCGAGTCGTTTACTACTATACCTATTGACACTACCACAGTGAGGGTAACCATATAAAAAAGAAAACGACAGGAAATTACCATGATGAGTCAAATAAAAAGAAAAAGGGATACCAGGGTATACACAAAACATCGACAATAACACTCAAAAGAATGTTGACATAGGAAATTCCCAATCTTGGGCTACACTGCAACCTCTGCAATAATTTAAACAACATTTTATGAAGGGAGAGTGTCATAGAATCCATAGCTATAATTATTACTGGTTAATCTAAATAATTCATTAAAAGGAAATTTGCCTGGAGATAAGAAGCTCCTCTGGTGTACGAGAAATAAATACCTCTGGGGTTCAGATGTAGAACTATTTTAATTGGCCTTTAGAAATAAAGTGATGGCGATAAATAGAAATGTAAACTCAATAGACCCGACGACCCTAGGAAACTCGGCACCTACATCAGAACCTGGAAAACCTCCTCCATGAGAACCCTACCTACCTTGAAACTAGGCAGCCACAAATCAAACTCGCTCATCTAAGAGCAGGACAAGAAAAAGGAAGTGGCTAAGAACATTAGGTCAAGTTATATGGAAAAGGATTAGGGGTTAAGAGGGTGAGAATGACCACCATTGGATCACCTCGAGTGATCCTCATCATTGAAAAGTACCCAAGACCAAGCCCATCCCTACTCCATGTGATTTTCAGGTGGCCGAGTGTACGTGGTAGGGAGGGATTTTCTCCACATTCACCCAGGAATTCTCCCTTATACATTTTATGGAGCAACATGTGAATAACCATTAAAAATTATGGTATTAATGGAGAAGCTATGAAGTTAATAAAGTTAAATGAGCCTGGTGTTGCAATGGGTGTATACTCCATATAAAATATATTAAATAATATAAAACAGTGAGATATGTGACTAGGTAATATGCGCCATACCCAATACTCCAATAATGTCAAAACAAATAAATGTGTAAGGTTTGGATACATTTATTCATATGTGGTTGGTTGGATATAGGTATAGATACAACATACCTCTAAGGTAAGGAGTTACATAGATCCATCGATATATAAATATGTTGTTTAGATATAGGTTATATGTGAAATCATGCATAGTTTAGCCGAGAGGGTAGGCTTGGAAAGCTTGAAATTATTAAATGAATTGTAATCTAACCAATGGGCACCTGTAGAGAAGGCGATACCAAATTAGGTTGAGTGTTTATGAAATGTTTGACATCTAGATAAATAACCATATAAACCAAGGGGCTATCAACAAAGTGAAATTTGAAATGTATATGTATGTATTTTTCCATATAAGAACATATAAGGGAAAAAAAAATGACTAATGGAGGTCTATAACAATGATGAACCATTGTCAATCATGGTAAACCATGATCATCGAAGGTCAATCTTCATTAGCCATGGTCAATCTTGGCCAACCATGGTCAACCATGTTGCGTGAAATCAATCATGGTAAAAATTGGTCTAATGTCACAGGGTGACAAACATTCTACCAATATAAAAATAAACCTTGGTTAACCATGGTCCAACGTCGCATTGTGACAAATATTGTGTCGATATGGGAATCAATAATGGAAAAACATGGTCTACCATCATCCTACATTGCATTGTAACAAGGATTGTCTCAATATGAAAATTAGCCAAGGTCAACCATGTTTATTTTAGGGCTTATAATATTTATATTGGGGTTTATATACCTTGGGTTTATGATATTTATCCTTTGCGTTTATATTATTCACTCGGGTTGGAAATCCCTTGGGTTTTTAGTATTTATCCTTTTGGTTTATTATTCCCTTAGGCTTTTAATGTTAATCCCATGGTTTTATAATCATGGTCAACCATGTTCTAATGTTACATTGTGACAAATATTTTTTTAATATGAAAATCAATCATTATCAACCATGGTCCAACATCACATTATGACAAAGAGTGTTTCCATATGAAAATCATCCATGGCCCAAAGTCATATTGTCAGAAAGAGTGTCTCAATATGAAAATTAACCATGGTCAACCATGTTTATTTTATGGTTTATAATATTTATCTTAGGGTTTATATAGCTTGGGTTTATAATATTTATCCCATCGGTTTATTATTATTCCCCTGGGTTTTAGTATTAAGCCCTTTGGTTTATTATTCCCTTTTGTTTATAATATCAATCCCTTGGATTTATTAATCTAAGGGTTCTTATTCCCAGGGTTTAGTATTACTCATAGGGTTTATAATATTATTCCTTAGATCTAATAAAATCCCCTTGATTTATAATCATGTTCAACCATGGTCCAATGTCACATACAAATATTTTCTCAATATGAAAATGAACAAGGGTCCAACATTGTACTGTGAGAAAGATTTTCTACATATGAAAATCAATAATGGTCGACCATGGTGCAATGTCACATTGTCATAGAGATTGTCTCAATATGAAAATCAACCATTGGATTTCAGAGATCTGTGGTTTGTGCTTTTTGAATCTTTGACCGGAGAATCCACAGTAAGAGAATTTTTACACCAACGTTTCAAATCCCAAATGGGATCCATCATCAGGGTTAAGAGAAAGATGATAAAAGAAGAGCAAGATGGAAGAAATAAATACTCATGAGGGAATGAATATTAAAGGAACAGCACAGGTCGGCATGAAAGATTTAAAATGAAACTTAAATTTAATTTTAATTTTTATAAATTAATATCATTTATTTAATATCTATAAAACATAATCTTTATATAACCTAAAATCTATATTAATATTAATATCTAAAAAAACTTAATAAATATATTAATATAATATCATAAATCCTAATATCTATATAACATTAATATTTATATAACCTAATGCCTATATAACTTAATATTTATAAAACTTAATCTCTATATAACTTAATATTTATATAACCTAAAATCTATATTAATATTAATATCTTATAAAACTTAATATATATAATAGTATTAATATCAATAAAACCTAATCTCTTTTCTAATATCTATATCAATATCTATATAAATTAATATTAATATAACCTAAATTCTATATTAAATTCTATATTAAAATCTAAACTATATTAAAACCTACATTAATGTCTAAATTATATTAAAATCCATGCTTGTAATTATATTAATAACTAGAGCTTTAATAGAATATATATAACCTAATAACAAAATTAATATTAAAATCAAAACTATGCTAATATCTATAATAATATTTATATTAATATGTAAACTAATATTAATATCTATATTAATAACTATCTTAATGCCTAAGCTAAATAATATCTAAAATAATTTCTATATAAAATAGTTTAGTATAGTTAAATATAAAACCTTATTATATTATAAATAATTAATATTTATAAATAATTAATCTAATAATTTATATATTAATTGATCAATATGTAGAAAATTAATATACTAAAGGGTTCTGATGGAAATAATACTACTAATGAAACAAAAAAGAACTGACTAATCATAATAGAAAAGGGAAAGGAAGGGAAAAACTGACCTGTTCGACAACTTACCTGGGGTTGGGTTGACGTTTCTTGATTTCACTGATCAGGGGAAGCCAGCTTCCGCTAATCTCCAAACCGCTGTCTCTGTTCAGATTACAAGGATGCTTCAAGATTTCGAGGGCTTCTCTGATTTTCCGTCTCTGATGCTGCTCTTCTCTCGCGATAATTGATGCGTTTTCTAAGCAGATGTGGTGTTTAGTCTTCGAGGAGTGCTCTGCCAAGGAGTGTCAGCGCCATGTTCTTTCAGTCTTGTCTGGCGGGAGTTGAACCCTGGTTGACCATGTCTGACTATGGTTTACAATATTTATCTTAGAGTTTATATATCTTGGTTTTATAGTATTAATCCCTTTGGTAAAATATTATTCCCTTAGGTTTTTAGTATTAATCCCTTTGGCTTATTATTCCCATGGGTTTATAAGATCAAACCCTTGGGTTTATTAATCTAAGGGTTCATATTCCATGGTCAACCATGTTCCAATGTCACATTGTGACAAAGATTGTCTCAATATGAAAATGAAGCATTGTCAACTGTGATCAACCATGGGCCAACATCTCTTTGTGACAAAGATTTTTTCAATATGAAAATCAACCATGGTCAACCAGGGTTCAATGTCGCATTGTGACAAAGATCATCTTAATATGAAAATTAACCATGGTACACCATGGTCAACCATATTTATTTGAGGGTTTATAATATTTATCTTAGGGTTTATATACCTTGGGTTTATAATATTTATCCCTTGGGTTTATAATCCCTTAGGTTTTTAGTGTTAATCCGTTTCGTTTATTTTTCCCTTGCCTTTATAATAGCAATCCTTGGGGTTTGTTAATCTAAGGGTTCTTATTCCGAGGGTTTAATATTATCCATAGGGTTTATAATATCAATTGTTGTGTTTAATATAAATCCCCTTGGTTTATAATCATGGTCAACCATGGTCCAACATCACAATGTGACAAATATTTTCTGAGTATGAAAAATAACCAGTGCCCAACATTGCATTGTGACAAAGATTTTCTGCATATGAAAATAAATCATGGTGCAACGTAATATTATCGCGAATATTGTCTCAATATGAAAATCAACCATGGTCAACTATGGTAATTCTAGGGTTTACAATATTTATCTTAGGGTTTATATACCTTGTGTTTATAATATTAATCCTTTGGGTGTAATATTAAATTTCCTTGGGTTTATAATCCCTTGGGTGTTTTAATTAATCCCCTGGGTTTATCATTCCCATGGGTTTATAATATCAACCCCTTAGGTTTGTTAATCTAAGTGTTCATATTCATAGGGTTAATATTCCTAGGGTTCAATCATGGTCAACCATGGTTCAATGTCACATTATGATAAATATTTTCTAAATATGAAAATCAATCATGGCCCAACATTTCATTGTGAGAAGGATTTTCTACATATGAAAACCAATCATGGTCAACCATGGTGTAACGTCGCATTGTCAGAAGAATTTTCTTAATAATAAAATCAACCATAGTCAGACATGGTCAACCATGATAATTCTAGGGTTTACAATATTTATCTGAGGGTTTATATACCTTGTGTTTATAGTATTAATACCTTGGGTGTCATGTTATTCCCTTGTGTTTTTAGTATTAATCCATTGGGTTTACTATTCCCATGGGTTTATAATATCAATCCCTTGGGTTTATTAATCTAAGGGTACATATTCCTAGGTTTCATATTCCATGGCAAACCATGTTCCAATTTGACATTGTGACAAAGATTGTCTCAACATGAAAATCAAACATTGTCAACCATGGTCCAACTCTGTATTGTGACAAATATTGTTTCAATATGAAAATCAACCATGGTTAAACGTTTTGTTTTAGAGTTTATAATATTTGTCTTAGGGTTCATATACCTTGGGTTTATAATATTTATACCTTGGGTTTAATATTATTCCCTTGGGTTTATAATCCCTTGGTTTTTTAGTAGTAATCCCTTTGGTTTATTATTCCCTTGGGTTTATTAATTTAAGGGTTCTTATTCCTAGGGTTTAATTTTATTCATAAGGTTTATAATATTAATTCTTGGCTCCAATATAATTCCCCTTGGTTTATAATGATGGTCAACCATGGTCCAACATCACATTGTAACAAAGATTTTCTTAATATGAAAACCAACCATGGTCGGACGTTGCATTGAGACAAATATTTTTTGCATATGAAAATCAATCATGGTCCACCCTGGTCAACCATGGTACGATGTCACAAATATAGTCTTAGTATGAAAATAAACTATGGTTAACCATGATAATTCTAGGGGTTTACAATATTTATCTTAAGGTTTGTATACCTTTGGTTTATAATATTATTCCTTGGGTTCAGTATAAATCTCCTGGATCTAATTAATTAATTAATTAACAATAGTTAATATAAATAAAAAAGGAATATTTCGCATTTTTTAATAAATAATAATAATAAATAAATTATTGTTAATTAAATAATTAATTAATATTATTAAAAATATAGTTTCAAGCGAGTTTAGCTCAAGCAGTAGAGGCACATATTGTGTTTCTAGCTGTGGTGGGTTCAAATCTCTGGAGACATGCTCTACTTGGTGAAAATTGTGAAAAAATCGTATAAACGAGTTCTACTAGGTAGTCCCTCAAGCTACAACCCTACCACTTGACACTACACAATGCGCAATTCTTGCCTCCCACAATAGCACACTATGCAGTTTCAATGCTATAATCTAGACCTTTGCCTCCAAAATTACGCAATTCAACCCTCCATCCTTGCCCCAGCTGCACATTGTGTAGTCTCTGAGCTCAAACCCATCTCTTGAGCTCTAAGCTGGGAAATTGTGCAATCACCATGTCTGCTCTTCCTTCCAGAACTGTACATTTGGCTAACACAGTGAAAAACCCCTCAGCTTGGCTCACTGAGCCCCAACACTACACAATCTTCCTACCTCGTCTAGCCTTAACTATGCATTCCGCAGTCTCAAGGCTCAAGATCCTCCTGTAACTATGCAAGCAATGAGTCTCTCCCTTAGCTTGTCACCTGGTTCTAACTTAGTCAATGGATCAACATGCGTCATCTTAGACTAGGGGTTTATCAGACTGATGTCATCTTTTCATTAGTGAATTATAGAAATAGGTACTATATCACACTATGACGGGATGATGAAGAAAGAGATAGAGAAGGGGACCATGTTAGAAGACATCTGTGTAGCTGGTTAGGCAAGTTGATCAATCAAGACAAAGCAGAGGGACACCAGTTTGTGATCACAACTCTAAGGCTTGATATCGTTGAAGACTCCTCACCTCTAAGCCATATGGAGGTGCAAAATGTGCATACTCAAGAAGATACATAGCAAGGAGAAGAAAGAATGCCTTGACATTGCCATGTCATCATGCATTCCATGTCAGCAGTGTCATGTCATGTCATGATTTGTCATATGACACATCATTATTGTGGATTATGTATTTATATGTTCAAAATGTAATGTAAAGAGGATGTCCAAGATTCATTTATGTGATATGAAAAGTCATGAAGGAAGTCAGAAGGTCATAGAGAATTCAAACAATGATGAGGGTAGCCGAAGAGTCACAAGGGAGCTGAAGGGTCTCCCCATCTATTATATATAGACCCTCATGGTACAAGAAAAGTAATTTTCACCTTGGATCCTACCACAAGGCATTAGAGAGACAAGCTAGTTATTTTGGGGAGAAAGTAGTGCCTCCAATGCTCCTCTATTGGAGCTAGTGGTGTTTGATCTATACATGTGTCTTGGGACTTTTACTTAATATATGAATCCTGATGGGTAGAACATTCTTCATGCATGGATTATAAATATTTGTAATACTATTCTGTGAATTTTTATGATTCATGTTTTCTTTAACAATTATTAAAGTAGTTGAACTATTTTGGTTATTTTAGTGCTTATCGTATTGAGAATGTGTTGTATTGGTTTCAATGATCATCACATATTTGTGGAATATTCCATTGGATGTTAGATGAACCCTTTCTATTCATGTGTGTCTCTATTGGGATGGTGCTATTACCTCTCTCTTAGAGTCTAAATTTATCCTTCCCTCCATAGTAGAAGAACCTCAACACACCTACACCCTAATAGTCACCATAGACACTTACTTTCTTTTCAAAGGTATCACCCTAATAGTCACCATAGACACTTACTTTCTTTTCAAAGGTATATTTGTGCTTCTCTCTCTTGCCTATAGTTAGAGCCAATGCAAATATTTAAGAATACATGGAAACGAGGTCGATAATACATATGGGGCTCCTATTCCAAACAATGTGAGGTCTATTTGGGACTTCACATTAGGCAGACCCCCTTAGTTGATGGATGTCCAGCACTGTCAACAAATGGTGCTAGAAGGAGGGCTAGATGACAGGCTCTTCTCGTTGAGTCTACTTTGAATCTATTATTCAAATTTTTTCTTCCCCAAATCATAATCCATAGATTATTTTTTGAAGAGATTAATCATACCATCCTTGTGGAAGTTTTCCATAACCTGCCCCTAGTTAAGTTTGATGGCGAGGGTGAATTAACTCTTCATGAACATCTCTTTCAAGCTGTCTATATTTTATTTTCTAATAGAATGCATTGTAATGATGTCATGGATAGATTTAGTAGCCTCACATTTGAAGGTCGTGTTAAGAGATGGTGTCATATATTACCTACTACTTTTATCCATTCATTCAACGAGCTTGCGAAGGAGCTTCATAAATAATTTGATAGGTATTATTATTGGTATGTTCTTAAAATAATTAATCAACTAATAATGAAACATAATAAGCCAATTGAGGATTTATATGATCTTTAACTTCACCATTGGAATTTTTGGGAGATTAAATGGATTGAAATTTCTTTAAGAAAAAGTTTAACAATTTGGTTCACATCTCTTTGCACGATAAATATGAACCCCCTCATGTTTCTACTTCTCCAAATTTTTTAAATCATGAAGCACCTACAATTTAATAGGAGGAACCTACTAATTTTATTCCTTACCTCCTCCCTTTTTAGTACCAATGTGGGTGGCTCCTTGCAATGGAAATAAAGGTGGGAACTCCACAAGTCAAATTCCTAATCCATCTATTCACCCTCCTTTTGCTTCTCATGATTTAGATCTAATGAAAGAAACCTCGGAGTGGCTCATGGAGCCTATGGTGAACGCTAATCCTTTCATTCCTCAAGATAACGTTGGCATTCCTAACATAAATCTTGAATTGGGTTCCATTTAAAGTGTTACTTCTCAACAGGAATCTATCATCCTCTTTCAACTACATGTCATGACTCTATGTATCATGATCCGCGTGATCAATCTACTCCATGAACTAGCCCTTCATGCTCTCCTGATTTTCGAGTAGCTCGTTCAAATTGTGATCAGATGCAAGGTAGTCACATTACCCTGGTAGAGGAGTAGGAAAGTGAAGAGACCTTTGATCTCTCTTCCCTTTTTCAAAGTCCCTAATGTCAAGATGATGCACTTCCATTCTTGGTATTGAATCAAATGCAACCAATTCTTCTGAATGATCTGTAACATTGCGTAGAAATCATTTTGATCATGACGACTCTATATATGTTTGTGATTAAAAATTCCTAAGTTCACTAACTGATATTTTAGTTTCACAAGAATATTATCTTTTTAAAGTTCTAGATCTTAAATCTGTTTTAATCAAAGAAGATTCGCTTATGAGTGGTTCTTCCTCTTTACCTCCCTATCCTTTGTGCTCTACTCTTTATAATGCGTTAACTTGCAATGGATATTTTAAATAATCTTCAATTTTGTTATCTCATGAGCTCAATATTGAAACAACACAGGATAGTAAGAATATCCATGAAGAATTAGAAAGCGATGAAAGTAGGAAGCACCCATTCCATCCCTTATCATCTCTTGTTTTGTATGGCGGAAACTCCTTGAATCAATATGATCATGAGACTTTTTTTATTCATACGTCCTCAGATTTATGATCAGAGGAACATGACTATTGAGTAATTTGTTTGTTAAAGTTGAAAAATATAATCAAACAAGTGATGTAGATAGCTTCCATCTAGGTAATGGTGATCCTGTAAACTTAATCGATAATCGTGGTCGAAATGAAATTTGCGATCTGACTCAGTTTATAAAATTTTCTAATATGTCTTTCCAAATTTCTAGAACATTTCAGGAAGTTGAGGCACTTCAACTCTCATTGATGGTTATATCAGGTTCTTTCAATCGTGGTAAAATTCCTAAACCATGTCAGATCTGGATTTTCTTGCACAATTATTTCATTCATATTGTTTCACTAGATGCAAACTTGTTCTTGATGTATTTTGGAAATACTCATTACAATTTTCCTATTTCTTGAGATTGGGTTCTGATCATACTGTCATATTAAATTCATCCTCATGCAAATCTCTTGTAGAAAATGTGGGTTTGGAATGTAAATCTCTCATAGAATCATGGAATTGAAAAGTTGATCATTTCAAAGACAATCTTTAGTTGAATGCCTATTGGATTCATTTCTTAATAGTTAGCTCCTATTTTCTTTTAAAAATATTATATTGCTAATATTTCCCTTCATCACACCTGAAATCCTCTTGAGTGATAATGAATGCATGAGTTATTGCATGAATCAAATTCTTCTCTATTCGCTATGTCCGAACTAGTCTCATGTTTTTGGTGTGCTGGAATTTCTTTTAAATTCTTTCGATGATTATGATTATTCTACCTTTTGTCACCAGTTAGAGGAAAATGGTTTTTTATATCCATCATGCGAGGATGGTCATTCATTTATTCGATGCATTCATAAGATGTTCAAATTAATCCATCTTTGAAACGAGAATCTCATCCCATAAATATTCGATCTCATCATAAAATTAAATATCATTCGCTTTATCATTTTTCCATAATTATATTTGATGATAGTTGTTTCACATCGATTAATATTTACAGTTTATCTCACCATTTAGATACTTTTCAAGCATTTGAGGCACTTCAGCCTTTGTTGATGATTATGTGAGTTCCACACTATCTTGACAAGTATTTTGAATATGATTAGATCCATTTTCACTTGCAAGATTATAATCCTAACCCGTCGCTTTTAATTGAAAATTCAACTTTTCAAAAATTTCAAAATTCTCAGAAGGACATTTCTAAGTTCCATGACCTAATAATTGAATGGTTGGACCAATCTTACATGGAAAGCTCTATCACAAATAACAAGTTTCCATATTTCCTCATGCTTACTAAGGAATATATTCATTATCAATAAA
This sequence comes from Pinus tabuliformis, assembly GCA_031772625.1. Lineage (NCBI taxonomy): Eukaryota > Viridiplantae > Streptophyta > Pinopsida > Pinales > Pinaceae > Pinus > Pinus tabuliformis. The sequence continues at coordinate 180,796,912 of CM062820.1, forward strand.
TGTTCTCAAGAACATTCCAATGTTTGTTTAACTATGGTCATCGTTGAAAAAATAACAATGAAAACTGGTTAGAAGTAGTGGTTTTGACACATATTTATGCCCACAGGAAAGACCTTCCATTTATTGTGCAAGTTATTCGGGATCTTATATTTTCTATTTCACATCACCCTATTTATTTTTTAATCGATTGTATCGTTTTGATTGGAGTTTGAGGAAAACTATGTTGGCTTCATTAAAAATTTCAATATACATGACCCCAACCTTTTAGTTGTTAGGTTAGGAGTAGGATTAGCTATATTCTAGTTTCCCCTCTCTTGCACTCATTTTTTACTTGTTCTCTTTACTATTTCTTGTCCTTTCTTACTTATGTCTTGCATCATGTTTCGTTTAGCCTCCTTTTGTTTGTAATTTGGTTTTTCTTTCTATTTGTGTCATTTATTTTCATTTTTCTCTATTGATAATACTTTGCATGAAGGGTGTACTATTCAAGCTCAAAAGAAAATGTGGAAAAATAGAAAAGCACTTTGTGACACTACAACATATGGCTAACTCATTGTCCTCCTTATTTGTGTTCGTTACATCTTTTGTTCGATGAAGTTCAGACAGAAAATATGATCCATCCATAAGGAGAGTTTTGTGTCAAACCATGATACATGTGTCTATTTTGTAACACCCTCCTCCAAGATCCACCCAAGTAACCATTCCAACTGGGGTAAACATGAGACGGGAGGCTACTATGATCAAATTCGACCTCCCATATGACCTTAAGGAAGTGGAATCGATGGAACATCACACACAGTCATCCAACATCATCCACAGAACCTTCAGGAGACAAGTCAAACACTAAGACAACCTATCCCTATATCCTATTGTTGTTTTAACCAACTTAGGCCAAAGTAATGCTCCCCAGACACTTCCAAGGCAAGTTATAATGCTCTCCAAACACTTCCTAGATGATTTATAATGCTTCCCAAACACTTCCCAGGTGAGTCAGTCACTAGGCTAATGCTCTGTTTTGCTAGCATTCTGGTATTTTAGCTATCTTTTTCGATCCAGATCCCAGGACACTGCCCATAATGGAATGATAACTTAAAATTAGTAAGAATACAAGGAAAGAGGGATGCAAAAGAAATAAGTTGAACAATACCATAACCAGACCCCTACTAGCCATGATAAGAATTTCGTCAAACATATCATCAACATGTAACCTACAGGTGTGAACAACAGAATTAAGTGTAGGGATCTCATGCTTACTGAGGAATCATTCACTACCTTATCATTTATTAGGAGATAGATACATTATCCTTTCATAAACAAATAAAAACCTTCTGAGAGACATACACAGTTGCAGCCACAACATATACATATAACCAACATAATAGGAACAAAAATACCATAAACATATCAGTAATCAAAATCCATATATACATCAATACATTTTCACATGAAAATCAATGGAATGAATTTCTTGTCAATAAATGAGATGAACCAACTAGGGACGGGACTACCACATTCCACCCGACCGTAGAATGGTTGAGCCAAATTTCTCTTCAATCATTCACCCCCATGCCATATTCCAAGCATGGATGTGGGATCTCTTAGAACACATCAATCAAAACTCATCCAGGTCTTCCAGATGCCATCAAACTCAACCCATCAAACAGTGATTCAACCTCACAGTTGGACGTCACAAAATGATCATCAGATCAGTCTTTATCCCAACCATCAAGGGCTCAAGAGTGTTTGTCCAACCAAGGCTCCAAGACTAGTAACTCAAACAACAATTTTTACCGGGCACAAGAGATTTTGTCCAACCAAGGCTCTCGGACTAGTTACTCAACCCAAAAAGGGCTCCAGAGTGTTTTTCCAACCAAGACTACAGGACTAGTAAGTCAACCCAAGCTGATACAGGGCTCGAGAGCATTTTTTCAACCAAGGCTCTAGGACTAGTAACTCAACCCAAGGTAAGGAAACATGAGAACCAACGAAAAAAGAAACAATGAAAGTAACCCACAATCATCATGGCTGACTAGGAAATGGAAAGGGTAGGCAACCAACTTTAAATCCAGGCAATCCTCCATGCCAAATATAGATCACGACCAAAATCCACATGCATATGCCATGCATTTCAAAACTAGTGAACAAATCACACATGCAACTTAGTACCTGTAAAGAAATCGGATGCAGATGCTAATCTTGATGCCTTCTTGCACCTTCCATATCTTCCTTTGACTTATTTCTCTAAGAATCCATGTATGCCACACCCTCCAAGAGTGGTCCAAGAAAACTCTAAGCATCCAAGGGTATGACGGAGAGAATAATGTGAGAGAGCTCCAACATTGAACTGACGAAAGTCTACACTAACCTAGCTTACCCACTGATCCTCAAAAGCATTTTTATGGATGAGGCCTCTATTATCTTCATTTTCAATTATTTTCCTTTGTTTTTCTCCTCACACGCAAGATGTGACCTTTCACCTTTGTTTTCTCCTAATTTCCATTATTTTCATAAATAAAATGCCAATTAATGCCTCATGCCTTTCCAAAGTCTTAGCCATTTCCTATGCTAATTTCCTTAGCCATAAAAAACCAAATGAACACCTACTAGGATCTTTTTCCCAACATTTATCTTGGAATACATGTCCCATGATCCATGGTCTTATATATATTTTTACATGAATTTTCATCGTGGTTGTTAGAAAACCCTCTGCCTTGGGGGAGCACCGTCCTCGTTGTTCAATGACACCTATAATGACCAAGACTGCTGAAAACAAAACATACTACCCATGGAGCTTTATAACATATCTCGTTGTAGTATTTACAATGAAAGACCTCCTCAAAAGAAAAACATCATGATAACATGATAACATATCGCATAGTGGGGCTTTATAACACAACTCATTATAGCATTTACAATAACCACATATACACATATGCACATTTTCTCAACTAGTAAATAAAAGGATATGCTGCCTATATCAATCAACAAGTGTATCCAAAGGATCATGCCTCCACCCTAAAATTAATCCCAGGATTCCCCTCCTTCCCAAGAAGTTTATAATCCACTCCAAAGTCAAATTTGCATCTAGTGTCTAGCACTACAATCATGCACCATTTGTATTCTTAGTGAACAATTACCGACTCATTATTTCAGGGCACGTTGCCAATGTGCATCCTTCCCTTCTCTATTACACACTCACTCAGGAATATGGTCACCCCTTCCATGCAGTCACTCACCTTTCAAGTCCTGTTGGCACCACCATTTGAGGAAGTCCATCCCTTGGCAAGGCTTCCTCGCTTCGAAAGATACAAAATCGAGGCATATCCCTACCTTAAAACCATCATACCAGTCATAGCATGCTCATGGAAATCAATGGACACTATTGGGTACTAATTTCCCACAATGGCCATACTCCAGAAGTATTCTATCTACATATTGTTGCATTTTCAAATTCCTTTTGTTGTTGCTAGAAATTCTTGTAGTCGATTTCAACCACCCAATTTGAGCATTTTCGTTCTTCCTGTACCAACCACATAACTTTCATTAGATTTAGAATAAATTGAAATAACTTCAAATCATACCTCATTCAGCTCATCAATAAGGTACACTTGTAATCCTATTCCCTTACTATCACAACAAGTTAAACTAGCATATTTGACCAAATCAATATGTATAGAAATATCACATTATGTTAGCTCAAAACATAACCATCATAGATCAAAATCATAAATCACATGTAATCATCATAAACTAGAATAATATATCACATGCATAACAAAGCTGAAATACAATATCGATACTCGTCTTTCATCGATCCTTACCTTTTCCTTTGTTCTTTATAAAACATACTGGATTGATTGCCACACCTCACAACACTCAATGCCTTCTCCTCAACCATGTGCACATACACATAGTGTAAATCCCACTCATAAAACCACATGTCATACCACACCATGCAATACATGCATTCACACCTAACATACAACACATACATCTACACTCAGTGTACAACACAACATAATACACACTCATATGTCTGGTGTATGACATGACACAACATGTATCCATACACATTTTACATCAGAAGAAATACATTCTGCACACAACATGAGACATCTTAAAATCCATACACATACACCCAATATACAACACAACTCATACATGTACTACATAGAGTACAACCCAATAAGTACGCATGTCACGATACCACAACTACACAATACACATACATAGTACTACATGAACACAACACAACATTTATGACATGCACACAATACAACATGTGCACGAGTACCATATGTATAACATGTACATAGCACCACCTGTACACCACACCACCTGCACAACGTGTGCACAACATACACTATACACGGTGCCACCTGCATAATGTCTACACAACACGACATGTACACTACACCACTTGTACAATGTGTACACAATACCACATGTACATATTACCACATTCAAGACATGTACATGACACCACATGTACACAGTCCCACATGCATGACATGTACACAACACCACCTACACACAGTGTCACTTGTACAACATGTACACAGCACCACATGCACAGATCACCACTTGCACAATCATGCACACCACACGATGTGTACATAGTATGAATGTACAACATGCACTCAACATGACTTGTATATAGCACTGCATATCCAACATGTACATAACATCGTATGTACATAGCATTGCATATCCAACATGCGCAGAGCACCATATGCACACAATATTGCATATATATCATGCACATAGTACAATATGTACACAACATTGAAAATACAGCCTGTTCATAGCACCATCTATACCCAACACTGCATACGTAACATTCATACAACAGTTTATGTACTAACACCTGTTACAAAATATTGCATAAACAACATGTACACACACTACATATGCACAATATTGCATGTGCACAATCATCACAGATGAAAAAGGTACAACATATACAACATATGCATAACAGTAATACCAAACATCCAAAACCACCCTATCATTACCAAGAAACCTTACTTCCAGTGTTTTATCCATGCTTATCCTAACATGCCGCAGACCACCCTACTTCCACTTCGCTGATGTATCCTTCCACATTACCTATCATAAGATAAACATAATACAATCATCTAATATCAATTCATAACCACATGATACTAACCTAATATATTTTTCGTGACTACTCTTCCCACTTGATTCCTCATAGCTAGTGACTTCTTCATGTCATTCACATGTATAAGAAATCATCCCTCCACAAGAACGATCCCTGATAACCCTGTCAGATAGCAACATAGATACATACATGAATACATATAGAAACATCAAAATAAGCGCGATCATAAAATAATTACCAGATAGCATAAGGTCTAGGTTAAGAGAACTTCCTTATTTGTGCACAACATGCACAACATTGGGAATCACAATTCCCAACATAGCCAAGGCATCTGACGCCTCAAATCCATTTAATTTACCTTTCTTGGTTACCTCTCTCGTGACTCCTCTTCCATTGTCCATTTACACCAAGGGACCCAACCAGTCCAACTAGTTGTCATAGACATACCCTCCACTGTGCTTACTCATACACTGAGCTTCATCAGTGCCTTACATTACTTGTTGGGTACCACACATCCCTCCTCAAGCTCCATCAACTTTCCTCTTTCCCAACTAATTCCCCAAACTCAAAACATAAAAGGAAATGCCAAGAAATAAACAAGAATAAGACCATGAAAACAAATAACAACACGATGCTGCAAAAAAGTGGTAAGGCCTTGCACGAGACATAAACAAAGCCACAAATCAAGCTCAACAAATCATAAAAGACCAAAAGCACAAGACTAGCGAAAAACACCATGACTTAATCGCCATGGTTCGCAAGAAAAGCTCACCCTAAGCCTTCTTCAAGATTCATGGCAATCTCTCTTTCCATGCAATCCCCTACATCATACCACCATAAAAACATAAATTTCAGTGTATAAATAAACATAACAATACACTTGTTACCTTACCTTGTTTTTCCCAGCACATTGCATGCAACTGAACACATCCACGTCATCTATCAAGGGACTCCAATTCCCTTAACATATCTACCTGTATCTAGAAACTAGTTGATGTACCTGTCAAATACATGTCCATGCATATAACACATATCCACATAATTTGAAATGAGATTAAGGTTAATAAGACTTCATGCACACAAAGCACTCACTCACTTGGAATTAGGGTTTCAAACATAGCCAGAGGAATTCTTGCCCAATTCCTTCCTTTTACCTTTTTATCTTGTTGCAATCAAGACTTACTATGCGCTGTCACATCACCAAATTGGTAGTTATATAAACACATCAAGTGTTACCTTTTGAGGCTAGTATCTAACATGTTACCCTACAACTTCTAACACATGTTAGCAACATGTTCCAAATATCAAGACAATCATATCTATCAATTTGAAATCAACCTTTACTAAGACTAACAATCATGTCATTATTTGTAGTCAACTCATATTCCTTAGACACAATACTACAACTGTCACCTACTATACTCAAGTACAGATCAATCCTCTCAACACATACATGTTAGTACAATCCTCTTAAACAAGATCATTTCGGCAAGAAACCTTATGAACACATAATCATATTATGAAATTCATCAAACATTCAACCAACTTGCAAACGTACCATGATAAATAAATAAACTAGAAGACATAATAGACACCAAACACTTAAACACCAAATAGATGACATAATCAAACATTCAATCCCTAAATAGATGACATAAGAAAGCTTGTACCTTAATGTATCTTAAGGGAGGCTATTTCATCTGCACAATCAATCTACCTAGCATGATATAACTTCACAACACATCATCTCAAACATAAATAAGATCATGATATCCACAATAGTAACTAATTAACATGTTCACATCATAAGCTCATAAAAAATTTTCATTCATACATAATAGTCATATATGAAAAGTCAATCTAGATTAGTACAAAACCATATTACAAATATGTCGGCTCATACCAGAATATTGTAACCATAACCATCTGCATAGGCCAATGCAACTTAGTATGATACATATAACATCAATATCTTAATGTAATAACCCTAATCATCAAGTTATATAACAACAATTAGTTAACACATAACATGCTCATCAACAACGTATGAGATAATCATCAAGCTAACTATCATATAACAACAACAAGTTAGCCTATAGCATACTCATCAAAAACATATAACATGATCATCAAGTTATCTAACATAAGACAAAAATATCAATGCATACAACTACAGGTTACTATCATTCATGACACATGTGCATGTGACTATACTAATCAACAATCATATATCATGAATGTAACCATAACATCAAAAGACATGCACATAAACCTAATGTATATAACAATCCTTGACTTACATATATGCATTTAAAAAATACAATACATGTATGACAATCTTCTCTTACCCCAAATTCCAATGTTGCAACCTCATTATGAGGATATGCATTTCTTGTTCTATCCCAGCCAACACATTAGCATCATAATAACCAATATCATCATGATGAGCTAAATTTCATATAATGAATTCACAAGGCATGTTTTCCTACTATTCGTACATAACTATAACCAAGACCATACATGCATAAAAACTGCATAATCAACCATTCACACATTAAGACATACTCCATGACAACATCTTCAATATCCACATGGCTACATCACTACAACCATGATCAACAACATGCAAGAGAAACAAGCACATGGACTACAACACAAGAGACACACATGCAACCGACATGAATGCATGAAAAACACACAGCGCAAGGAGAGTGCAACCATGTTCTGGTACCACTCTATAACACCCTCCTCCCACATCCACTAAAGTGACCATGCCAACTAGGGTAAACATGACACAAGAGGCTACTATGATCAGATTTTACCTCCTAGGTGACCTTAAGGAAGTGGAATCGACGAAACATCACACGCAGTCATCCAACATCATCCATAAAACCTTTAGGAGACAAGTCAGCCACTCAGACAGCCTATCCCTGGGTCCTACTTTTCCTTTAACCAACATAGGCCAGAGTAACGCTCGCCAGACACTGCCAAGGAGAGTTATAAAACTCCCTAGACACTACCTATGCAAGTTATAAAGCTTTCCATACATTGCCCAAGAGGGTTAGTCTCTAGGCTAACACTTTGTTTTGATAGGATTCTGGGATTTGAGCCACCCTTTTTGGCCAAGAGCCCGGGACATTGCCCAAAATGGAATGATCAATTAAAATTGGTGAGAATACAAGGAAACAAGGATGAACAATAAATAAGTTTAACAGGACCATAACCCGACCCCTACTAGCCATGACAGGAATTTCATCAAACATATCATCAAGATGTAACCTATTGGCGTAAACAACAGAATTAAGTGTAGGGATCTCATACTTATCTGAGGAATTGACATGAACCATTGTTTCCTCATGTTATCCATTTCCTTATCATTTATTCAGACATAGATACATTATCCTTTCATAAACAAATAAGAACCTTCTGAGAGCCATACATAGTTGCAGCCACAACATATACATATAACCAGCATAATGGGAACACAAATAACATAAACATATCAACCATCAAAATCCATATATACATCAGTACATTTGGACATGAAAATAAATGGAATGAATTTCTCATTAATAAATGTAGTGAACCAACCAAGGATGGGACTACCATGTTCCACCTAACCATATAATGGATGAGCCAAATATCTCTTCAGCCATTAACCCTCATACCATATTCCAAGCACAAATGTAGGATGATGGGATCCCTTAGAACACATCAATCAAAACTGGTTTGGGGCTTTGAGAGGCCATCCAATTGAACCCATCAAATAGTGATTCCACCTCACGGTCAGACATCAAGAAACCATCATGAGATCAGTCTCTATAATAGCCATCTAGGGGTCCAAAGTGTTTGTCCAACAAAGGCTCCAGGACTAGTAACTCAACCCACAACTTTTACTCAGCTCCGGAGCATTTGTCCAACCAAGGCTCCAAGACTAGTAACTCAACCCACCAAGGGATCCAGAGCATTTTTCCAACCAAAGCTATGGGACTAGTAACTCAACCCAAACTAATACAGTGCTCTAGAGCATTTGTCCAACCAAGGCTCTAAGACTAGTAGCTCAGCCCAAGATAACGAAACTTGAAAACCAACCAAAAACAAAACAATGAAAGTAACCCACAATAACCATGGCTAACCAGGAAATGGAAAGGCTAGGAAACCCACTATTTATCCAGGATATCCTCTATGCCAAATATATATCATGACCAAAATCCACATGCATATGCCATCTATGCCAAAACTAGTGAAGAAATCACACATGCAACTCAGTACCTAAAAAAAAATCTAGTGTAGCTACTAATCCTATTGCCTTCTTACACCTTCCAGATCTTCCTTTGCCTTCCTACTCCAAGAATCCAAGTACGCCACACCATCCAAGGGTTCCAAGAAAATTCTAAGTGTGCAAGGGTATGAGAGAGAGAGAATAATGAGAGCGAGCTCCAACACTAAACTGAAAACAGGTTACACTGGTCAAGCTTGCCAACTGATCCTCAAAAGCCTTTTTATGGATGAGGCCTTTATTTTCTTCATTTTCCATTATTTTCCTTCATTTCCCTCCTCATATGTAATAGGTCACCTTTCACCTTCCTTTTCTCCTAATTTCCACTATTTTCATAAATAAAATGCCAATTAATGTGTCATGCATTTCCAAAGCCTTAGCGATTTCCTTTGCCAATTTCCTTAGCCATAAACAACCAAATGAACACCCCCTAGGATGTTTGGCTTGACATTCATCTAATGGAATACATTGCAAGGATGTCATGGCTACATTTCTCACCCTCATATTTGAGAGTCGTGTTAAGAGATGGTGTCATACATTACCTATTTCTTTTATCCATTCATTCAAACATCTTGTGAAGGAGATTCATAAAGAATTTCATATGTATTATTATTGGTTGTGCTTAAAATAATTAATCAACTAATAATGAAAACCAATGAATCAATTGATGATTTTTTTTATTGTTTCCTTCAACTTTGTTATGAATTTATGGGAGAAGACATGGATTGGGATTTCTTTAAACAAAAGGTTTAAGCATTTGGTTCACATATCTTTGCATGGTGAATATGAACCTCCTAATGTTTATACTTCCCCAACTTTTGTAAATCACGAAGCACGTGTAATATCACATGAGGGGCCTACTAGTTTTTTTGTTCCTTGTCCTCCCCATTTTCCAGAACCAATGCAGGTGCCTCCTTGTGATGACCATAAATTTGGTAGATCCGCAAATCAAAATCCTAATACATCTCTTCATCATCCTCTTACTTCTCATCATTCATATCTAATGAAATAAACCCTACAATGGCTCATGGAGCCTAGGGTGAAGGCTAATCCTTTCATTCCTCAAGATGAAATTGGCACTCTTAACATCAATCTTAAATCTAGTTCCATTGAAAGTGTTACTTCTCCAAGGAGCATCTGTCATCCTCTATTATCTACATGTCATGACTCTATGTATCATGATCCATGTGATCGATCTGCTCCACCAACTAGCCCTTCACGCTCTCCTGATTTTTGAGCTGTTGGTTCAAATTGTGATTAAATACAAGGAAATCACACTACACTGGTAGAGGAGGAAGAAAGTGAACATAATCTTCATATCTCTTCCCTTTTTCAAAGTCCCCCATGCCAAGATGATGCACTTCCATTCTTGAATGATTTTCAATATGCCAATCTCAAAAGTGAATCAAATGCAACTAGTTATTCGATCGATCTGTAGCCTTGGGTAACAATCATTCTCATGATGATGACTCTCTTGATGTATGCGATAAAAAATTCCCAAGTGCAACAACTGATCATTGTATTTCTCAAGAAGATTATGTTTCAAAAGTTCTAGATCTTAAATCTATTTCGGTCAAGGAAGATTTTCTTGTGAGTGATTATTTCTCTTTGCCTCCCTATACTTTATGCTATACCCTTTACAATGCATCAAATTGCGATGTATATTCTCAATGTTGTTCAATTTTTTTATCTCATGAGTTGAATCTTGACATGACACATGATAGTGAGAATATCCATGAAGAAGAATAAAGCGATGAAACTATGGAGCATCCCTTCCATCCCTTATAATATGTTATTATGTATGGGGAAAACTCTTTGAATAAATGTGATCACAAGACTTTTCCTATTCATACAGCCCAAGATTTGCGATCAGAGAAATATCATTACTTGAGTAATATTCTTGTTGAAGTTGAAAAATCTAACCAAACCAATGATGTAGATAGCTCCTATCTAGCTAATGGTGATCCTATTAACTTAATCAATAAAAGTTTTCCTTATGAAATGTTTGATCTGACTCGATCTATAAAATGTTCTTATATCCCTTTCCACAGTTTTGGAACTTACGAGGAAGTTGAGGCACTTCAAATATCGTTGATGGTTGTGTCAAGTTCTTGCAATCCTAGTAAAATTGCTAAACCATGTCAGATATGTATTTCTCACACAATTCTTTCGTTCATATTGTTTCGCTAGCTGCAAACTCATTTTTGATGGATTTTGGACTTCCTATTTACAATTTTCCTATTTCTCAAGATCATGTTTCTGATCATATTGTTTTATTAAATTCATCCTCATGCAAATATCTTGTAGAAAACACAGTTTTGGAATGCGTATCTCTCATAGAATCATGGAATTACAAATTTGATCATTTCAAAGACCATCTTTGGCCAAAGGAATCATGCCTATCAGATTCATTTCTTAATAGTTAGCTCTTGGTTTCTCTTTTGAATGTTATATTGCAAATATTTCCCTTCATCACACATGAAATCTTCTTGAATGATAATGAATGCACGAGTTATTGTGTGAATCAAATTATTCTCTATTCACCATGTCCTGATTGGTCTCATGTGTTTGTTGTGCTGTCATTCCTTTTAAACTCTTTCGATGCTTACAATTCTTGTATAGTTTGTCACTAGTTACAGGAAAATGTTTTGTTATATGCATCATGCAAGGATGATGATTCATTTATTCAAGGAATTCTTAAATATGTTGAAATTGATCTGTCTTTGAACCGAGACTCTCATGCCATAAATAGTCCATCTAATCATAATATTCATTGACATTGATTTTATCATGTTCCCATCAGTATATTTGATGACATTTGTTTCACATCAATTAATATTTACGAATTATCTCACCATTTGAATACTTTTCAACCAGCTGAGGCACTTTATCCTCCGTTGATGGTTATGTCAAGTCCTCGGTATCTTGAAAAGTCTTATAAATATGATCAGATCCATTTTCCCTTACAATATTCTCATCTTAACCCCTCACTTTTAATTTGAAATTCATATTCTCAAATATTTCAAGATTTTCAAGTGGAATGTTACAAGTTTCATGATCCAATCATTGAATGTTTAGAGAAATCTTACTTGGAAGGATCCATCGTGAATAATAGGATTTGATATTTCCTCATGCTTGCTAAGGAGTACAGTGTAGATGAATATTGTTCGCAAGAAGCTTCCAAAATTTGTTTAACTATGGTATCATCGAAAAGGTAAGAATGTTAATTGGCTATTAGTATTGGTTGTGACACAATTCTACCCACAAGAAACACCTTCCATTTGTTGTGCAAGTTATTCGAGCTATTATATTTTCTGTTGTAGATTACCCTATTTCGATTTCAATGGATTGTATCTTTGTGATTGCACGTCAAGGCCAACTACTGTGGATTCATTGGAAATTTCGTTATACATGACGCCGACCTTCTAGATTTTAGGTTAGGAGTAGGAATAGTTGCATTCTAGTTTCCCCTTCCTTGCATTCATTTTGCACTTGTTCTCTTTAGTTTTCCCTATATTTTCTTACTCAATTCTTGCATCATGTTTGGTTTAGCCTCCTTTTGTTTATAATTTGGTTTTTATTTGTTCTTGTGTCATGTATTTTCCTTTTTTCTCTGTTGATAAGACTTTGCATGAAGGGTGTAATATTCATGCTTGAAATAAAATGTGGCAAAATAGAAGGGTCTTTGTGACATTGTAACATTTGGCTAACACTATGTCTTCCAACTTTGTGTTTGTTACATATTTTGGTCGATGAGGTTCTAATAGAAAATATGATCCATCAATAAGGAGAGTTTTGTGTGAAACTTGATACTTGTGTTTATTCTGAGAAACCTTATGCTCGCACTCGGTTCGTTATGTTTGATGTTTTCACGCTTATCCAATTAGCTGAGGAGGAAAAGGGGAAAATCATAAACGAGCAAACCTAAATCAAAGGTCTCTATATGCTTCTCTAAGTGAACAACCTATCCTTATCTTAATAGGTTGAGATCCCTCTTCCGCCCCTAAAATTAATAAATGCCAATACACAGTCCTGTTTAAATATTTAAATAAAGGTGAAACATGAGAAAGGCTTCCTGCATAGGGAGTTGAAGCAAGCAACTCCACCGCAGTACTTTCTAGACTCAATAGCATTGGAGCAATGTTTGTTTTCCTATATTGAATCCATCTAGGTACTGTCCAGGCCTGCTGGTAGCAAAGCAACATAACAGCTGAAACAATATACTGTGAAAATCTAAAGTTTGCGTGCTATACTACCCTTTCCAATTCAAAACATTGTGATATTTTTGAATCTTATAATTTTTTTTTAACGAAGAAGGCACAAAAGGGACCATGTTTATTGATGGGGTAAGTGGGAAATCGAAACTAATTATATCTTCTCTATCTTGGTTGACTATATCCTGCACAAAAGAGTCAACCAAGATAGAGAAGCTAGAATTCTAGCAGTGTGTTTCCAAGTGTTGACATTACTACAACACCCTCCAAAATTTTATCTTGCACCAAATTTCAGAGCCTTCGTTGTTTTGGCATATTTTAGTCGCAAACATTGAAATCCATTGTATATGTTTTCTCTATGTGTTTTGGTCCCTTTTAGAAGAGAAGCCAAATTTTGTTTTTCACATGTTAAGTGTCGCACGATGTATATAAGCATGTTTTGATTGTTTCAAGGGGTTATATTTTTGAAAATGGGTTGATCTTAGGATGTAAACACCCATCACACTCATTCCCAAAGTTTTAAGCATTGTCACACAAGTATCATCACCGTCGTCGCAAAGTGTATCTTTAGTGTCACACTTGTCGTAGGTCATCACAAATTTGTCTCACTAAGGGAGGTATGTTGTTCATGTGTCTTGTATTATATATTTTATTGTGTCTTCTAGGTGTTCTTATTGTGTTATCACAATCGAGTCTCATCTTATTCACATCAGCTTCATCCATCCCACACTTAGTCAAATTCTGAAAACTTTCAACCAAGCAACTTAGCCTCATCTGACACTCCTTACCCGTGCATTGTGCAGTTCCATACCTAAAGTTGAAACCCTACCTCTTGAAATTGTGCAATGCATAGCTCTTTCCTCCTATTACTATGCACTGTGCAATATTAATGGTCAAGCACGAACCTTGGCCTCTAAAGTTGTGCAATTCAACCTTCTATCTTGGCCCTATCTACGTATTGCGGAGTCCTAAGCTCAAGCCCATCACTTGAGCTCCTAAGACACATAATTTTGCAATCACTATGTATTATTTTCCTTCCATAATTGTGTAGTTGGTTGAAATAATGAAAAACCCCTCATCTCGTCTCATTGAGCCCAAAAACTACACAATCTTGCTGGCCAGTCTAGCGTGAACTACACATTTTGCAGTTTCAAGGCTCAATCTTCACCCGTGGCTGTTTGAGTTGTGAAAATATGCAGTCATTGAGCCCATCGCTTCGCTTGTTACCCGTTTCCAGCTCAGTCAATCGATCCACATGGAGAATGTTGGAGTAGGGGTTTATTGAACTTATTTCGTCTTTTCATGAGTGAATTGAAGATGCAAGTACTCTATCAAAATATGACAAGATGATGAATAAGGATATGGATAAGGGGAACATGCTAAAATATATCTTTTTAGTTGGTTATGCAACTTGAATGATCAAGAAAAAGAAAAGGGACACCATTTTCAGATGACAACTGAAGACATCATATCCTTTAAGACTCCTCACACGTAAGCCATATAGAGGTGGACATAAGAGAATACTCAAGAATACACTAGCAAGGAGAAGCATGAATGGCTTGACATTGCCATGTCATCATGCATTCCATGTCAGTAGTGTCATGTCATGAGTCGTCATATGCCACATCATTATTTTGGATTATGTAATTATCCATTCAAAATGTAAAGTAGAGTGGAAGTCCTAGAGTCATTCACGTAATAATAAAAGTCATGTAGGAGGTCAATGGTGAAAGAGAAGTAAAAAATTCATGTGGGTGGCACAAGAGTCACAAGGTTGGTGAAGGATCTCCCCATCTATTATATATACAGCCTCATGGTACAAGAAAAAGACTTTTCACCTTAGCTCCTCCCGCAAGGAATTAGAGAGAGAAACTAGTTCTTTTGAGGAGAAAGCAGTGGCTCCACTACTTCACTATTGGAGCAAGTGGTGTCTAATGTATACATGTGTCTTGGGACTTTTACTTAATATATGAATCCTGATCACTAGCATGTTCTTCATCCATGGATTATGAATATTTGTAAGCATGTTCTGTGAATGTTTATGATTCATGTTTTCTTTCACCTGTACTAAAGTACTTGAACTATTTTGGTTATTTTAATGTTTATCATACTAAGAATGTGCTATATTGGTTGCAATGCATCTCACATCTTCTTTTACTATTCCATTGTATTTTAAAAGGAACCTTCCTATTCATGTGTGTGTTTTCTAAGGTGGTGTTGATACCTCTCTCTTAGAGCCTCACTTTCTCCTTCCCTCCACAGTAGAAGAACCTTGACACGCCTACACCTGAAAACTCACCAGACACACTTAATTTCTTTTCGAAGGTATATATGTTCTCATATCTCTTTCTCATAGTTAGAGCCAAGAAAAATATTTAATAATACATGGAAACTGAGCCATTTCTGCAGATGGGGCTCCTACTCCAAATGGCATGAGGTCTAATTGGGACCTCACATCAGGGGGACCCCTTTGTTGATAGACTTCAAGCACCATCAATAAATGTTGCTAGAAGGAGGGCCAAACGACAACCTTTTCCCATTGATTCTACCTTGAATCTCTTTTTCAAAATTCCTCTTCCCAAAATCTTAATCCTAGGATGTTTTTCTAAAGATCTTAATCTTACCATCCCTATGGAAGTTTTCCATTAATTGTCTGAATTTATGTTATATGGCTAGGGTGAATTAACTCTTCTTGAACATGTGTTTCAAGTTGTCCTTTTCTCATTTTCTAATGGAATACATTACAAGGATGTCACGACTAGATTTCTCATGCTCACATTTGAAGGTCATGTTAAGAGATGGTGTCATACGTTACCTATTGCTTCTATGTGTTCATTTAATGAGCTTGCGAAGGAGATTCATAAATTATTTGATACGTATGATTATTGGGACTCTTAAAATATTTAATAAACTAAGAATGAAGCCTAATGAATCAATTTTCCTTCACCTTTGTTATGAATTTATGGGAGATTAAATAGATTCGGATTTATTTAACAAAAGTTTAAGCATTTGGTTCACATCTCTTTGAATGGTGAATCTAAACCCCCTTATGTTTCTACTTCCCTAACTTTTACAAATCATGAAGCACCTATAATTTGATAGGAGGAACCTAATACTCCTTTTGTTGCTTGTCCTCCTCCTTTTTCAGTACCAATGCGGGTGCCTTCTTAAGATGACAATAAAGTTGGGAAATACGCAAATCAAATTCCTAATCCATATGTTTACCTTAATCATTATTCTCATTATTCATATCTAATGAAAGAAATCCTAGAGTGGATCATGAAGCCCAGGGTTAAGACTAATCCTTTCATTCGTCGAGATGACATTGGAAATCTTAATATGAATCTTGAATCTAGTTCCAGGGAAAGTGTTATTTCTTCAAAGGGAATTTGTTATCTTATATCATCTACATGGCATGACTCTGCATATCATGATCCATGTGATTAATCATCCCCACCAACTAGTCCTTCGAGCTCTCTTGATTTTTGAGTCGTTGGTTCAAATTACGATGAGATACAAGGCAGTAACATTACACTAATAGAGGAGGAGGAACGTGATGAGACTTTTGATATCTCTTCCATTTTTCAAAGTCCCCCACTTTAAGATGACGCACTTCCATTCTTGGATAATTTTCAATATGCGAATCTCTTTAGTGAATCAAACGCAACCAATTCTTTCGATCAATCCATAGCCTTGGGAAACAATCATTCCGATGATGATGACTCTCTCGATGTATGCAATCACAAATTCCCAACTACACCAAATAATGTTTTAGTTTCTCAATAATGTTTTCCTTAAAATTTATAGATCTTAAATATGTTTCAATCAAGGAAGATTCACTTATGAGTGATTCTTCCCCCTCACCTCCCTATCCTTTGTGCTCTACTCTTTACAATGCATCACCATGTGATGGAGGTTCTCAATGCTCTTCAAGGTTTTTATCTCATTATTTGAATCTTGAAATGATACAGGATAGTGAGAATATCCATGAAGAATAAGAAAGTGATGAAACTATGGAGCAACCATTCCATCCCTTATCATCTCTTGTTTTGTATGGGGTCAACTCTTGGAATCAATGTGATCACAAGACTTTTCTGATTCATACATCCTTAGATTTATGATCAGAGCAATATCATGACATGAGTAATTTGTTTGTTGAAGTTGAAAAATATAATCAAATTAGTGATTTATATAACTGCCATCCAGATAATGGTGATCCTGTTAACATAATAAAAAATAGATGTTGACAAAAAAATTAACATCTGACTTAGTTTATAAAATTTTCTAATATGTGTTTAAAATTTTTTGGAACTTGTCTAGAAGTCAAGGCACTTCAACTCTCATTAATGGTTTTGTCTGGTTCTTGTAATGCCGCTAAAATTACTGAACCATGGAAAACCTCAATTTTCTCACACAATTCTTTGATTCATATTGGTTCACTGGATGAAAAATAATTCTTGACGGATCTTATAATTCCTAGTTCTGGACAATTTTTCTATTTCTAGAGATCAGGTTTCAGATCATATTGTTGTATTAAATTCATCCTCATGTAAATCTATTCTAGAAAACACGGGTTTGGAATGTGTATCTCTCATAGAATCATGGAATTTGAAAGTTTATCATTTCAAAGACCATATTTCGCCGAAGGAATCATGACTATTGGATTCATTTCTTAATAATCATCTCCCCGTTTCTCTTAACAATGTTATATTGCAAATCTTTCCTTTCATCGCACCTGAATCAAATTCTTTCATGAATCAGATTCTTCTTTTTCCACTATGTCCTCACTGGTCTCATGTGTTTGTTATGCTAGAATTCCTGTTAAATTCTTTCGATGATTACAATGCTTGAACAGCTCGTCACTAGTTATAGGAAAATGGTTTGTCATATCCATCTTGAGACAATTATGATTCATTTATTCAAGGAATTTTTAAATATGTTCAGATTGATACATATTTGAGCTGAGAATATCATGCCATAAATAGTCCATCTCATCATAATATTAACTCTTATTCATTTTAGCATATTCCAATTAGTATATTTGATGATAGTTGTTTCACATTGATTAATATTAATGGTTTATCTCACCATTCAAATACTTTTCAAGCAGCTGAGGCACTTCAACCTTCACTGATGGTTATGTCAGGTCCTCTCTATCTTGAGAAGTCTTCAGAATATGATCAGATTCATTTTCCCTTAGACTATTTTGATCCTAACCCCATGCTTTTAATTGCAAATTAATCTTTTCAAAGGTTTTAGGATTCTCAAGAGCATTGTTCTAAGATTCATGATCCAATCGCTGAATGGTTGGAGAAATATTACCCAGCAAGCTCCATCGTGAGTAACAAGTTTCAATATTTTCGTCTTTCTAAGGAGTATAGTGTAGATATGATATGTTACAAGAAGCTTCCAAGATTTGCTTAACTATGGTCTTCGTCGAAGTAAGAATGTGAACTGGTTAGAAGTAGTGCTTGTGACACATATTTATGCCCACATGCAAGACCTTCCATTTATTGTGCAAATTATTTGAGCTCTTATATTCTGTTTTGCATATTACCTATTCAAGTTTTAATCAAGTGCATCCTTGTGATTGGAGATCAAGGAAAACTATGGTGAATTGAATGGAAATTTCATTATACGTGACCCTAACCTTATAGATGTTAGGTTGGGAGTAGGATTAGCTACATTCTAGTTTTTCCCTCTTCAATGTTTCTTAACTTGTTCTCTTTAGTTTTTCTTATATATTTATTACTTATTTCTTACATCATGTTTGGTTTAGCCTCCTTTGTTTGTAATTTGGTTTCGATTTCTTTTTGTGTCATCCCTTTTATTTTTTTCTCTATTGATAAGACTTTGCATTAAGGGTGTACTATTTAGGCTAGAAAGAAAATGTGGAAAAATAGAAAAGGACTTTGTGACACTCCAACATTTGGTTAACTCTCTGTACTCCTTCTTTTTGTTGGTTACATATTTTGATCTATGATGTTCTGATAAAAAATATGATTTTTCATAAGGATATTTTTGTTTCAAACCATGATACATGTGTCTATTTCGGGATACTTTATGCCCACCCTCAGTTCTTTATGTTTTGATGTTTTCATGATTATCCAATTAGTAGAGGAGGAAAAGGGGAAAAATCTAAATGGGCAAACCTAAACAAGAAGTTACTATATGCTTCTCTGAAGGAACAACCCCTCTTGTTCTCAATAAGTTGGGATACCTCTTCCACCCATAAAATAAATAAGTTCCAATGTACAATCCTCTTTAATGATATAAATAGAGGCAAAAGAAGAGAAAGGTTTCCTACATAGAGAGGTGAAGCAAGCAACTCCATCGGTATACTGTCTCGACTTGCTGACAATGGAGCAATGTTTGTGTTCTTGTATTAACTCCACCAAGGTACTTTCCATGCCTTCGATTAGTGGAGAAACATGAGAGATGAAAAAATATACTCTAAAAATCTAAAGATTGTGAGTTATACTACCCTTTCCAGTTCGAAACATTGTGATATTGTTGAATATTATGATTGTGTTCAATAGAGAAAGTATAAATGGGACCATGTTTATTCATGGGATAAGTGGGGAGGCCAAAGTAATCCACACAATGAATCAATACACCCCAAAGAAATGAGACTCTACATGAAAGAGTAAACCAAGAGAGAAGCTAGAATTCTATCAGTGTGTCACCGAGTGTTGTCGTTGTTACAACACCCTCTAAAAAAATTTCTTGTACCAAATTTCATAGCCAACTTTGTCTGGAATATTTTCATTTCAAACATTTAAAGCCATTGTATCTTTTTTCTCTAAGTGTTTTGGTCCCTTTTATGGGAGAAAGAAAAGTCATATTTTCTCATGTTAAGTGTCGCGTGATGTATATAAGCTTGTTTCAGTGCCTTCAAGGGGTTATCTTTATGAAAATGAGTTGTCTTACCAGGTAAACATCTGTCACACTCATTCCAAAAGTTTTAAGCATTGTCATACAAGTGTTGTCACGATCGTTGAAAAGT
The DNA here is from genome assembly GCA_031772625.1 of Pinus tabuliformis. NCBI lineage: Eukaryota > Viridiplantae > Streptophyta > Pinopsida > Pinales > Pinaceae > Pinus > Pinus tabuliformis. The sequence goes on from CM062820.1 coordinate 180,817,533, forward strand.
GTATCTTTAGTGTCGCACTTGTCTAAGGTCATTGCAAAGTTGTTGCACTACGAGAAGTATGTGTTTCATGTGTCCTGGATGATCTATGTTGGTGTGCCATCAAGTTTTCTTAGTGTGTGATCATGGTCAAGCCTCATCATTGTTCACATAATCTTCATTTATCCCACACTTAGTCAAATTTCAAAAAAAAATTAACAAGAAACTTAGCCTCGTTAGACCCCCCCCCCTAACTATGCATTGTGCAGTTCCAGGCATCAAGCTACAACCCTTCCTCTTGAAACTATGCAATGTGCAGTTATTGCCTCCAAGTACTGTGCACTATGCAGTTTCAATGCTCAAGCTCAGACCTTGGATTCCAAAATTTCGCAATTCAACCCTCCATCATGGCCCCCAACTTAGTATTATGCAATCTCTGAGCTTAAACCTATCCCTTGAGCTTCTGAGATGCACAATTGCACAATCACAAGGTCTACTTTGCCTTCCAGAAATGTGCATTTTTTTGAAAAAGTGCAAAACCCCTTAGCTTGGCTCACTGAGCCCCAAAATTATGCAATTTTCCTTTCAAATCCAACCTAAACTACAGATTGTGTAGTCTCAAGTTTTAAGCTTCACCCTTGAATTCATGAGTTGTGTAATTGTGCAGTCACTGAGCCCCTCGCTCAGTCTATCACTTGGCTCCAGCTCAATCAGTGGATTAAAATGCAACATGTAAGAATAGGGGTTTATCAAACTGATGTCATCTTTTCATGAGTGAATTACAGATGCAGGTACTCTTTCACACTATGACAATATGATGAATAAGGATATGGAGAAGGGGAACATTCTATCAGACATGTTTGTAGGTGGTTATGCAAGTTAATCAATGAAGACAAAGAAAAGGGACACGAGTCTGCGATCACAGCTCAAGACCTTATATCATTGAAGACTCTTGACCTCTAAGTGATATGGAGGTGGACAGAAGAGCATAATCAAGAAGACACATAACAAGGAGCAACAAGAATGAATTGAAATTTTCATCTCATCATGCAGTCCATGTCAGCAGTGTCATGTTATGTCATGTCATGAGTCGTCATATGCCACATTATGATTTCATATTATGTAATTATTTGTTCAAAATTTAATGTAAAGTGGAAGTCCAAGAGTCATTCATGTAATGTGAAAAGAAGTGAGGAAGTCAAAAGTAGGTCTAGAGAAGTCTAGTCATGAGGGTAGCCCAAGAGTCAAAAGGGAGGTGAAGCATCTCCCCAACTATTATATATACACCCTCATGGTACAAGAAAAGGATTCTTCACCTTGTCCTCCTGCAAGGCATTAGAGAAACAAGCTAGTTCTTTTGAGGAGAAAGTAGTGGCTCCAACGCTTCACTATTAGAGCTTGTGGTGTCTGATGTATACATGTATCATGGAAATTTACTAATATAAAATACCTAATGGCTACAACATTCTTCATCCATGGATTATGAATATTTGTAAGAAAATTTTTGTGAATGTTTTTAATTCATGTTTTCTTTGACTCATAATAAAGTAGTTAAACTATTTCTATTATTTTAGTGCTTATCATATTGAGAATGTGTTGTATTAGTTGCAATGACTGTCGCATCTTTGTGGAATATTCCACTGGATGTCAGATGAAGCATTTATGTTCATGTGTATCTCTGCTAGGGTGGTACTATTACCTCTCTCTTAAGGGCTCACTTTCTCCTTCCCTCCATAGTAGAAGGAACTCGATACACCTACACCTGAACACTGCCCGGACAAATTTACTTGCTTTTCAAAGGTATACCTGTGCTCCTCTCTCTTGATGATAGTAGAGCCAAGGAAAATCTTTAAGAATACATGGAAATCAGGCCAATAAATTGGATGGGGCTTCTATTCCAAACATTGTAAGGTCTAATTGGGACTTCACATCAGGGAGACCCCCTTGGTTGACGGATCTCCAACACCCCAAAACATAAAAAATTTAACGAAATATATTGACTTACCCAAACTCTTTATCTACATACAATTGTAAATGTCTGAGTAAATGAACTAAAGTGGATAATGGGCCCTCCATGCATTATCTTCTGAAATTTCTCTCTTCCATGTAATCCTTGAGCACATCCTTCAAAAACTTCCTTGTCTTATTTAACCATAGAAAGACTATAAACCAATGATTTAAATCTTATAAGCTTTAAAATATGTAAATTCAAATGACATCCTAAACTATATTTAAGACTTGCAATTATTGGAAATATTCTCTTATCTAAAGCTATTTAAAAGAGAAATAAAACTTGAGCACTCTTCTTTCCTAGCTTCCTTGTTATTTTATCTATCATTGAATATAAGAGTGTTCCAATTATCACACTCATAATAATTCTAAAATATCCCATAAAACGTTTCATATTAAAAAACTTTGCATCTTGATACACCAATAATCATAATCACTTCCATTAAATTATAGAATGAGTAGGCAGTTATAAGTTGACATGATTATCCCCAAAATATAGTGTTCTCTCATATGAAAGAGAGACTCTATAGGGACTTATCTTTGATTTATTTGATAACTCACTTACAAAAAACATAGATAATAAAATAATAGTGATAAAAAACAATAATAAATAGAATCACAAGTTGAAGCATAAAAAAAAAATAAATAACCCCCACCCCATAAATCCACACACCAAAGATGTTTAAAATTATTCACTTAGTTGAGGATTAAACAAATTAACATCGCTACACATGATTGGATGTTTATATTAGTTTATTTTGGAACAACTCAAGCATTTTGCATGCAATATTCACAAAGATTTTTTAAATTCATAGTTTGACACACAAAATAGATCTAATAATATATCTAACCTTTAACTTATAAAAAAAATAAAATATCAAAACTATTAATTTTCAAAATTATAAATGAAGATTAATTGCATGCATGGCATTACATCAATTATAAATGCATCATGGTCACTCTAATAGATTGGAAAACATACACAACACTTAAATTTACAATTTATTAGTTATTCATGGAAAAATATTCATATTCAGCTATTGCAACTTTAGGAAAAATATTCCCCTTGTGCGATTTGATTCTTAAATTATTAGGAAAGCTAGGATGTTCTCCAATTAAAGTGGGAGGATATGATATGAATAGCCTTGGCATTCTTCTAAAAAAGAACACATCACTAATACTACCCAACTTTCAAGGAAGTGTTTCATTTTTTTTCAATAGGTTTGTGAAGTATTTAATTGAGGTTGTGTATATAGTAAGCTATTTATAGTTTTGACATCATTATTTTTTTTAATATTTATATATATTTTTCCTTAATTGCTAAAATATTTAAAAAAAATTCCCCAATGGGGGTGACAATTGAAGAGTCAAGAGGCCTCGACCTTTAGGCCCACCACCCTTGAGACAATTGTAATGGCTTGGATTAAATGTAGGGGGTGGCATGACCACCCCATGCAAGTACTCACTTGCAATTGGAATGGTAGGGAAACATCCAAGTTAGGATTTAGCTTGCAGTGGAAGCTTGAGGGAAAGAATTATGTCTTCAACTATATAGGGGTACATCAGCTCCTCTCCTCATCATAGAACTTAGGGGCTATGCTATGGTGTCTAGGCATGGGTGGAGGGAGAGAGTGTGATCCCTCGAGGAGTTTCACTGTGTGTAGAATGATAAAGGCTCTTATTGAAATTGGGTGTTCATATAGGGAAGCTACCTCGATGTGTCACTATAATTGGTCCATTAACAAGTTGAAATGAGGACTTGTAGGTCTCGTATGGAGAAAATTTGAACAATGTGTTCCTGAAAATGATATATGTTCTTGTCCATGGAACCTCCAATACTCTCTCAATCGTCAATTTCACTTTGGTTCATTAAGATTTAGACTAGTAGAACTCTATATGATATATTTTGGTATAGCTTACTTGGCTTTTGAATGGCTACATTGTTGTGATAAATTTTACTTGCTTGCATGTGAATTGGGTCAAAGCCCCGTGGGAGTGTGATTCTTCACATTGCTTTTTTATTGAATGATTTGCTTGGATTTTTTTTGTGGGATCCTATTGGATGATAGTCCAATTTCTTGTTGAGTTGGTAACTTGTGTCAAAATGTTTAATTATAGGTTCATTTTTTAACATGTGAAGTCTAGAACTGTATGTGGTAGATGGGTTTGGTATCGGGTTTTGAGTGGCACACGTCAAAGTGGGCATATCCTATCACTAACATGGCCAAAGTAAGTGTTACAACTCCATAGAGAAGGTCTAGCTTAACATATTCATGGTTAGAATTGTTGTAATTATCCATAGTTTACATTCGGTTGTGTATCTTGTCTAGCATCCTAATCATAGAAGGATTTTTCATAGAATCAATGAATATTCAAGTTGTTTGTAGCAAGAGATATTATTTCTTTTTTCCTTCCAACTCACAAACATTATTTAAGAAATATATTGTGGCATATAGATTTTAATTCCTTTATAGTTGGGATCTTTCTTCAGTAGTTTTCAGGGAAAAAAAAATAAGGCCTTGGATCAGCAATGGCATCATGAGCTGGCAGTGCAAAGATGCTTCTTCACTAGGAGATAATATTTGGGCCCCAACCCAAGACTATGTCTTTTACTATATTGGATTTTATTCTCGCTCGCTAGGTAACATACAAAGGTAGGGACCCTCAAGGCTGAAACTAGGATCAAAAAAATGTTATAGAGGTAGCACACTCTTTTTCTTCAATAATCTTGAGGAGATTAGAAACGAGCTACATCAATTGGACAATATGGTTGTGAGGGATCAGCATGCACTATCAGATTCTTAGTTATTAGAGTAATTTGGATAGTTAATTCCAGAAATACCATACCACTTGAGTTTATATATGGGGGAATTCATATTTGGGGATATATATTGAGGAAATAATGACAGACTATATTGAGCATATAATAGAGGGTAAAGGGTTTTTATATGTTTTGTATAAATAATGGAGCTCAAAGTTAATGAAAAATTCAAAAGGGTATAAAAAATGTTACCAAAAAAATGGATATCCACAATATCTTGTTGAAGTAGGGGTTTTTTAATTGGGATGGTGGATTGGGTTTGTATTGGTAGGAGGTTAAATATCTAGTTATTTTTAGAGGTATTTTTGTATTGAAATTAAGAGTATTGTTTAGTATACCATGAACTCACATGCTATGTTAGAGGTTCATTGAGTGAAACCCTTGTGTGTAAGGACCACCACAAAAAAATATCTTGAGACCTTGTCCCTATACTGGAAAATAAAGACTTTAATCGAAATATTTTAATGGAAATATAGACTAATCAACATGGAATATTTGCCCATTTCAATGATGTGAAACAAAAACAATGCAAGATGCATATTCACGTGAAGCGAATGGATACTCAACTGGCTAAGATTGAGTGGCACATCTAAGACTTCATAACATCACCTGCTCCATCGAGTTGTAGTTCACTGGACTTGATGCACTTCCTTCTCATACAAAGGTTTTTCTTGTTTAAGAACCTCGGAGGTCTTATTCATATAAAAAAGACATAAAAATATGGATTAATTTAAATCATTTTCAATCTAAGTAAGATTTATTTATTAAATTTTTCCTTACGGTGTATAAAAAAATAATGACTATTAAAAAAAGATTCCAAATCCTATAATATTTAGATTTTATATATTTTATTAAGCCAAACTTAATATTAATCCACTAAGCACTAAATTACATATATAAAGAACAATTTATATTATTAAAAGAAATTCATTAAATCATTCATTTAAATTTATATTTAATAATTATAATTTTTTTTATTATTAATAGAAATTATCTATTTTATTAATATCATTAATTATATACAAAAGTATTATAAAAAAAAATAAACTCCTTAAATATAATTATATTTCTTAATATACAATTATATTATACACCATTAAAATAAAATGCGTTAAATATGAATTACGTTAAATAACTTCATACCTTAGGAAAATGAAAAAATTTAAATCCTCATTAATATTATAATTAAAAAAAGGCAAATGTACATTTAATGTTACCTATAACACATCGTACTATTTCTTTTCATATGCGTTGATAAAATTCATTTCATTCGTTCGATTTGTATATAAATTAGCAAAATAAAAATTCATTTAATAGTTTATATATTTATATATAAATTTGTTTATATTTAAATTGTGAATTGATAAATTAGTGAATTAATGTAGATATTGCTAGTGGTATAGTTTAGCTATGTAAAATGATCCATTCTATTTGGATGGATAATATTCATTAAAAATAATTTTAAATTTAATATTGAAAAATAAAAGTAAATTTTATATAAATTAAATGACTAATAAACATTGAAAGATATCAAATTTATTTTTTAGTCAATCAAAGCTTTTTTAATAGATTTTCATGAAAGCACAGGTCACATAAGATGTC